>OLKM01000435.1:161231-222473 GCA_900291075.1 Melanogrammus aeglefinus
CATACCCTATAAGGTATGCTGCATGCATGTATACATTATTTATAGGGTTGGGTGAAGCCTAATCCACCAAACCCAATGTAGATGTGCATGAATGAGGAGAGTGTAGACAGCGAACAGTGTTACACCCACTAGCTTTATTAACCTAGTCCAAAAACAACAGCGAACAAATGCAACATGAGGGGGGGGTCAAATGTCAGTGTGCCTGCACATCACAGAGCTGGTTTGTGACAAAGTCCTTGTGGAGAGAGCTTGGGCCTCGACTCTCTCCCTGAGCGAGTAAAAATCACAGGCCGCTGTCCCTGTGACAATTCTGGTCCCACAATGTCATATTGTGGGCTTCGTGGATGTGCGATTGCAGCAACAGCAGGTGGGTCCCCTGCCGTGGAGTCAGGAACATAGGTATCAGGTGTCTGAAGTAGGTGGCGTCTGTTCCTGGCACTGTTGCCAGCTTGTCGTGTCCTCTCTTTGTCTGCATTCTCACTGTCTGCCCAGCTCGCAGTGGAGCCAGTGGCCTAGCTGATTTGTCGTGGTAGGCCTTTCCTCTCTGTCTCGCCTGTGTCAGGGCCATCAGGACCTGTGTCTCCACTTCGGGTGAGTACATGGCTTTGGTCATGGGAATGAAAGCTCTGGTGCGCCGAGAAAGCAGGCATTGAGCTGGCGACGGCAACCCGTCCCTGGGCATGTTACGTAGGCTGAGGAGAGCTGCATCTATGTCCGTTCCATCTCGTGCACATTTCTCCAGCAGGTGCTTTGCTGAGCGCACAGCCTTCTCAGCAAGCCCGTTGGACTGAGGGTACAGTGGACTGCTGGTGACATGACAGAAGTCCCACTTGCGAGCAAATTCCCGGAACTCCCTACTAGTGAAGTAAGCAACATTGTCTGTCACCTCCCTAAATGCATCGGGCCAGCTTGCAGCAACGATCTCAGCGAGACGCCGGCGCAGAGGATCAGCCAACGTCTCACACTTCAGTTCCTCAATCCTGTGTGAGGAGAGGACGTCCACCATCATAACCTCGTACTCCTCCATTTCCTCAGCTTGGTCAGTGGAGGGCAAATGTGCACGGGAGAGAGCATCAGCGACGTAGAGCTCCCTGCCCCTTTTGTAGATGACGTCGAGGTTGTAACGCTGCAGGCGGAGCATCATCCTTTGGAGGCGCGCAGAGGCTGTGTGAAGTGGCTTTTTTAGTGTGGTAATGAGCGGCTGATGGTCAGTCTCGACAGTCACAGCCCGTCCATATATGTAGTGATGGAATTTTGTGCAAGCATAGACAAGGGCCAGGAGCTCTTTCTCAATCTGAGAGTAGCGTCGACTCAGTCTCTGTGAGGGCCCTTGAAGCGAAAGCCACCGGTCTGTCGTTTTGGAGGCAGACAGCACCCAGTCTGTGCTGTGAGGCGTCAACTGAGAGTACAACAGGTTGGTGCACATCAAAGTACCGCAGCACCGGGGGACCTGCATCTTCTTTGAGTTTTGTGAACGCCGCTTTGTGGAGCTCCAGCCAGCACCAGTCTACATCCTGGCGCAACAGCTCGCGGAGTAGTTGATCATGCCTAGGAACCTTTGGAGACCGTTCTTGTCCTCCGGCGGGGGAATCAGGCGGATGGCAGCGGTCTTGGCAGGGTCGGGTTTAACACCCTGGTCGGTGAGCAGGTGACCGACATAAACAACCTCAGTGACCCTGAAACGGCACTTCTCAGGGTTCAGTCTGAGATTGACAGCCCGTATCCTGTCCATGACTTGGCGGAGACGGAGATCATGCTCCTCTCTCGAGCGGCCCCACACCAAAATGTCATCAATCACAATTGCACACGGCAGTCCTACGAAAAGCTGCTCCATGCACCTCTGGAAAACCTCACTCCCCGTGGTGATGCCATAGGGCATCCGTAGGAAGGCATAGCGGCCCACAGTCGTCATGAAGGTGGTGAGTTTTGAGGATTCTTTGCTGAGCGGCACCTGCCAGAAACCACACTTAGCATCTAGAATGCTGGACAGTTTGGCATCAGGCATGTCAGCGATCACCTCTTCCACAGTTTTCAGTGGGTGGTGGGGTCTGAGGATGGCTTTGTTGAGGTTGACGGGGTCGATGTACAGCCTAATGCTCCCATCTCGTTTGCTCGCAGCCACCATGGCTGAAACCCATTCAGTGGTCTCCCGAACCAGTGTGATGACTTTGAGTCGGGTCATTCTATGCAGTTCTGCCACAATCTTGTCCTTCATGGCCAGTGGAACTTGCTTGGAGCGCATACAGTGGGGTGCACGGTGTCATCCAGGCGCATGTGATACACCACTGGCAGCTTGCTAATGGCGCTGGTGTCGAATAGGTCCTTGTACTCCGTCAACCCTGGTGCTTCCTGCTGGACGACGGCATGCACCTCTGGTCCAAAAGTCACATAGCCGAGCCTGACACTGTCTCTGAGACCCAGCAGTGGTTTGACGTTTCTGTCCACAACTTGGAAACGTAGTAAACCGCAACTAAAAACCATGTCTGCCGCACCAAGAGTCTGGATTATATGACCTCCGTAAACTACAAGATTTGCTATTTTGTTGAGATTGACGTGAGCAGTAGGGTCAATGTACTGTAGAAGAGCCCTGGATATGACTTGCATTTGGCCCCAGTGTCAATCTTTCACAGTCAGTTGTCTGCCAGTGTTGCATGCAGACAGCTCAGCAAACCTTTCATCTTGTTCACGCACATCCTCTGGCTTGTCTATGCTCTCACAGTAAAACATTTCCACAGTTTCACAGTGAAATACATCAGTTGGCTCTTGCAGTGGCTGCGTGTCAAGTTCACTCACATGTGTGTATCTGCCTCTGTGTGCAGCGGGTGGCGGAACCTGCCCTGGCCTGTTGGGGGCAAACGGTTTGCCTGATGTGCAGCATCTAGAGAAGTGGTTCATTCTTCCACACGTGTTGCAGCGCTTGTTGAGCGCTGGGCATTTGTTCCGGTCTGGTGCGTGTTGGCCACCGCAGTTTGTGCAGGGGTCGAATTGCACTGTGCACACCTCTGCCTCCTTTTCTAGTTCCCTGTTGCCCTTCTCAGATCGTTCGTGTAGCATGCAGATCTCAATGGCCGAATTTAGCGTCAGTTTTTTCTCCTTTAAAAGCTGTGCACGGACAGCGTCGCTGTGAATGCCACAGACCAAACGATCTCTAATCAGTTCCTCATGCAGTGTCCCGAAGTCACATTTCTTGGCCATGACCTTCAACGTGGAAACATATGACTGGATTGACTCGTGCCGTTTCTGGTCAGTCGTGTTGAATGCATGTCTGTCCATAATTATGTTCTTTACCGGCAGGCATAATCCCTCAAATGTCTTTACCAGCACGGCAGGGTCCTCGCGATCCTCGACGGCCGCAAAATCAAACGTGTGGAGTTTATCCAACGCCTCCGGACCGGCGAGGTTGAGAAACATGTAGGCCTGCACTTTCGTACTAGCCATCGCTAGCCCGGCGTTGCTATAGACGTGCCATTCCCGCTTGAACTTCTATATATTATATTACTTATTTCTGTATTGACTAATGTTATTGTAAATAAACCTTTTAAATTGCTGTATTGTATCCCATGAGGTGAAACCATTATATTGTTCTCGTCTATGCTCATAATCCATGCCATGTTTCTTTAGGATGAGGCTCGTTGTGCGTTACATCTTGAGAGGCTGTCTTCAAGATTTAAAGGTTGGGTATGGGATTTGCGAAACGCCAGCAGATTTTGAAAATACACAACTCAAATGGTCCTACCCCCTCTCCTTCAACGCTGACTCTGACTCCACCCATTCCAAGTACATGGACGCGCAATCATGCACGAGCGCGAACACAGATGCGCGAGAGCAAGCCAGGCTAGCTAGGTCGGAGTTTAGGGTTGTCTTCTAGTGCTAGGTCCAAATGTGGATTAGCTAGTTAGCTAGCTCCTGTAGCTACCACAGGATAACAAAAAACAGAAGCTTGCTCTGGGTCACAAGCTTTGAGTACGTGCACGAAGGGGTCACGCGCAGGGAGCGGGGGAGTGCAGTACGACCGTTTGATTGACTTGCCACTCGGTGGTTCTGGAAATCATTGGCTGGAGTTTTTCGAGCCCGGCCCGTTCCACAGATGATTGACTTGTTTAATTTTCATGTAAGTACTTCTAACTCAGTGGCTGTAAGTGGGTTATGATGAGGATTTCAAGTAATTTTGCAAAAATGGCCAAAAAAGAGAATTCCATACCCAACCTTTAACACTTTTGTTTCAACATGTTGAAATTGTCAGCCTCGCTTATAATCATAAGTCGCTTAAGACAAAAGCGTCTTCTGAATAACTGTAGGCCTACTGTAAGGTAATGCAAGAACACATGGATTTTTGTAGGCCTACCGTTTAAAACCACACAGACAATACAATTACACACACCCGCCTACACCCACACACAAACAGACAGAACCCCATTTTTTTTTTTACACGATTAAAAGGATATTATCCGGTAAAGTATTTCTGTGCTGCTACTCACAAGGCGGTGAGTATGTGTATTTGCGCGTGTGTGTGTGTGTGTGTCTGTGTGTGTGTGTGTGTGTGTGTGTGTGTGTGTGTGTGTGTGTGTGTGTGTGTGTGTGTGTGTGTGTGTGTGTGTGTGTGTGTGTGTGTGTGTGTGTGTGTGTGTGTGTGTGTGTGTGTGTGTGTGTGTGGTGTGTGTGTGTGTGTGTGGTGGTGTGTGTGTGTGTGTGTGTGTGTGTGTGTGTGTGCGTGCGTGCGTGTGTGTGTGTGTTTATATTTCCACAGTGTAATTCACATGTGTCAATTCCAACTTGAGGTTTGAGGTATAGTAATGTGTGTCTGTTTGGATTAAAGTTTGGATTAAATGGCCTGCATGCCAAATTAATAAATTTGTTCAAATTCAGTTGTAAGTATCCAAGTCCACTTCATAATTAACTTTCTCATTTACATTGTTTAGACTGTCTGCTTTCTTTAAACTGTCTGCCTGTATCCTGTGTCTTGCCGCTGTTGTAACGAAGGAATTTCCCCTCCAGGGATTTAATAAAGTTGTTATCTTATCTTATCCTAACTCATCACAACACCCATAAGAAGGGTGTGGCTCTCAATCACCTTGAATCATTAACATCACCTGTGACGATGCAAAAAGATGCAACAAACTAATTCCTATTGGGTCACTGTCTTGGTGTGGACCAGGCTAGATGGGCTCCTGACCGGTTGGTCTGCGGGGTTCATTAAATCAACTAAAAGTGGGGGGGGGGGGGGACAGAGCCATCAACTCTAATGGGGGGGGGGGGTGTGTTGTATCTGGGAGATCTGGTGTTGGGCGGTGAGGCCAGTGAAGGGCCATTTGCTGCTGATACCAACCTCTCAGTGACTCGGTTGATCAATTGCTTTAAGAACAAAAGGGGGTTAGACCACGAGGCAGTCTGGCAGGGGGAGGATGAGAACACCCACCCTTGACCCCCAAATATCAAAGGTGTCCTTTGATATTTGGGGGTCAAGGGTGGTTTGCTGTTAGCCCCAGTAGGGCCAACTAGAGGTGGGGCGTAACAAATGGGGGCTCGTCCGGAATCTCTCTCTTAAAAGGATCCCATAACTAAACTGAAGTTGTAAATAGCTTGGAGGCTTTTGGTCATGGGACTGCTGGCTGGTCGTGCCACCTCTCCGGTATTTTTTTTTGTCTTTATGTTTTGGACTTTGTTGTATTTCTTAATGTCGTGTGCCTTTCATATGTTTATGTAAATAATCTGTCATGATAATCGGTTTAGTGCACATAATCGGTCCGCAACCGTAACAAGGATGAAGGTGAAACATATTTATCAACTAAGACTGGGGGTTAAAGAAAGGGATGAGGCAGGGAGGGGCAGTGAGTGCACAGAAGAGGTCTCTTTAACTAACAGTGAGGGTCAGAGACCGGGCTCCGGCAGGGAGGGGAAAACAGCATTAGGCAAAACCACCGTCTAACAAAAAGTGAATACAATCCTCAACTCTAAGGAGACGCTTTTGTCTTAAGCAACTAACAATAATTGCAGTCCTCAATGTGGACAAAACCTGCACAGTGCTAGAATCATGCAAAAACATGAAATGCATCATTATGGAACGATGCTCTCTTTTAGAACGTAGCATCAGTCTGAACGGTTCCAACATCGTGGAGCCATGACTGCCAACAACTGAGATTCTGGGAAGCACCTGCCTTGGTAGCAAGTTGTTCCATGGTCTCATGGAGCGTAGTGATGGGACTGAGGTTTAGGGTTTGACCATGTCCTGGTTGTAGCCATTAGTGGTATGCCAGCATTACAGTGACTTTAATCGGATTGGAGCAGCCACAGGTAGCCATTTAAGGCCGTCATGGCAATTTCTTTATGAGATATTGCTAGGACAGATGAGGCTTCTAAATGCAAAAAAGCTCTAGTTGTAGACAATAAACCTATTTCAATGTATGCATAGTTTCCTCTGAGCCCTGAATATAGTTTCATGCAGCATTTCAACACAGTCTTACCCCCTTTGAAGATACATAATATGAGGGAAATGTGGACATGCAGGGTTTTTATCATATCCGTTGCTGGGGCTAAATGCAAAAATGTTCTTCGTATGCAAAAGGGGTCAGGGTTAATGTGTATTATCTTCACTAGTTTCCTGTGGTTTAGTGCACATAGAGGGTGTGTTTCTGTCTTTCTGTGTGTGTGCGTGAGAGTATTTGTTTGTGTGCTTCTTTGTGTGTTCTTTATTCAGCAGCATCCTGATAAGCATTTGTTTACGCAATACCAGCTACATTATACATAATGTGTGCCCTGGGGATACAAACTCAATCTTTTCCTTTTCGGGATGATGGAAAAGTTAATGTAGGAAATGCGCCTTCGTTTATAGAGCTTTTTTCTACCACACTTTTAGAGATGACGTTAACGCTGTCCATAGGCCTATTAGATCACCGCAGTTGAAAAAGAACTGCAAATCAGACTTGTGCACAATAGAATAGCGTGTGTGAGAAAGACAGAGCGAGGGCGGGGGTGGGGGATTCATAATATTAGGGAAATTAGGTTAGGAACCGGCCAATAAAAAGACAGTGGGAAAAGAAGGGAAAGATGCCGTTTCTCTCTGTGGAAAAAGTGAGAGCTAGCGAAAGAGAGGGAGAGAGAGAGGAAAAAGAGGAGAGAGACATCTCCACAGAAAGCAAGGCGCACCTCTCAATTTTCTCTAACAAGTTAGATCTTGTTGGGGCGGACATGAATCACAATTTGACTGAGCATAGGGGTTGTTGTGAAACGACAGAGAACAGCTTCCTCCCACATCTGGATAAAACACCTTCCGAGATACGAAACAAGGAAAGTTTGGAGTCCTCAGCCAACCGTCACCAAGGTAGGCCTATCTATTATATTCTTTCTATTATTTTAACCAGTTTGCTTGCTTAGAAATCACGGCTACAATCCTTCCTTGTGTTGTAGGCTACATGGATTGGGTTTGCCTAAACAAAAAGCACTTAACAGCGCTAATGATGTGTTTGGGGATTTTCAATGCGTCGACCACCGATCAATTTATATGTAGGCCTACCGTGGCAACATTGTTGTGATTAGTGGCATTGTAGTGGCACGTCTTGTCGTGTGTTCTTGGCATGTTTGCCCGTGCACCCAGCACCTGTTGCATACTGCAGTACTCATAAAGCAGTCTTTTTGTGTGTTCCTCCTTAAATCTATATGCTTTTGGGACATTAAAAATATACTTGAACTGTTATAGGCTAGATGACAAGACTTGCCTTGCCTCTGTATTAAACTGTTCATATTTTGACTATTTTCGTGCATTCTGACGATTGTGAAACACGCATCAAGTAGACCTTTAATCCTAATTGATGCAGTGGAATTTGCGTGCATATTTTGTCATCTCAAGAGGTTAAATGTATTTGAATGTAGAAAATTAGAAACGAAAAAGCCCAATAACAAACCGCCTACACCCTCTGGGTTTAATTGCCATGCCGTAATTCCGACACCTCATTGTTCCGACGTCTCAATGGTCCGAAATATTCCCCATTAGATCGGCATGCCACTATTCAATGTTACGAAAACGGAACCCATTGTTCCGAAGGGCCGTTTGTCCGATAAGTCAAACAAGAGGCGCATTAGGCCGAAGGTTCAATATGCCGAATAGGCCTATAAAGAGCTGTATACCTCCCTCTCTCTCTCTTGCTCTCTCACACTAAGCACCAAAATACAACCTAGGCCTACGTATCACGTTCACGATGAATATTGGAGCGCAAAGTGACAAAAGAGAGAGAGAGAGAGAGAGAGAGAGAGAGAGAGAGAGAGAGAGAGAGAGAGAGAGAGAGAGAGAGAGAGAGAGAGAGAGAGAGAGAGAGAGAGAGAGAGAGAGAGAGAGAGAGAGAGAGAGAGAGAGAGAGAGAGAGAGAGAGAGAGAGGAGAGAGAGAGAGAGAGAGAGAGAGAGAGAGAGAGAGAGAGAGAGAGAGAGAGAGAGAGAGAGAGAGAGAGAGAGAGAGAGAGAGAGAGAGAGAGCGCAAACGAGCTACAACTCTTTATATGTTGGGCCTATTCGGCATATTGAACCGTCGGCCTAATGGGAAATATTTCGGACCGTTGAGAGGTCGGACCAATGAGGTGTCGGAATTACGGGCAGGCCCCTGTAGATCGGCCCCAGACCTGGTGGGGCCGATCAGTCTAAGGGCCATTTGGCGCTCATACCACCCCCCTGCGTAGTTCCATTGATCAATTAGTTTATGCAAGAAAGATGAGAACATGGATGAAGGTTCCCTACATCGTTTGATCAACTCCTCATGAGCAATAGAGATGGATGAGACCATATCTAACTGTTGACAGATTAATACATTCCTCAACACTCATCAAGCAGTGGGCTTTAAGTGTGAATCGCAATGTTGACTCAATGTTGATATGTGGATGCCATGGAGAATAAACCAAGGGTGCTAAAGTGATGACGTCTGAACCACAGCCTGTGCGTAATCAGACCGACACCCGACACAGATGTATTTGCCGCAACTCGACATCGAATCAATCTGCTTACATTCATATATTGACCTTATTATATTTATACCATTTTTGGCAGTAGAAATGCGCAACCTCACCTGTGAATGTTACTGCAGCCAACCATGTACACTGTTGCCCACCAGGGGAAAGTGGGCGTAGTGTCGGGAGCAACACCAGAGTTGTAACTTGTAACATTTAGGGTAGATTCTTTGCTTTTTATTGGCGAACAAGCTGCTTGTGGCATGTTTAATCATGCTTTCTTTCGAGGTGTGTGTCACATCAGTCGGTTTGCTATTGGCAGACTCGCAGTGAATTCTTTGCGGGCTGCGTCAGGGCAAGAAGCCCAATGGCACTGTCTGAAGACAACAGGTCTACCTTCGAATCCATCAGGCTTCCTGACTTTGCGAAGTCTTTTAGGTTTTGCCGCCACGCCCCTGAAAAGCATACACTATAGATATCTCTTAAAATATGGGATTGTAAAAGAATAACGCTGACAAAACAATGTGCACTCAGGGATCTTGGAGAAATGGTAGCCTGTTAAAATTGAAGATTTCTTTTTTTTTTTTTGAAGGTGTTACTTTATAAGTAAGTATGCCTGTGAGGCAGCCTGACTATGTGTGGGTGCGGTTGTGTGCGTGTGTGCGTATGAGTGAGTGAGTGAGTGAGTGAGTGAGTGAGTGAGTGAGTGAGTGAGTATCAACATCCAACACCTCTTAGAACCGATAGTGGATTTCCCAATAAGGTGTTTGACCTTATTCTGTCTCTCACCCGCAGGAAAACGAAAGCACAAGAGCGAACAGAGAGCATGGCTTCCTTGTCATCAAACCACAGTCTTCTCTCATCCAACAACAACACGATGGCGGAGCTAAGCCCGGTGAGCAACGACATCTCCACGGCCATGGGCGCTCTGATCCTGGGCATCGTCTTCCTGCTCGGCGTTCCCGGGAACTTCTTTGTGGCCTGGAGCATCATGGCGCGCACCCGCCATCGCTCGGTCACCACCCTGCTCATCTTCAACCTGGCGTGTGCCGATGGCTTCCTCATGGCGCTCACCGTCTTCTTCGTCATCTACCTGGCCAAGCAGACCTGGGTCTTCGGCCGGGTCATGTGCAAGATGCTCTTCTACCTGTGCAACATCAACATGTATGCCTCCATCTTCCTCATCACCCTGATGAGCCTGCACCGGTTGGTGGCGGTGGTCTGGCCCCTCAAGTTGTCGTCGGTGGCCAGCAGGAAGATTGTGACCAGGGTGATCGCGGGCATGTGGGCGTTGGTGATACTGATCGCCCTCCCTTCCCTGATTTTCCGCGAAGTGATAAAGAAGCACGACGACGAACAGGACACCATTCTGGTGTGCACACCGAAACACGAATTGCCACGAGAAGTGAGTAGTAGTGAGTTGTTGGAAATAGTACCGATTTTGTTTTACCAGGTTCAGATTCTTAGCAGATACACGTGTTTTGGTTTAAAGCCTCTTGGTACAATTTAAAGAGGGGGAGAGAGAGAGGGGGAGAGAGAGGGGGAGAGAAGGGGGAGAGAGAGAAGGGGGAGAGAGAGAAGGGGGAGAGAGAGAGAGAGAGAGAGAGAGAGAGAGAGAGAGAGAGAGAGAGAGAGAGAGACAGAGAGAGACAGAGAGAGAGACAGAGAGAGACAGAGAGAGACAGAGAGAGACAGAGAGAGACAGACAGACAGACAGAGCAGGACAGGCAGGCAGGCAGGCAGGCAGGCAGGCAGGCAGGCAGGCAGGCAGACAACTGCTGAAGAGAGTATGATTTTGAAATTAAAAAATCCAAAATAGATACGGGTCAGTTCAAATGAAGTGTGGCATTTTATCAGTATAGAGGCAAATGTACAATGACCATGCTGGTGCTAAGACAGACATAAACAAACAGGCCGTAGGTTAAAATAAAAGGAACAGGAAGTTAATTTACAGTAGTATTGAAGACCTTGGAAAAGGGCCCATGCACAGATCAAATGACAAACACTCAAATAATAGTTTTTAAATCGAACAAACATCCCCTTCAAAGTACTCTGACTGTGACTTTGTTTACTTGCCTAAGATAACAGGTCTGTGAAAGAGATTAACATTGAGTGTACAATCTGTGACGTTGGTATTCATAAAGGCAGCAACAATGTAGGTGGCCCTTTGGGTGGGTGGGTGTGGTGTGTGTGTGTGTGTGTGTGTGTGTGTGTGTGTGTGTGTGTGTGTGTGTGTGTGTGTGTGTGTGTGTGTGTGTGTGTGTGTGTGTGTGTGTGTGTGTGTGTGTGTGTGTGTGTGTGTGTGTGTGTGTGGGGACACTTTGCCAGTTAGAGTGGTTGGGTTCAGAAGCCCAGTGCTACCAAGAATTTCTACCACTGTGCATCACATGAAGAATTGATTTGGTCTTAAAATAGAAACCAGGAGATTCTATCAACAGTTCCGATAACAGTAGAAGATAGCGGAAGCGAGGATGATATCACAAAATAAGAAAGAGTGTGTGTAGTCAACTTACCATTTACTTAGTTGTCTCATCAAATAGATCAGTCGTTATAGAGAGCCAATAAACTTCTTCTCATCGGGTTGGCCTTAATGACCAAAGTACTGGACCTAGTATGACAATATAGGGTAATATAGATCAGGCCTTTTGGTCTACACTAGGTAACGCCTTTTGGTCTTGTCTTGTAACCGAAAGGTTGCTAGTTTGATCCCCAGCTCCTCCTAGCTGAGTGTCGATGTGTCCCTGAGCAAGACACTTAACCCCGACTGCTCCTGATGAGCTGGCTGTCGCCTGGCATGGTTGACTCTGCCATCGGTGTGTCAATGTGTGTATTAACCGATGTAAGTCGCTTTGGATAAAAGCGTCTGCTAAATGCCCTAATTGTAATTGTAATTGTCTACAACAGAGCTGGACTGGGACAAAAGTTCAGCCCTGGCATTTTCTGTCCAGACCAGCCCACTACACTATCAGCACTAGGGGTGGGACGAGACGAACGGGAAGAACCCTGTATGTACTTGATTAAAACCATTTAATCAACTACATACATCCGAATAACAGTACAGCACTGTAAATAGCAGTTGTTGCTGTTGTTGATAGGAAAGGTGTGAAACCCGAATAGGAAGTTAACAGACCTCTTTTGGTCGCTGCATCTCCACGCGCCCCATATCTACATATCTATAAAACCCTTGTTAAATATCACACGCTCAATTCTCTCTTGCAGTTTTTAGTCTGTGACTGTGAAAATCTTGTAAGCCCAGCATTAGTTAAAACAAGACTCGGACAATAATGACAAAATACCCTGACAAATAATCCAAATAGAAACATATTACAGACATATTACGGTGACTCAGTCATTGTGAAACCATAAATAGAGAATATAATTTTTTTTTCTGATATACGTGTCATATTCTCATAAACGTGTATGTGCACATGTATTTATTCATGTGCACACACGTATATGAGAATGCATATCTATTCAGACCTGTAATTTATGTCTTAGACTTTTTCACACAGCTATAGATTAAAAAAAAAAAATTCTCTATTTATGGTTATATTAAGGGCAATCTATATATTGCCCTACTTCCTCATCCGCAGCCAGCCAGTTACACTCCTCACCAAATTCGTGACCTGCAAGAAACAGCAAACAGAACTTGTACTCAGTATCTGTGTACTGACAAGTATATCTAGCCATGTAGCCTTTTTGTGATGCAGTGACACTTGTAGTGAACAAATGTATCTGTCATGAAGGATGACTTACTTAAGTCTCAAAAGAGCCCTAAAGCCCACCTGCATAACTGTTACTGAACTTAAAAGATATGTAGATGTTTGAAATTAAAATCATCAATATGAAAATCTTCAACCAGGAAATAATCATAATCAAACTTTTTGTTTCAATCTGAGACAAAACAAGTTGCATAATAAACTCACAAAGTCAAGAGACGGAAATCAATCTGTACACTGATATGCTTCTAAATATATCCCGTTTTTGTTTTCGCTAAAACCAATCTCTCTCTCTCTCTCTCTCTCTCTCTCTCTCTCTCTCTCTCTCCTCTCCTCTCTCTCTCTCTCTCTCTCTCTCTCTCTCTCTCTCTCTCTCTCTCTCTCTCTCTCTTCTTCTCTCTCTCTCTCTCTCTCTCTCTTCTCTCTCTCTCTCTCTCTCTCTCTCTCTCTCTCTCTCTCTCTCTCTCTCTCTCTCATCTCATCATATAATAACTTCTAGCAGGTCAGGAGATGATGGTAGCAGAGAATATAAAGGGACTTATCACACATATAGTATGTTTCTTCACATAAACCTTTAAACATACACATATTGCATTCCTCTGACCACATGAAATAGTCATCACCTCAGTAAACAATAAATTTATTGAAAGATTACAATAAATTCAATGGCAAATATTGCAAATCCAAAACTAATTATTTCCTATAGGTTTACTTGTATTTTGTTCTAAAATTCAAAGTATCTCATCTGTATTTACAATACAGCTTGATTCTGCATCTCTATTTACAGCTCATTAGTCCATGTCAATGTTTACTGTTGCTATGGCAACAAGAGACTGCTGATGTTAGCAGCTGTTAGCTAGCTTAGCCAAATCATCTGAACAATAATAACCCATAATATCACAATTCGGAATATTTAAACAAAATCAACCACAACTACCGACAGTCACAGCCCTTCAACTCTGGGCTAATATGTTGTCACAAGTATGCAGCTAATGAGGTCACATCACATTCAATTTTAAAAACGTTTTGTACTTTGTTTTGGACATGTCTCAAAATGTAGCCTAGCTAGCCCCAGGCTAACGTTACTTATATGCCTCCACTCGCTCGTCCTCCGGCGCAGCAGCACCTGCTGGGGTGTTGACCCCGGCACCAAATAGGTCGGGCAACTTTGAACATTTAGCAGCTTCCACCTCCAGAGACTTCAGCTTTTTAAGTCGCAGTTTTTCAGCGCCACCCGGGCGTTTAGGTGCTTGCACACCGCGGATTCATTTCAATGAGGGAAGGGCGGCAGAGGGGAAGCGGTTGCCGCCCACGTTGGGTCACATTGGGTCAACGGCCCTCCGGGATGCCAGATGGCCAGTCCACCCCTGGTCTACAATAGGTTAGGCCTTTGGTCTACAATAGTGTTCCACTCTATCCTAGAATGCACTGTAAAATGCACTGCTCAACTTTATAAATGTTTTCACCAGCTGCTATGATCTGCACCCCACTTCTCTTTTCTTTGTCTGGATAACAGGTATATCTACTTTATATTTATGACTTGCATCTCGTAACTCTTTCCATAGGTATGCTTGGTTAAACATCTACTCAATGATAGGGACAGAGCTACACTGTATGCATGTACATATTAGTGAGGACAGCTTTACCTGTGCAGAACCTCGTATGGCGCACTTGAAAAAACGATCCGACTGGAGGTTCACTTGAATGACTAGCCAATGACTTGCTTTTAACCTGGTTGAAACCAAATAATCAGATCTGTGTCAAAGAATGTCGTAGTTGAACAATGCCTCCTGACTTGACCTGTTTCCTGTGTCCAGGTGAGGTTCCAGTATTCCTTTGAGACAGTGGTCGGTTTCATAATTCCTTATGCCATCATTATGACCAGCTACATAAAGATTGTGAGACGCCTGAAGCAGACCAAGTTTCGTCGCACGGTGCGCAGTGAGAAGCTGATCTTGGGGATTGTGGTGACCTTTTGCTTGTTGTGGTTGCCCTATCATGTCATCAACATGGTACAGGTAAGGAGATTCCCGCTGGCTAGCCTTGTCCGTGACGTATGTTGTTACCTACTGTATCCAGTTCTGAATGAATACACCAGATACAGTTAATAAGAATGCAGTGACGTTCCAGTAAATGTCCCTTAAGCAAAACTGTCTTTCTTTGTGTTTATTAAAATATGTCAAAACAAAGTTAAAGTAGGCCTGAAGTCTACTTATAAATACATTCTTGTCTTTTATGTTCACTTCTTCACGTGATATATATGAATATATATATAAATAGATGAACATTAATATTGTTATGTATAAATATATATATATATAGCATATATAGTGTGTCAAATGCCAAGTAAATCCAGGCAGAACAAGTATACATATAGTCAAGAGAATTGGACAGCATGAGCTGACTTGTGTGCTGGAATGAGTGGGTTAAAGAGACAGAAAGACTGAATAACATGAAGTTCCTCCTATCCCTCCCAGGTTTCAGCTGAGTGGTTTGATGATAAGTCGAAGGTGCGAGCAAAGTGAGTATGAATCCCGTGTCTCCACCGTTTCCTTTCGCCACAGACTTTCTCCCTTAATGGATATTCCAGGATAACCACTGAAACGCACTCGCCCTGATGATGTACACAGACAGTGGAATTGGATTTCATCAACGGAAATATTAGTAGCACATATTCGATTTGCTGGGAGGGAACACATTACCATAAGGGAACATTAATCAACTATGAATTTAAATGAGTTGATGCAGTAATAAGCGTTATCCCGTTGCATTTGTATAGGGGTTCAGGTTAGGTTAAGGGCTAGGATCAACCCTATTAATTATTTTTTATAAGTGAATACCAATAGTAAATAATAACTATATAAGTTAACTATTGAACTGTCAGTAAATGCTTATAACTGCATTAACAAATGTTGATTAGTGTACATTCAATGTGCCAGATTTGAACTACACTTAGTGGACTACACAGTGCTGTGTAATCAACAGGTTGCATGTTGGGGTTCTGTCCAGCGCCTAAGCAGTTCATCTCTTACAGATTGCTCCTGATATCGAAGACGAGTCGTGCCGTGACCTCTGCCCTGGCCTTCATCAGTAGTTGTGCCAACCCAGTCCTTTACACGTTCGCTGGGAAGGCCTACATCAAGAAAAATGGTTTCTCCTTCATGGCTCGACTGTTTGAGGGCACATCGATGGATCAGACCGGAAACAAAAACTCTGGCAGAAACACTCAAGAAGTCAACTGAAGTATAAATGACTGAAAATCATGGCTGGTATAAGCCTAGTTTGATCTTAAATATAAAAACTTAAAACTGTAAATATTAAATTGTCAAGCTGTAAATATGTCAATGTTAAGAGTAGACTAGTTTTACCATTGAGGGCATTGTACATTTGTACTGTAAATAGTCAAGGAAATAGATATTAAAGTTATGACTGGAAATATCCAGCGATTGAGTAAATAATGAGTAGCATTGAATGCGCAATCTAGAGAACTTCATTGCGTGCGGTTTGATTCTTTTTGCCGGTTTCTTGTGGCGTCTTCCACATGGCATGTTATTCCAAGGGTCTGTAAAGGACCTCATAGGTAACCGAGCGTTAAAGGTTATCAGTTCTACATTGCTGAATTTCAGAGTCCCATGTCATGTATACAGGTTATTTACCGTATGATTTTTATCAAAACCTAAACCCTTTCCAAACTATGCCATTACACTTCTTGAAGCAAGAAATGAGTCAAGTTACTGTGAGACGAGTGCGATGAAAGCCATGTTCAGAGGAACCCAAACTAATAAAAGTCTTGATGCATGAAACAAATCCATTTGGGACAAATATGTAATTCCAAACTTTATTAATACAAAGCAGTACAGTTGGGCATCGCAGAAATACAAGTCAATAAATTAAATATGGCATATAGCCTAAACAATATCTAGAAGTCAGATTAAACTTTACATAGATCGGAGGTTACCATCTTGAGTAACCAAGAATGCGTGATTATTTTTTATCTTCTATACCAGTTCTGTTCACTAAATTTGATAGCACATGCAGGACCCTGTCGGCTGTCTCCTTCCAGCAAGTAGGCCTACCTAGTGTAAAAAAAGAAACACGTGCGTTAATGGCAAATACTCAACCGACTTGGGCACCAACATAAGCACCTTTGAATCTCAGAGCACATTGCTCAAATCATAGAAATTCATGTGAAACACGGAATATGCAAGTCATCATCGATTCAAAAATGGTAAAGCATTTATGGGAGTATTCAAGACGTACCTCGCTGCGATCACTCCCGTTGAAGGACATGTAGTGGCCGTTCATTTCCTATGGGCAGAATACAGATACACATGAGCCTTAGGACCGAAGACGAGCTTACACACACAGGGAGCCGGTCTGCGTCAAACCATCAGCGCAGTGAAACTGTAATCATGAGGTTCAGGTGAAACACGGACTCACGGCAAATCATCATTTCAGGTTTGACTGCAACACTAAGTCTAATCCCCAATCCAGTTAGTAGTACAAGTAAAAATTCAAAGTTAGTAAATAGTGGCCTTAATCGATTGTAATTGGAAATTACAACTACAAAACATGAACCGAATTCGCAGATTATAAAGCAACTTTTCATTAGCCTTTAGCATAGCCGAACACGCATGTTCGGCTGGACTAGTAAAGAGACGTTAATGATTATACAGCTAATAATTTAAACTAACCACAAATAAACAACCTACCAACAAACCAAATGTAAAAAAAACCAAATGAATTAACAACATACCCATGAGACTCAACACCGTGTGTAGTACTCTATGATCAGCGGCACAATGATTACAGCTCTAACCAGGGGACGAAGAGACCGCAGTGTCGCTGAGCGGCTGTATTTAAGGCTTCATCAACACCACGTGCTCCTTGTTCAGCCGGACATGCTACTTCCGGGGCTGGCACCCAATCAAAGCAGACATGGATGAGTTCAACTTTATACAGTGATTTCTCCAAAGGCTACAGCTTAATAATCGTATTTTTTTTTTCATTCATATTGATATATCATTAGGGCAATAGGACACGGCATTGGTGATCATTTTAATTTTGTATTTGTATATATTATATTCATTTGGTTGAATTTGTTTCACTCTTTATCTCATAAATACATAAATAAATAACATATAATTAATGTTTTTCCCATTCTTCAGGTGTAATGTAAAATATGTCTGCACCGGTCTGCCCCATGGTCTGCTCTAGCGCTCATAGAAGGGAACCAATCAGAGTCCACATTGAAGGGAACCAATCAGTGTCCTCATAGAAGGGAACCAATGAACACTGTATTCCTTTTTACTGGAGTTTTTTAATGCACTAAGGAAGGACATTTGCGATGCTGGGGCTAACTGCAACTCATTTACATTAGACAGTTTATGTGTAGACATGCGAGTATTAATAGGTAAGTTTTGCATAATATCTTTTAAATATTAAGTAAATGTTTGGACAATATGACACTGTCAGAGTTATATGGCTTCATAGTATAGCTCGCGTTGGTCCGATATCCCCTTGGAATTCATTATTGCTTGGCACTGTCAAAGACAAGACGCCTAGCTTGACTTGTAATGTCCATGCAATTTTATTTTAACTTGCATTGACTATTAACAACGTGTTGTTTTTCATAAATGTGGATAGCTATCGAGCTAACGTAGGACTGTTTTGTAAGACTTTATCACGCATGCGCGATAGGACTCGTATTTTACCATCAAGGGTAACGGCGAGTATATTTATACTTGCACCCTTCAAATACAAAATTCATAGTGGTTAACATTTGTAGGAATATCTTATTGTCAAATGGTAAACTTATATAAATGTATCAGTTCTGCAGCCAGTTTTTTATCCGTTTGTATACAATGCTATTAGGACCTTCACCCATAGAGCTAATTAGACCTATTTGATTGGGTCGGAAATCTAGATTGAAAAATATCCAAACTAGTGTTTGAGGCCAGGATGGGGTAGATGTGTAGGAAAACACCTTTTTGTATAATTTTTCTTACAAAGGTTAGGTTTTTGTATAGGCCTGTAATTGCTTGAGGCATCAACTTAAAACCTTTTCAGAAGATAAATGGATAGGTAGAGATGGGAACTTTATTAATCCCTCAGGAAGGTTCCCTCAGAAAATGGCCCTTCCAGCAGCAGCAAACACCATGTCACAAATAGAGGCTAGTGTTTCATTGTCAATTGGATTCCATAACAGATAAATAATATAACTATATATATACATTTAAGCTGCTCATTTGGATTTCAGTACATGACGGCCTGATTTCCTGATAATAATAAACTATAGAGCTCTCTTATCTGCAAATGTTCTTTTGCTAACAGGTGGGGGTTCGGGCTTTGTTGGACGTGAGCTCACGCGCTTGCTTGGGAAGCGCGGCCATGAGGTCACACTCATATCCCGTAAACCCGGCCCGGGAAGAATAACCTGGGTATGGACACACTGATTAACCCTCACATTAGAACACAACAAAACTCAGAATATGTGAGCCCCTATGTGTTTGTAAAGAGCTTTCAGATTAATCACAGTGTTTCCCCCAGGTCTGTATGGTAAAGGAGGCAGCCTTAACAACAATAGGGCCCTGCCTTGACTACCAATGTATAAAAATAATAGAAATAAAAATAATATATATTATTTTTGAATTATTATGCATAAACAAAGTACAAAACTCTCGTAGGGTAAGGAAACGTACTTCTGTCAGGTAAAAAGATTAAAGATAAATAATGCATTGGTAATACTTTTCACAAGAATAGTTGCGCCACAAAGCTTTTTGAATGGAAGTGGACTGGACCCCCGTTCCTCAACCACCTTGACTAAGACATTTTCTGGGGGACACGCTGAATTATAATATCCCCCAGGCTCAGTTGGAGTCTGGTGGCCTCCCACCATGTGATGGCGCTGTGAACCTGTCTGGAGAGAGCATCCTGAACCCCATGAGATGGTGAGGAAGAGGAACGATGGGCCCCAATACAACCTCAGTCAGTGTCCACACATTCAATCGATGCTCTCCTCTGAGATCCCAGTTGAGCAGCTTTTTGTTTTTTGGTGGATTTTCCTATCAATGTTGGTCCAGCTTAAAGTCATTACCAAAAATAAAAAAGTGTATAGAAGATGTTAAAGTTAAGTGTCTTATTGTGCATATACCAAAGAGGAGTGCGCTTGGCACACTTTTTGGACATCTATCTAGCCACGCCTCCTTCAAATAATCTCACTACGACCCCAAAGTAGATAATAAACAATCTTGTGAATCATTCTTCATTACATTTTTATGTCGTGGTTGCCACACCACCGCTTCCTCATTAAAGTCTCCAGTCCACGTCGGTCCAACATGGGTCCAGTCACCGTCAGTGACTGTTAATAATGGCGATTGTGCTAGCTCGCTTTCATTACAGCATGAAATAAAACCAAACATGGTTTCAGGTGGAACGAAAGCTACAAAAAGGACGTGTTCAGCAGCCGGATCGACACCACAAGGGCTCTGGCCCAAGCCATCGCTGCGTCGCCTAATCCGCCTCGTTCCTGGGTTCTACTAACGGGCGTCGGTAGGTTCTTGCTCACGGAAGAACCGCAATGACTCTGTGAATAGAGACAAGTGTCTGTGTGCTGTCTCACCATTATCCTAGTGATTCTGGCATGTTGGTCCACATCCTTTCCGCAGCTTATTTTCCATCAACTAAAACTTTGGTGTAATATAAGGCATGAGTTCTTGCAAACTGTTGCAATATTTCAATGTTTACGCGTTCCAAACAGATTTTCTTTGACGTGAAAGCCTGTATTTAATGAGACAAACATAGCTCATTAGTTATTTTTAACCCACAGCATGTTACAAACCCAGCCTTACAGTCGAGTACACAGAAGACAGCGAATGGACGCCGTTCGACCTTCTGTCCAGACTGGTGAAGGAGTGGGAAGCAGCCGCACTCCTTCCTGAGAACGTGGCACAGACCACCAAACAGGTGGTCATCAGACCAGGTATGTCGACTTCTTCAGCTCAATGCCTCATTAGGGTTGATTTTTAAAAAACGTCAACATTGGATTCCACTACAAACTGAAGCTCCCCGCAGCGGTAACTCCACCTCTCGCCCCTAGGGGTCGTGCTGGGTCGCGACGGAGGCGCCATGAAGCAGATGCTGTTGCCCTTCTGGCTAGGCCTCGGGGGCACCCTGGGGCCGGGCACGCAACCGTTTCCATGGATACACGTCAGGGACCTGGCAGGGGTCATCGCCCACTCCCTGGGGCCCGGCTGGTCCCCGGACGGCCCCGACGCCCGCCCGGGGGCCCAGGTGCTGAACGGGGTGGCCCCGGCCCAGAACACCAACTACGAGTTCACCAAGGAGCTGGGCCGGGCGCTGGGGCGCCCCACCGTGTTCCCCGTCCCCGCCTTCGTCCTGAATGCCTTGCTGGGCTCCGAGCGGGCCCTGGTGCTCACCCACGGCCAGAGGGTCTCCCCCAGGAGGACCCTGGAGACGGGCTACCAGTACCGGTACCCCGACCTGGGCTCGGCGCTGAAGGAGATCGTCGGGGGCTGATGTGAAGGACTCCAGTGTCTTACACACGCTGCCCGTTCACTGCGGACGACCACACGCGTACCTCACCGTCGCACTCGAGCAACCAGCGCTGGGGCTCAGTCCGGAAAGCAGTTGTTCTCCTACAACGAATGTTGTTTAATCTTTGTTTTATTTGATGGATTGATCAGAATTAAACATTCAGCGTTTCACGATCAAGACCGGAACACAGCTGACTGAAGGTGCTCCTCGCACAACAATTAATTAAATGAATAATGAATCAAGGACCCATTAGGACCAGGTCGTTTACCGACATGTCGATGGTAGGTCTCTGACCCATAATTAACACAAGCCTGTAAGGCAGTGAAGTGTGTGTGGGAAGAACCCATCTCATGGGGTACAAAAACAGAAAATCTGCATTAATCTGTTTGATAATATACTTAATTGCACACACACAAGACTGCAAATTACTTCATATTCTACATTTCTTTATGGGGATAAAATAATAAATGACTTGACTCAATCTGTAGTTCAGAAAGTCCTTTATCTAGCAAATACATTTAAGCAACATTTTGGCAGTGGACATGGGTGTTTTTATGTAATGGGATGAATAAAGGTTTTATGGCGTCCCACGTTGTCGTCATGTTCCTTCTTCCCGCTTGGTCACTCTGAGTCACTGAGAGGACCCGCCTCTTCCTGCTGAATGATTGGCAGCTGATCTCCCCAATCACTGCTCCGGGCGCAGCGGTACACGTCGCTGACAGAGTAAGCACAAATCAAGCGTATTTTATGTTACAAAAAGTTATTATGACATAAAATACTGCTCTATACTAGAAATAGAGCATTTATCTTTAACTTATTGACAATCATCGTTATTGGTTCCGTTGTCACTCCAAGTGGGATTTCATTTCCCACTTGGAAAACTAATCCCATCACCTCTCAGGGTACGTGGGAATCTGAGACCCCGACTCTAAACACGAGTTCTGAATGGAGAAGGCACCTGGTGGGTTCAGACACATGTCCTGAAACCCCCCCTAAGGTCTGACACCAGCTGTAAACATGGAATGTATTCTTTGTTTTGTCTCTTTTTTTCTTTTATAAGTCACATAATACTTAAACTGAAACAAACCAATACAGCCAATAATGCATGTAATAATATAATATGCCATGTTTCTACAACCGCAGTATGGCTCCAAGTAGGCCTTAATTACTCGAGTAGTCATTTCATATCCTGGCTTTTTGTGAAAATAGGTAGGTGGATTTAGACCAGGCTGCTAAATAAAACGGTTCAGCCTACTATATAACATAGCAGATAGCATGAATTCAAATATTAAATGCATAAGCTGCTGATGGATCATGCAGCTCAGAGTAGGTGCCTGTAGCCCCCCACCAAGTGGTCGTGCTTTTCTTTGCATCCGAGTCGTTTTACCGGCCGTGTTTCTTTCGCGTCACCACCGTGTGGTGGAGCTGTCCGTCCGGGCTGCACGTGTGGCAGTGCACGTGTCTGGGCCGTCGCAACACCGGCGCCACTAACCGGGCCCAGGCCGGCCCGGCGGCCGCCGCCTCTTTCTGATCCAACCGCGACAGAATCACGTAACTGAAGGTCTCCGTCTGACGCACAGGACTCTGGAGGGACAAGAACAAACACATTCACAGGAGTGGGAGCGTCATTTAGTGGGATTACAGCTGCGTGGCGGTGTAGAGGGCGTGACTCACCCCTGGGAGTGGGAGAGGGTGGTAGTGTTGGTGGAAGTTGCAGGGCACAGCGGGGAAGCGGGCCAGCTTGGGACATGTCATTTCGTGGGGACACTGTTTGGGGGAAATGAGGTCACATGGCTGGTACGAAATTAATCTATATCTGCTATCAATGTTTTTTTTGCAAGTGTCGTAAGAGTAGTTTGGGAATTCAGAACTGCTGATATATACCGCCCCCCCCCCATTTCAAACATTAAATCATTTTAAAGATAAACTCTACTCTTATGTCACAAACGAACTGAACGTTTACACAAGGCACAAAACTGTATGTAGAGTAGAATGAGAATAAATCACATACCGGAGCAAACACAGACGCCGTTCTGGAGTCCAAGGACGTCTGTTCCTGTGTCTGTCCAGCAGTGCAAAGGCCACAATCAGTCTTACTGCAACGTACACACACAGGACCGCATCTTGGCAGATGATAGAAATACCTTTAGCAAGGTGTCTCTGGCTTCCATGAGGAGCTGATGGCCCTCTTTGGTCCCGTTTTCAACCAGCACCTTTTAACGTGGACGTGTTCATTAGCAACAAGTCATCTTCTAAAAGCAAAGTACTTCTATCTCCGGGTTGTTAAAGCAAGAGGACCTTCGAGCAGAAGCAGATAGTGACCTGCTTTCATACTTAACCTTTTGACAAAACTCTTGCCAGTTGGCAATTTGGGTATGTTTTTGGTTTTACTGTAAATTAATGGATGTGTTGTTTGAGAACTAAATTCTGAATCGATATACATGCCAGTGTCATAACAATGTGTATATAGGGACCACTGTCTGACACACACACACACACACACACACACACACACACACACACACACACACACACACACACACACACACACACACACACACACACACACACACACACACACACACACACACACACACACACACACACACACACACACACACACTTACAAGATAGGAGCTGGTCTTCCTCCACAGAGTCAGCAGAGTCTCTACTCGCTCCTTCTGACTGGCTAATTCCGACAGTGAGAAGGCCCCGACCACCACGTCAAACTGCACCTAGTAGCAGAAATGACACCTCCATATACAGAAAACATTGTGGCCAACATTGCTCAGCCACCTTCTATATACAACACCTGATTGCTCCATAGGTTGGATCTTCAAGGTAACTCCTTCATACACCAAAACACGCGTAGGAAGCAGTTTGCCTTAAAAAGATTCAGTCCCACTTTAACCGTTCAAAACCATTCCTAGCAACTGGACTCAAAACATTAAACTCATGCTGGTTTTAACGAGTGATATTAAGTTCTTACCTTCGGCGACACGGGGAGAAACTGTCTGAAATACACCTGCTTGATGTGAGGCGCAGCTTTTTCGTCGTCATCTGTTGAGCGACAAACAAACACAACAGTCAATCGAAAAGCAGGAAGTGACCAAAGTGCCTGCGAGGGAGAGTGGATTGGGTTAGGAACTGTACCTTTGAGAAGTCGCTCTGCCAGAACGTTCATTGGCCCGGAGCTTTCCACACACACACATCTCCTTCAGAGTGTCACCCCAACATGAGTGTGATGCCCTGGGACAGAGACGGAATGGAAAACAACAAAAATCCCTTATTCATGTCGAATACCAACTGGTAAAATTCACTGGATAGTATATTTGCTATTATCTATCATTATTATCTTTGCAATTAATCTGAATACTGCTGGCCTAGTGAGACCACCCAGATATTCCTGTTTGCGTCTTACATTTAATCATGTGGGCCTTGGCCGGGCCGCAACGGATTTCGACATATTATGAGTCCTTGTATTTTTTTTATAAAGCTAAACTCAGCCAGTCAGATTAAATAACTAACTGACGCTCTTCCCGAATCCAGTTCGGGGGTCAAGCAATAAACAGTATCTTTTCTATTTTTTGTTATCATTATTCAGCCGATTTCGGATAAACACTTCTGATGCTTCGGAGGTACGTAGTTACTCTCTCCTAGATTGGTCAAAATCATTTTAGCATATTTGGGAAAGGCTTTCAACATTCTGGAGGCGAGACTGATATTTAAGGTAAAAATAATGTGAACTTGCAAGCTCAGGGGGGTTTCACATGGCTAACATGTAAAATAAAAGATTCTAACTATGCAAAAAATGTATATTATACTATATATAGTAAACCAAACCGAGCATTATAATTCCAACTCACCAGACCGCTGTCCCCAACCCCGAGCCAAAATCCAAGAGAGAATGAGGGGCGAAGGAAGGGTCCCTGATCAATATCTTAAAGCGGAAGAAACCAAAGATTCTGGCATCAGAAAAGGTTTTGGAAGGAGATTTTGTCCAATCGCTGATCAGAGGTGATTCTCGTCACCTCGTTAAGGACTCTCCTCACTGCGGTGTAGCCACCTGCCAGCCGGGCAGCCATGTACACCACACCCAGCTCTTCATCGAACCTAGAGAGAGAGAGACAGACAGAGAGAGAGAGACAGACAGAGAGGGAGAGACAGACAGAGAGGGAGAGACAGACAGAGAGGGAGGGCAGGAGGCAGAGGTGTTTCACTGCAGTCCCAATGGATTACATTAGATTACATTTAGGGCATTTAGCAGACGCTTTTATCCAAAGCAACTTACAATAAGTGCATTTGTGATAAGAAGTGAAACAATATATCGCTGTCGGTACAGTAAAGATGTTCATAGAACCAAGTGCAAGTACTAACAATCGCTAGGCTAACCAATTCCCCGTGTATAGCAGTTATAGCAGCTACTGCAGATGCTACTCAATTAAGTACTACTGAATAACAACAACGTACAATAAGTGCGTACATTAAGTGCCAGGACGTACAACATAACATACTATGGGGGGTGGGAGGGTCTGGAAGGCTATGCAGAGTCTAGGTGACCTCTATGAACAGGTGAGTTTTGTATGGGCTTTTAAAAAATGTTGGAATACTTTAGCATAGACAAGTTACACCAAAATGAAGGACACAGATTCAGATAATCCCCCCACACAGGCATCAATGGTTACCTCAGAGGGGTCCAGTTGTATGTTGTCCTTTTGAGTTCAGACAGCACTTTCATCTTAACGTAATCATCGTCGATAGCTAAAATGTTAAGCACATATATTTTGAATAGGACTATAAGGGAAATGTGTACACAAATACGCTCTCATCCACTGGAGAGATTACACTTTTCCTGTTCGTCACCTTCTCTCCTCTCTTTTGCATTCTCCAAGACAAGCTTCTCCAGGCTTTTGGCTCTCTTCCTCAGATTCAAGTCCTCCACTGGCCTTTTCCTGCTCCACAGATACTGTGTGAGACTCTGAGCTCGATCAGACAGTCCTTTGATCTGAGCACCTGGAGTTGAGTAGAACTAGTGAAAAACTGAACTTTCAAGGCAATAGGTTTTTTTATATTTGAACTGTCGTGGACATTTAGGTGAGGATAATCTTTACAATAAATCAATAACAAACAGAGGAGTGGACAATAGTAATATGTTGCCATTTATCATATGGTGTACTATCAAAATAGACACATTTTGCAAATGTACTATTTACCATTAACATATTACTATTTTTAATGCAGACATATTGAAAGTAATATTAATATTGTACATTATATCATACCAGTGTAACTGTGACAGATAATGTATAGTCAGAGACAGTCAGAGCATATATAGTATAGTGGGACGAAAGCAAATCTAAGTTAATAAAAATGAAAATAAACACCACCTACCAAGAACAATTGATTGTGCGGCCCTTTGCAGCTGCTCGGGTAAGCGTAGTGTTTTCAGGTTGGTTACACCTGGGTGCTTCCTGTGGGGCGCTCCATTCAGAAAGTCTACTTGCGATTGAGGATGTGCTGCTGAAGACATTCTCTAGAAAAAAAGACATGATAAATAAGCCACTGGTACCAAATTAATTTCACCACCACCGTTGATTAAACGTATTGTATACATAGGTGGCTTACCTCTTTAACCCTTTAACTAATTGTTCAATGACACCGACGAATAGACTCACCCGGCATATGGTCCTCAAGGCTGATGTCTTTTGACATATAACGACGGCCACATGAGTGGTAGACGCCATATTTCAAACTATTATAATATAAATTGGCCTACTCTTCGACCCTTAACTAGGGCATAAATAAATATTGCACGACTTCATAATCCATCCATGTCCACCTCCATGTGCACCATTGGGTCATATACGGTACGTCTCCAAAATAAATCCGACTACCACGCGAGGCGGAACGTTTGGCGAGGGCGATGCTGATGGCCACCTAGACATGGAAAACAAACGGAGGACTTTCGTGATTTATGGCTACTTATTTCAAATAAACTTTGAGCTAAATGTATTATTTAAAATTGTTCAGTTGTTCAGGATACTTTTGGTGTGTAGTGTACCCCTCTTTACTGAAAAAAAAAACAAAAACATTTCTTCTTCATATACTTCAGATTAGAACAAGCTACTGCAGCGACCTCCCACGGTGGATTCATCCCAGTACACCACCATCTTGTGACGCATGTATTCAACACGGCCACCGCTGCTCCACTAGGAAAATCAGGATGAAAGTATGAGGAGGATGTAGACAAAAAATATAATCAACCATAATCTACTGCTGTAGACGTTTTGCACACAGCTAGACGATTACTATCATCCTCATATGCAAAGAGTGAGCAACCATAAACCCATTGACAGAGATGGATGCTCTTCTGAAGTCATATTTACATATTTACATATGTATATAAGGACCTCATATGTCCGAAATAAATAGTCGAACTATAGACACATTTTGTGCCGTCCATATAGTGAGAAGGTCAAATTGTAAAATGATTCTTCTAAAGTCCGGCGAGTTGAATTATTTCTTAAGTTTCATATTTTTCTGATAAAGCAACATAAGGATTTATTTTCAGAAAAGCAACATTTTGAACGTCACTTTCGGTTTTTCCCCTGCAAATACACCAAAAGTATCATCATCTACAGAACATGATGATGCGAGTGAGGACAGAGAGCTGTCGACCAATGGGAAGCACGGGTTCACAACCCGGTGGTACCCAGGTATGGCAAGCGGAGTGTGCCACAATTCGACTTCAATTAAACGCGTTCTGAAACGCCAGCACGCGTGCCCAGAACGCGTTTTGGTTTTCCAGAACGCGTTCCGGCGTTTCAGCGGCGCGCGTGTTCCGGCGTTTCAGCGCGCGCGCGTTCCGGCGTTTCAGCGCGCGCGTTCCGGCGTTTCAGCGCGGCGCGTTCCGGGCTGTTTCAGCGCGCAGCGTTTCTGGCATTTCAGGCGCGCGCGCCAAAGAACGCATATTAGCATATTAACAGCACGCGTGCTGTTAATATATGCTAATGCACTCCTGCCTCTCAATTTTTCTCAGCCAATAGATTTGAGCCCGTTTTCACCCAATCATATGCTAGGCGCAAACACACAGACAACATCAGTCGAGACCAGAGCTCTTCTTTCGCGAATCTTTTCTGTTGTTGTCGTTCTTAAAGTCGAAAGATGTTAAGATGTTTCAAATTAGGTGGTTTATTGTGGAGGTGGTGTGAACACTACAAGTACATACACTTTGACTATACATTCTTAAGCTACTTGACCGGAACATTGTGTATGGTAAGGTGCCGTGGCAACTATGATAACATAATTTAAAAAATACTTTCATTTATGGCGTATCGTTTAATTACATTTATTTATTACAGCATTACATGAGTCAGCTTATTCGTCTTCCTGAGTACAATATAAAACAATAAAAGAGAGTTCAGAAGTTAGAGTTAAAAATTCCAATTAGAAGTAAATAAGTCCGTCTGAAGTATTAACATGCAGTTGCAGGTTTTAGCCTGTACGTGGTCGTAGCCTATAAGACGAGGTATGAATATTCACTTCATCAGTTTGGAATGAGACAGATAGAAAAACTATATATATATAATATATATATATATATAATGTATATATATATATATATATATATATATATATATAGTATATATATATATATATATATAGGGAGGTGAGGAGATAGACATACTACTACAACTGATACTATTGGTAACCAACTGGTATTGGTAGGAGAGACCAAGCCCTTTAGGAAGACTCCATCCCGCTCCTGTCTACATTACATAACAACCCGGTCTCACGAAAATTTCGTGACACTCACGTTATTTAATCTATTTTTCGTGATCACGTAGCCTATTTTCAAAATTTTCGTGTCCAGAAGCACAATTTTCAAGCTCATGTATCTCAATTGGAGTATTTGTCGTGTCACTATAAGCACACGACTTCCAAACTAAGGGTTCTGTCCGGCAGCGGTTCTCCCTAACGTCCCTGAAGGAGCACCGGTACAGAACATTGATTGTTAGGCTATAGTGTTATATTGAAATTGTCTGCGATAACTAACAATGTGACAGCTTTTGGCCACCCGTTTCTACTTAAAATTGTCTGTGATGATAAACTAACAATACGACAGCTTTTGGCCACCCGTTTCTACTTTTCGCCTTTGATTCTGGAGAAATTGTAACAATTCACGGATATACTTAAAATGCAGGTGGGCTTGCTCTGTAGGGCAAACACGCGCGAAGGAAACAAGGATAGCTGCTTCATCTGTTCTTTTTAGAATGGTATGTCTTGATGTTTATTGTACCTACCCATCTATTGTCTTGTTCTTGGCTATGTGCAGGGACATTGGAAGTAGTGGTGCGGGGGGTATTGGATTGTTGTATTGGAAAACAGAGTAGGCTATTTGTGTGACGTTGTTTTAACTAAAGCCAAGGGTCATAATAACTGGTTAATGCGCGCACATTGTTTTTGTTTGTGCCGCTTTCTCTCTCCGTCCACAAGAGCTCATGCTCTTTCTTCAATTGATCCAATGAACTTTTTATTTGTTTTATTTGATTTCTTTACTACGATCTACGGATCGATAGTTACATGCACACACACACACACGCACACGCGCGCACACACACACACACACACACACACACACACACACACTACACCACACACACACGCACACACACACACACACACACACACACACACACACACACACACACACACACACACACACACACACACACACACACATCCAGACAAAGCATCATGGAAAGCATGTCTCCGTCCGTTTGATAGCCTATTATTAAATAGCCTACAAAGAAATGGTCAAGTGAAATTGTCCTATTTTTTCCTCTACACTCTGACATAAATTGATTGATAGGTTGGAACAGAACAGGACACAATAGAGCCACGCATAAAAAACACAAATCGACAAAAACAGGACGGGTCACTGTTGAGCTGTTTGTGTGCGCCGATCAATTGAGGGCCGTGGCTTATCATAAAAAAAGCGAGGCTTACCTGGCCAATCAGGGGAACGCGCAGCACATGGCTAATTAATTAGAATTGATATAATAATTCTATGAGAATGATAAATTACATGAGAATTAAAGTTAGGAGATGTTCTGGCAAAGTAACCTGATGTCTTCTCTGTTAATGATTTTTTTTACTTCACTGAATTGATTGGTTTGTTAAACACAGACATTATTCAAAAATTAATGTTCTGCTGTCTCAAGAAAATGCGGAGTTGAAAACCGAAACTTAACTGTCGCCAGGCTGGGCTGACTTGAGTTGGAGCAGCCAAATAGCCTAAATTAATAAATATTGTTACTAAATAGAAGTAGGCCTAATGTGTACGTTGTGTTGTGTGATTTTCCTCAGTAGCCTACAGTAGACCTAGATTCTGCGCTCTGAACGCCACTAACTGTTCTGTAATAGACCTACACTATCGCCGATCACAATGAACACCCCACCCGGCTGCTTTTTTTTCTTTTTTTGATATGATTTATAATTATGTTATATATAATAATTATAATAATTATAATTATTATGTTATCATAGTTAACATAATAATTAATATAATTATGTTAATGATAATTATGTTATCATAGTTGCCACGGCACTTACCCATACACAAATGTTCGGTCAAGTAGCTTAGATAGTGTATAGTCAAAAGTGTATGTACTTGTTAGTGTTCACCTCACCTCCCACATAACCACCTAATTTGAAACATCTTAACATCTTTCGACTTTAAGAAACGACAACAACAGAAAAGATTCGCGAAAGAAGAGCTCTGGTCTCGACTGATGTTTGTCTGTGTGTGTTTGCCCTAGCATATGATTGGGTGAAAACGGCTCAAAATCTATTGGCTGAGAAAATTGTAGGGGAGGAGCGCATTAGCATATTAACAGCACGCGTGCTGTTAATATGCTAATATGCGTTCTTTGGCGCGCGCGCTGAAATGCCAGAACGCGCGCGCTGAAACGCCGGAACGCGCGCGCGCTGAAACGCCGGAACGCGCGCGCTGAAACGCCGGAACGCGCGCGCTGAAACGCCGGAACGCGTTCTGGAAAACCAAAACGCGTTCTGGGCACGCGTGCTGGCGTTTCAGAACGCGTTTAATTGAAGTCGAATTGTGGCACACTCGGCTTGCCATACCCAGGCGCCTCGGTCCCGCGCGGAGGCTGTCGTGTGTACGTCGTGCGTTTGGTTTCCCGCGCCCACCTTTCAGCAGCGCCACCATACCAGCCGCGGCACTGTGTCGTTTTTATAAAACCATGAGGCACACACGAGCATCTAGGAGCAAAACTGTAAAGGATCAGACAAACGGAGATGTTCTGGGCACAAAAGGTTCGTGTTTATTCGATCCACCGCCGGGAAGCTAGTTGGAAAGCATAACAAGGGAATCCCCCGGGCGTCTTGCCACTCACAATTTGTTGGTAACATTGCAATGTACGGCTAATAATGGCATCCAACGACATGACGTCGATCACATGTTTACAGTTGTTATATTGTAGTTCGTATGTAGTTCGTGTTTGTGTCAATGATATGTGCCCCTTCGCTTGGTATCGATGTACATTACTACGAGACAGGCTCCAATTCTGAAGACGCAGCCAACATTTCCTAAGTCGAATTGGATATAAAAACGTACTTAATAGTATTTATAAGTGTCCTTATGAAAACGCCACCAATTATTTTAAGAAACGTTTCGAAATAAACTAGTTGTTTTGGTTATAATGCAGCACTCTGAACATGTCCGGACTCTTCTCTGCGGTGCAGCGTCCGGCCATGTTTGTAGTGCAGCGTCCGGCCATGTTTGTAGTTCTTTGCTCAAACCACATCCATGGACCACGGATGGACGAAGCGAGACAAGAAACAACTTTTTAACTATGGATTTGTCTATTTAAGATACGATACGACCCTAGAAAGTAGTTTAAAAAGAGCAATGAGATACAGTCCTGTAAAATAGTAACGGGAAAAATATGTCAGGTTGCAGCCTCAGCCCCAACCCTGAAAGATGCCGCTGGTCTTCCAAATAAAAATTTCTAATATGACCTGAAAACATTGTTTCTCCCACCACCATGTCAGTGTGGCAGTGGCAAGGGGACGAGGGCCAATGGGAACAGTACCCTCCTTCGACATCTGCCATACTGGACTCCGCCGTGTCCTCCGGGGACGCCTCCGTCACCATCACGTTGGGCGCGGGGACAGCCTATGACGTGGACCTGAAGAAGATGGTTCAAATTAACCCTGCCACCAAGTACAAAAGGAAAATACGCTCTGAGATGGTGAAATCAGGTTCTGAGCATGGCAGCACCATCCTGTACCTTTTTTGCAGATTTTTTTCCACCAACATTCAGCCTTTGTCGTTATCTTTTGATATTTATCCTTGGTTGTTTATCTTTAACCGCTCAGAGCCTGCAAGTGGAGATGGAGACCCGGTTGGGCAGGCTGAAGGAGCTGAGCAAGTTAAAGTGGAACCAAAGGAGGAACCAGAGGAGGAACCAGAGGAGGAACCAGCTCCTAAGAAGAGGAGGGGCCAGGCCAAGAGCCAGGCAAAAGTCCAAAAGCCCAAAGAGGAAGCGACGAGTACTGGTAAATTAACATCTAAAAACAAGCGATAACTCTCCGAGAGGATGTTGGGTTGAGGCGTGCCGGGTCCGAAGCGTACCCGCCGGTGGATATGAGGCATTAGTGGCAGAGCTCATGGCTGACAACGGTTTGTAACTCGGGTAGTCGCTCTTCTTGTGTGAGGATAAGCACCTGTTTTGGTTGTCGTTGAGGTTCCCCGACAGGTTTCAGTGTAGTTTAAATGATCTCTAAACGCCAAACTCTTGACGCCACGTCCTCATATACGGCCATACGGCCCTGTCCCTGGTCAGGTTGAACCGTGCCTCGTCGAAAACTTGAAACAACTTGAAACGATAAATATGAACTCATTTTTGGGGCAGCGCCCCGGTGGCTGGGGGTGGCACCGGCTGCCCCTGAAATATGATTGGCCACGCCGCCTGCCCCCCCACCAGAGCTGCCAATCAGTTTGTCCGGCGGATCGAAATTCAAAAATATACGAGCTACTCTTTGCACTTCAACTCTCATGCATTGATTCGTTTCATCTGAAAAGGAGAAAACGAGGGTAAGTTAACAGTCGCCCACAATGTGTAGTGTTATATGATTTATAAATGTTTAAATTAAGTTGATAAGTAAGTCCTACAAGTCGTTAGCACAGTGCGCTAGCTTAGCATAATGAATCGAAACAAACTAAATTATAAGCTGCTTCAGAAAATACAAGTGTGAAGGCTTTTCTAGAGAGGAGCTTAGCCATTTAGCGTTAGCTTGTTTTTAGTCTTCAAAAATATTTATTTCATACACATGTGCAAACAAGACATCTTGGGGTGCTGTAACATCATTAGAGGATGATAGAGTTGCATGATACCTGTCCTGTGTGTTTCAGTTTAAGGAAAGTGATTTTCTGACTTAACAATATTATTTCTAACCAAACAATATGCATGATTTCTTCAGGGGCAGACAGTGATAGGGAGAGAGAAAACGGCCGGATGAAAAGGACTCAAAATATTGAGACCTTTTTCACAGTTAAGAAAGAAAAGGCTGCAGATAACGGTGATCAAGGTATCAATCACTGTGATCCTGTTTTAATTCACATCAGGATTGAAATTGCATGCAGATAACGGTGATCAAGGTATCAATCACTGTGGAATGGGCAGTTTTAATTTAATCAGAATTATTATTTCAATTCTGTTTCATTACTTTACGTCTATTTTAATACTATTTATTGTTGATGAGAGGAAGTATGGTTGTTGTTTTTATGAGCTAAGTTGAATTATCTATCTGTATCAATCATATAGGAAGGGATAGACTAGTAGCATGTAGCATAAGGACTTTAAATGAACTGAACAGGATATTCCCACAATGTCAAGAAAGGCAGGATGTCTTTAAATTTGATCACATTTGAATAGGTATTAAAAGTTCAGTTTGATTGTTATACTTGTATTGACATCTGGAGTAACTGATGGCAACATTTCCCAGGAACTTTGCACAAATGTTGAGGTTGAGGGCCCATCATCTGCAATTCAGCATTCTGCAGGTAGGCTAAATATTTAAGTCATAATGGATAACCCCAAGTTATTAAATGAAAAGAGTGTGTTTAAATATCTTCTTGATACAATAATTTACTATTTCTTTGTGTGATCAGACAATTCCCCCAGTGATCAGTTGGATCACGAGGATGTGAGCCAACAGGGGTCTCATGGTGAAAGCTGCAGTGACCCTGAAGAGGCCCCCCATGCTTCATACCCCACACCATCCCACCAGCTGGGTATTTTATCTCTTTTTCTTTAAGATTTTAGAAAACTTAAACAAATCATCTATCAATGATGATCAAGTCTAGTTCATTACTCCAACTGGAGACCCAGCTTTTGTTCACAAGATTGTTATTGATTATCACTGAATTCTACATTGTGTATTATAAATGAAAAGTCATGTATTATGCATAGTCTAAAAATGTATTTCTTGTTCCCCTTCTTTCCAAGACATATCCCGGTGTCCAGCAGATGGACCAACACAGCCTTTCCTGAGGGTGTATCCACGGACAGTGCAGGGGGATAGAAAGAGAGCCTTCAACAATTCATGGTTCACACAATTCACATGGTTGGAGTACTCACAAAATCATGACTCTGCCTATTGCTTTGCATGCAGACACTTTAGCGTGCCCAAGCACCCCTGACACACCCTTTACAGCACAGGGAGGTTACTCCAATTGGAAAAAGGCCATGTACAAAGATGGGGGGTTTAAATGGCATGAGAAATCAGAAGGGCATGTAAATGCCATGTTTGCTTGGAGTGAATTCAAAAAAAATATTCTCACAGATACTTCTATACGAGATGCTTTGGACCAAGCCTATAAAAAAAAAGTTGAGGAAAACCGGACATACATAAAAACAATTGCTGAAGTGCTTCGTCTTACAGCCATGCAGAACATTGCTCAAAGGGGACACGTTGAAACTGAAGGCTCACAAAACAAAGGAAATTTCCTCGAACTGATTGAGTTGATTGCAAGACACAATCCACTGATTGCCAAAAAAAATGAATGCATCAGGCAATGCTAAATATCTCAGTAACACCATCCAGAATGAAATTTTGGAATGCCTGTCAGATATGGTCCGGGGATCCATAATACAGGAAGTGAAGGAGAGTGAGGTTTTTTCTATTATTGCAGATGAAACAAAAGATCTAAAGAAAAGTGAACAACTGTCATTAGTACTGAGGTACTATTACAATGGTGCAGTTCACGAGAGCTTCATAGATTTCCAGAGAGCCAGTGAATTAGATGCAGCAGGACTCAGTAAGAATATAATACAGTGTCTGGAAAGATATGGCCTTGATTACAAGTCTAATCTTGTAGGTCAAGGTTATGATGGGGCAGCAGTGATGTCAGGGAGATGCAATGGGGTTGCAGCAAGGATCAAAGCAGAGGCTAAACATGCTTTTTACGTTCACTGCAACGCACATTGCCTCAACCTCGTTATTGTTGATTCAGTGAAAGCAGTGCCTGAAGTTGATTGTTTTTTTGCATTGCCTCCAAAAATTGTATGTGTATATGTCCGGATCTTATGTTCATGAAAAGTGGTTCTCAGTTCAGAGGGACATGTATAAAGATGCACCAAGAGAGCTTCAGAGACTGAGTGACACGAGGTGGGCATGTCGGTACAATGCCTGCAAAAATCTCATGGACAGACTGCCAGCTGTCTTGCGTGTTCTGCATGAGATAGACAGAGAGAACAGTGGTGAGAGATCTGTGGATGCACGGGGTCTCCTCATCCAGATAGACTTGACGTTTATTGCAACACTTGCAGTATTCAGAAAGATTCTCGGTGATGCCAAGTGTGCCTCTGACATGCTTCAAGCACCATCGCTTGACCTTGCAAGGGCTGTGGATTTAATCCATGCCCTGCAGGAGACTTTAGAGGACTGTAGAGCTGGATCTTGTTTTGATGATCTTTGGCAGCTAAGTGTGGAGACTGCAAATAAATGTAATGTTGCAGTTGAGGCTGTTGAGAAAAGGACACATAGAGGGAACTCCAGACTTACTGAGTATCTTGTAGAATCCACTGTTGGTCAACGTAGATCCAAGGAAGGGGACAAGGATAAGTTCAGGACTGGTGTATTTGAGCCCATCCTGGATCGTTTGAATGCAGAACTTCAGAGACGTTTCAGCAAAAACAACTGTGACATAATGAGGGGCATACAGGCACTTAACCCCAAGGGTGAAAGCTTTTTAGAAGAGCAAACAGTTTTACGTCTTGGCTGTCTTTTTGACTGTGATGTTGAGGACCTAAAACATGAGCTGTATCAGGCAAAGAAGGTCATTCAGAAAAAGGCACAGTGTGGGACTGAACTATCCAGTATCCTGGATTTCACATCTTTTCTTGAACCATACAAAGAGGTTTTTCATCAGCTTTTTCACTTGTGTCGGATAGCTATAGCTTTGCCTGTTAGCAGTGCCAGTTGTGAGCGCAGCTTCTCAGCGCTTAAGCTGATAAAAAATCATTTGAGAACAACAATGAATGATGACGGGCTGAGCAATATTGGACTGCTTAGTATTGAGAGGAGGAGGGCAAGGTCATTAAACTTGGACGCTTTTGTTGAACGCTTCGCCCATACAACACCAAAACAGGCGTATTCAGCTCTCATAATCCTGTAAATAATAAACATTCATATTCTGTAACATAATTGAAATTATTTGTAACTTTGTTCTCATATTAATGGCACATGTACAGGCAGACTAGTGCTTTGGTGTATATTTGTATTTGGATTATTTGTGTTTGTTGTATTTATGTTAGGTTGCGTTATGTTTCAATAAAGTCGTTCATAACTATACACTTCTGGTTGTTTCTGTCTCTGTAAGTTAGTGAAACACATACCTGAGCCTACTGTTTATTATGATCTAAGACTGTGGGGCATTTTTAAAAAAAATGACATTTCAGTGTGCCACCCTTCCACAGTCTGTGCCCCGAGCTGGCCCCCCCGAGAAAAAAATGCTAGACACGCCCCTGCGTGTAGCGCCACGCATCGCTAGTCATTTTGAACTTTTGCTAGTTCAACAAGCGATGCATGTGCCGCACTCCCACCTGGGTTACTTTCACTGGGCTCCTCCAAACAACGGAGTCAGGGTGGGGCTGTACAAAGACCGGTTTGTTGGTAATGAAGCTTAGCCTGGAGTTCCATGTTGACGTCTAGGAGAACTGTTCCTGAGGGTGTGTGGCGACGGCTGGTTTAAACTGCACACGCCCGTGACGAGTAGGGCCCGGGCGATTATTCGGAATTTTGATCGCGATTCCGATTTTAGCGTAAAACGATCACAAAATGGACATAATCGAGTTTTTTCTTTTTTTCTTTTTTAATGCTTTTAACAGCTGGATACATATCTGTATACTATTTTTAGATTGGAACATTTCTTTTTGACCATTTTGACCATTTTTTTTTAAGGCGAAATGTCAAAGTTCTCAGTTTCAAAGTTTTTTTTTGGGGAGAGACACGCTGAATAAATACAACATGTTTTCAAACCCAAAAATAATCGTTAGAATAATCGTGATTTCAATATTGACCCAAATAATCGTGATTATGATTTTTTTCCCCCATAATCGAGCAGCCCTACCCGTGACTCGATGTGCAACAGGTGTGCAGCCTCAGGAGTTTTTTGGGAGTTTATTATAATTCAGCTTTATCTTCATATGGCAATGGGCCCATTACAAAATGCTCCCATATTGTGAATCCTATTAACCCTGTAATGTAACTCTGTTCCCAGAGGTGGTGAAGACCGTGATCATGAAGGGAAAGGCGCCAGTGGACTCTGAATGTAAGGCCAAGCTGGGGAAGGTACGGTACGTGTTCACGGTCGACACGCCATCACAAAATGACCGCTTTCTTTGTACTTGGTAGACATGTTGAATGGCCGACATATGGTTTACATTTAGGGCATTTAGCAAGACTATTTTAGACTCTTTTATCCAAAGTATTTTAGACTCTTTTATCCAAGGCGACTTTGTCAGAAGAGAAACAATTTATGGCTGTCGGTACAGTAAGGAGTGGTTGGTTTATCTGACATTTGTGGTTGTGATCTCTTTTGTACTAGCCTTGCGTCGCCGGTACAGTTGCTAGAATTAGCTTCATGCATGTGTGTGGCACTGGGCCACCCAATTTATAACATGCCAATAAGTGCATCTGAATTATTTTGTTTTTATTTCTTACAGATATTACTTTACATGCAGCCAAAAAGCACAATTGTACTGTTCTGTTTGAAGTAAGCAATGACTCTCCATCTCCTTCTTTCAGGCCCATGTCTTACAGCGAGCGGGAGGACGTTTACGACGTTATGCTAAACCAGGTAGGAGTTGAGGCTACGTTGTATGAGATAAAGTCAAAACCAATAGAGAGGATATTGGTCATACTTCTCAAAACCCTTTTAGGTTAAGAGATCAATCTCATCCTGAATTTTATATTAAAAAATAATATATTTGTAACATAGTTTGGTTTAATATTGGGTATTTGGATAGCAATAGCCATTCATTTAGTTTTGTATAGTCCTTCATGTGGTTGTTTATGTTAATGCGAGGCCGGGTTTCCTGGCAAATAAAGTATTGAAGCCCAAGATGTACATCAATGCATGCATTATTGAACAATGTCTCCTCCGTGCAAATCGCCGGCTTACGCAAGGGCTTTTTTTATATTTCCAGACCAACCTGCAGTTCAACAACAACAAGTACTACCTGCTCCAGCTGCTAGAAGACGACAGCTCCAAGAGCTACAACGTGTGGCTGAGATGGGGCCGAGGTGAAGTTCATGAGCTCCCATCATCCCTTCATCGGCAGGCTGCATCATGCATGATTAAACATTCATTCAGACACCAAGATGTTATGTCGTGCATGATTCAACATTCATTTATAAATCAAGATCTTATGTCGTGCATGATTCAACATTCATTCATAAATCAAGTTGTTATGTCAGCTTCAAGATTCAAGAGTTTTATTGGTCACATGCATATAAAAGAAATGCAGTGAAATGTCATGCATGATTCAACCCTCATTCAGATATCAAAATGTCATGTCATGTATCGGGTCATTGAGACGATAGGTTGTGCATGGATAAAAACGTTGATTCTGCAGCATTGGTTTCCGTAGCCGGCACTATGAATAACTATTTCTTCCCTTTTTTCGTTCATTCGATTCAAATTTAAATATTCCCTTATTGTGAGGAAACCAAACGATAATTGTTTGGGAATCTAACGATTATCCAAAGCTTGAAATACTGCCTTCAGGTCAGCCGTGTCATTCAGAAATAAGGACTTTACGTCAGACACTTTGTTAGTTGCTTTAGCTGGTTACTGATCCCTGTTCCTCTACCTGGTTAGTTGCTTTACCTGGTTACTGATCCCTGTTCCTCTACCTGGTTAGTTGCTTTACCTGGTTACTGATCCCTGTTCCTCTACCTGGTTAGTTCCTCTTAACTGGTTACTGATCCCTGTTCCTCTACCTGGTTAGTTGGTAAATCAGGCCAGAGCAGCCTGACAGCCTGCGGGGGAGACCTGAACAAGGCCAAAGACTTCTTCAAGAAAAAGTGAGATTCTGCTGAACAAAAGGCTGATTCCTTCACGCCGCTTCTCCGCGCTTCAGTACCCGTCTGAACTCGTGTCCGTCTGTGTCGACAGATTCGAGGACAAGACAAAGAACAACTGGGAACGCCGGCTTAACTTTGAGAAAGTCCCTGGAAAATATGACATGGTGTTCATGGACTACAGTACCTCGGCAAAGGTGAGGACGGCGCACACAAACAGGGGTGCCCTCACCCTGGGTGGGTCTTTCAAGGGCAAAGACGGGCTCAAGCACAATACTCCGAAATGGTATTATTCACCGTTCAAATTTCCTTTATTTATTTTTGCCCGAGCTATTCTTCAATAAAAGTCATCACTTATGATCAGCATTGCCTGCAGATGTGTCCAGGTCATTTTAAGCTAGGTTTTTTGTGGGAATGTGCCCTATTTTGCATTTGGCAAATTAAAGGGGACATAATATACCACCAGCTGTGAGTGTGATTGGCTGTTACAAGCTGACATCACAGGTGGGCGTGTCCACCTGTGATGTGCGACGGTTAGACGAGCAGCAGTTTGCTGCAGTCCACTGGGTCGGCGGGTGGACCGATCTCAATCCCACTCACACCTGGTGGGACGATGCGTCACCTTTTCAAACTTCTTGGATCTCTCTGCGTGGTTCCCCAGGAGGAGCCCGCGCTGGAGGTGGACGCCGCGCCCAAGAAGTGGACCTCCAAGCTGGATGAGAAGCTCCAGTCCCTGCTGGAGCTCATCTGTGACATCAAGGCCATGGAGGAGTGTGTGCTGGAGATGAAGTTTGACACCCGCAAAGCGCCCCTGGGTGAGTCCAGAGACGTGTGGCCGCCTCCCTGCCCCCTGACTGACGCGCTGATTATGGTCCCACGTCCACGCAGCCCAAGGGGGTCACGGACCCTCCTTGCGTCCACCGCAAGGAAGGGCGAACGTGCGCCTCCCAAAAATTGTACCCTTCCGTCGAGGCGACGCAGCAGCGAGGGCTGTGATTGGTCCGCCCACTAAAACCCGACTCAGAACCAAAACAGGTTCACGACTGCGTTGAAGCGTCTGCGTGGTCGTTGCGTTGCGTGAATGTGAACGTGGAAACATAATCAGCCCTTTAAAGTTAAATGTGTTGTATTTGGCCGCCTCAATACCACTGATTTAAAGTTAAATGTGTTCAGGGTGTCTGCACATCCTTAAAAAGTCTTAAAAAGTGTTACATTTATGTTTCTAAATTTAAGGCCTTAAAAAGTCTTAAATTCGTTTCAAATGTCATATGCTGGTCTTAAATGCTGTAACTCAAGGTCTTAAATTTGTCGGGACAGGACTATTTACCGTATTTTCCGCACTATAAGGCGCACCGGAGTATAAGCCGCAGCAGCTAAATTGAATGATGTGTACATATATAAGCCTCACTGGAGCCCGCCGCTTAAAGGTGGGGGGGCGCGGACTGGTCATAGAGCCCATAGAGTTAAAGTTGGTGGACTGTAACCTGTAAAATCCATAGATTTAGGAGGTCCCCTAGTGGCCGTTAGCTGTAAAAATCCATAGATTAGCCGCACCGTTATATAAGCCGCAGAATTGAAAAATGGGAAAAAAGGCGCGGCTTGTAGTCCGAAAATTACGGTATATATTTTTTTTCTCAGTGACTTTTCAGGGAGGACATGTAGAGAGGCTTCTTTCTTGCTAGCTACATATATAAACGATTATCTGCGTGCTTGCTAGCTAGTCTGCGACAATGGGTAGGAGCAAACTCAAGGACAGTTGGCTGGAAGACGTCCGTTTCCGAAGTTGGCTCGCGTCTGTTGCCAACCCCCACCATCGCGTGTTTTAGGTCTTCAATTTCATTCAAGGTGGTATTAAAAAGGTCTTAATAAGCCTTAAATTTGACTTGCTGAAACCTGCAGATACCCTGTGTGTTGTACTTTTTCCCTCTTACTGCTACCGATTTTAAGTTGAACGAAGTGAAACTGTATAATCAAGATATGATCTAAACTGATCTATGATTCAACTGATCTTGAGTGGTTATGTTTTGCCCGCTCGCGTGCGTATCTCTGTATCTGTTGCTGCCTTCGCCTGCGCGCTATCTGCCTCGTAGCGTAACGTGACCGCGCCTTTCCGCCCCCCCCGCAGGCAAGCTGACGTCGGAGCAGATCCGAGCGGGCTACGCCGCCCTGAAGCGGATCGAAGAGTGCCTGAAGAAAAAGGGCAGCCGCAAAGACCTGTTGGAGGCCTGCAACCAGTTCTACACGCGCATCCCCCACGACTTTGGGTAGGAACCCCCGAGCCTCACACCCTGCTGCTCTCCGGCCCGTGCAGACTAGTCACCGGGGCATTGATCCAATCACAGCTCTTGGGATCGCAAAACGGTGACTCGACTGAAAAGAACAGGATGATATTATGAGGGCGTTTCTTCTCGGTCAGACTTAACGCTTTTAATTTCTTCAATACAACCAGGGTCGTTTGTATTTGGTGCACAACAAAAAAAGATAGAACCCTAACCCTGAACAGAACCCTGACACATTTTCCGGTGTATTATGTAAATCTCGGACGCACCGTTCCAGAGCTCAGCGTTATTTTATGTCCAGATAGGACTGTGGTCCCAGTGAGGAGGACAAGTCTAGTTTCTTGTCTGGTTGCTTGTGTCGTCGTAAACTCAAACTGTTCCTGCGTCCCACCGTGGTTTAGGCTGAAGACACCCCCCTTGATCAGCTCTGAGGACGACCTGAAGGAGAAGATCGCTCTGTTGGAGGTGCGCGCCGCGTTCCGTGTCCCTCATAACTGTTTGTTGAGTGTATCAATGTTTGATTCGAGGCCGTACTGTGGTGACCTCCCTTCCCCCAGGCCCTCAGTGACATCCAGATCGCCGTGAAGATGGTCCAGGCCAGCGCCAACGCGGCGGAGCATCCCCTGGACCGGCAGTACCACTCCCTCCAGTGCCAGCTGCAGCCTCTGGACGCCGGCAGCGACGCATACCAGGTACTGCTGCCCCCCCCCCCCCCCATCCGGGGCTCAAAGGGAACCCTGTTTCCTTATTCAACACCACCCGGTGGGATGCTGATGTAGCCTGACCAAGCTCCATCGTAGATTGATCTCCTTCAGCACAGGGGGCGTGATCAACGGACCTCGTTCAACTGACTCTGTACGCGATTGGCTGCCTTGCCGTCGCTTCCCCGTCGTCTTGGTGTTAAACCAGCCAATAGCGCGCCAGCGGGGAAAAGCCAGTTCGGTCATTGGCTCCCGCAAAAACGTATATTGAAACTGGAAAGAAAATGTATTGATCTTCTCCGGACCCTCCTGCGGGACGGACTCAAATCGCCGTGCCCCCCTCGCCCTCAACGGGCGAGGGGGGCACCCAGTCTAATGTCGAGTAGCAGTATCTGCTCCACCTGGGGGGACACCCCCACGTGTGAGGGGGTCACTGTAGGGTGGTGTTTAAAATAGGATTTGAATGGCCTATGGATATCACGCCGGGTGGTGGTAGGACGGAGAGGTGATATAGTGGGTTAGGTACTAGTGTTGTGGATTGATCCTGGTCGACTTAAATGTGCAAATAAAAAATAAAAACGTAGGCTAACACGTAAACAATGGACTCTAGGGGCCCTCTATGAGTTAAATGCCATCGCATGAGTTGCCAGGTAATGTCTAACAAAGACATTGGCTCCAGGACGCCTAATCTGACTGTAGCGCGGGCCAACGGCTGATGGAGGCCTTTTAACGTAGCCCCGCCCCGTGGGAACATAGGGTTATTGAATGTGTGGATGGTGGGAGGGGACCATCTTGGACACACCGAGTTTGGTTTACCGCTAAAGGTCCCATGACCTGCCACCAGGTGTGGTGTGATTAGCCGAGATGTGTGCTGGATGGATCAGTCCACCAGCCCACCCAGTGGACCGTACCAAACGTGGCTCATCTGTCCGTCACACATCTCGGGGGACACGCCCCCACCTGTGATGTCATAAGGGGCGGATCTTCAAAACGGCTTGTAACGGCTAACAACAACACACCAGTGGGGTGTTCCACAAAGCCGGTTTTATCCCATAACCGGGTAAGTTAACTCAGGGTTTGCGGTAACCCTGGGTTTTCCGTTCCAAAATGACCCCGGTATGTTAGTTACTATAGTAACATATGCTCTGAAGTAAACCTGGTCGGAGCAGGTTTTGCGCAGGTTAAGTTTGAAAGATAACCCGGTTTGGGTATTTTAAACCCAGTTCACCGCAGATATTTCATGTGTCAATGGCATGATCCCCTTTTGATGAGAGAACTGCTGATATCGGAGCGCAAATTATACGTGCAATCCACCGGGAGCGATTAATAAGACCACGGCTCGACATCTCTTGGCATATGTGATGGACTTTTTGCTGGAGAGATATTAGATTATCGTGGCAAAATCTTTAATATATTTAAATAGCCTTCTCCAGCCTGATAGCCAACACTACCAATCGAGGACCCTCAGTTCACTCCAGACTATTTGCGTAGCCCTCCGTTTTTTGCAAATGATAGTTTTATCTAGGCTATAAAGTTGGAGATGCTGAGCACATCTCAGTCCTTTCAGATGACCCATCCAAGATTTTTATCGGCCTCGAAGGGTTATGTGGTAGGAACGTTAAGAATGCTTTACTGGAACTGGAATTTATAGATTCATGGCTCAAATATTAAGGATCATGCTTTTGACGTGTAACTAACGCATTTACGCGGTCAGCGATCCGCTGCCAGGCTTTGGTTCTCCGGGTTGCAGAGGCTTAGCTTTCCCTTTTCTTGTGACAGTAAGCCATGTTCTCCATCCAAAGTGATTTGCATTACTGGGCAATGCGCATTAAAAGAAATTCATCAAAAGACCGGACTTTGGTGAAAACTACAAATTCGCGCGAGTTTTCTAAGTCACGCGAGATTTTCCGCGGGTTGGCATGGCAACCAGCCTGTAAACATTCCGTCGTTCCGTCGAAGCAGTCGGGGTGAAAATGCGCTACGTCACACTTGATTCGCATACAGCTGTTTCCATCCCATTCGAATCAACCAAAACCCGGCCATAGCGAGCGTATTTCATTTTGTGCGAATCAGGGGATTTTAATGCCAATCACGGCTTTTCCATCATCATTTTCCGATGCGATACATCTAGATGCGCATCTAAACAGCTGATGGAAACGCACCTAATGTCCTTCTCCTCGCCATAGCTCTCCAGGAGAACCTGGAGTTCCAGTTCATTGAAATAAGCGGCCCGTTTCGCCATTTCGATCAGGGTTTCCATGATCCATACATCATGTGTCTTTTCAGGTGGCGCGCGAACGCGCACAACCCTGGGTTAACCAACCCCGAGTTGATTGAACTAATGCATAACCGCTGCTGTGGAACCGAAAACGCTGGGTTAGTCGTCACAGGGTCAATCAACCTAGAGTTCAGCGTTAACTCCGTGTTTGTTAAACCTCCGTTCGTGGAACACCCCTCTGGTGGCAGGTCATCCAATAACAAGTCAAGTCAGTCAAGTCAAGTTTATTCATACCGCACATTTAAAAACAACAATAGTTGACCAAAGTGCCGTTCAAAAACACAATGCAAAACGACAAATAGGCCTAAGATACACAACGACAGCAAAAACAAAGCAAAACAAAAAAAGAAGCTTAATTCGTGCTAAAGGCCGCTGCGAAATAGTGAGCGTCTAGTAGCGTTTTAGACGGAGGGTCTTTAGACCGAGGGGCAGCCCTCCGCCTCGGGGGGCGGCCCGTCCCACAGGCGAAGGCCCGTAACACCGTGTGGTCGTCCCGGTGCAGACGGTCTCCAGCTACCTGCAGACCACCCACGCCCCCACCCACAGCGACTACACCATGAGCGTGCTGGACATCTTCTCCGTGGACCGCCAGGGCGAGTCGGAGAAGTTCCTCTCCGGGATGCACAACAAGTAAGACCCCGACGCTGCCTTTGAGAGGTGTGTGTGTGTGTGTGTGTGTGTGTGTGTGCGTGTGTGTGTGTGTGTGTGTGTGTGTGCGTGTGTGCGTGTGCGAGAGATTGGGTCGTCAGTCAGACGTCCCTGAAAGCCGCTGACCGACCCTCGTTCCGGTGTGTGTGTGTGTGTGTGTGTGTGTGTGTGTGTGTGTGTGTGTGTGTGTGTGTGTGTGTGTGTGTGTGTGTGTGTGTGTGTGTGTGTTCCGCCAGGACTCTGCTGTGGCACGGCTCCCGTCTGTCCAACTACGTGGGCATCCTGAGTCAGGGGCTCCGCGTGGCCCCCCCCGAGGCCCCCGTCACCCGGTACATGGTTAAGGCCCCCCCCCGCCACCCCCCCGATGGTACGCCCCACTCCTCCGCCTCCTCGTGTTCACGCCTCCGTTGTGTGTTTTTCCAGTTCGGTAAAGGGATCTACTTCGCCGACATGTCGTCCAAGAGCGCCAACTACTGCTTCACCAACCAGCGCAACAACATCGGGCTGCTGCTGCTGAGCGAGGTGGGTCCTAGCGCCGTACGCCGTGGACGGGGACGGGCCTGTAGAGACACGGGGACGGGCCTGTAGAGACACTGGGACGGGCCTGTGGAGGGACGGGCCTGTAGAGACACTGGGACGGGCCTGTAGAGACACTGGGACGGGCCTGTAGCGATACATAGATATATGTCAAGATAGCCATAGATCTATGTCTATCTTAAAGGAGGGGGCCGATGTGTTTTCCACAGTGGACATCGTATGTTGTGACCCATGTCGGTCTGCGGTGGACTTATTGGTCATTGGACATTTTCTGCAGGCAGTAAGCGTTCAGAGTGACGTGCGGGCGTCAAGCAGGGATTCGGACGCTTGCATTGGAGGAGCGACACGTTTTTTTTTTTCCAATCCGCTTTGTATATCTCAACGACAAACGCACAGGAGTTCTGCAGCGTAAAGTAGTCCCCTCTCCTCGTCTTCATAATGAATGTTTCGATGAGGAGCAACGACGCCCGGAGAAATAACGCTATGAAGCGCCAATAAACCGCTCAACCTCAAGGGCCTGAAGCCGTGACCCCACTGGCCCCCGACGCAGACTCTGGCTGCAGCCACAGGGTTCAGACCCTTTTTAAATAATGGATCGTCAAGGGCGTCCCGGGGGGGCTCAGCGGGTAGAGCCCGTACCATATAGCCTCAGTCCTGATCGCAGCGATCAGGACTGAGGCTATATGGTACGCGCTCTACCCGCTGAGCCCCCCGGGGACGCCCTTGACGATCCATTATCGCCGGGTTCGGTTCCGGCCCGTGGTCCTTTGCTGCATGTCCTCCGCTCTCTCTCCCATACCCTCCACTCTGACTCTAGTCTATGATAATGCTAAATAAATAAAATGCTAAAATGGACCATGGAGGTCCGTCTTCAATACGCTCCTTTTGTGTGTGTGTGTGTGTGTGTGTGTGTGTGTGTGTGTGTGTGTGTGTGTGTGTGTGTGTGTGTGTGTGTGTGTGTGTGTGTGTGTGTGTGTGTGTGTGTGTGTGTGTGTGTGTGTGGCCGTTGGGCACCAGGTGGCGCTGGGGGACTGCAACGAGCTCCTGGACGCCGACTACGAGGCGCAGAAACTCCCCGAGGGCAAGCACAGCACCAAGGGGATGGGGCAGACCGGCCCGGACCCCCGGAACGCCGTCACCCTGTGAGTGGCGCTCTCTCTCTTTCCTTCCTCTCGTCCAGTCGGAAAAGATTGAATGTTGCCAATGCTAATTATAGTTCTGTTTTATTTAGTATTATTTAGCAGTTAGTTTGCATGAATCCACTGTTTTATTTAAGATCAGCATTTAAGATCTATCCAGTAGAACAACAATCGAACGTCAGCAAGGCACCGCTCACAATCCAGACCAGAATATCACCTTTAGCTACGCAGCAGAGAAGGGTGGACCGAACGATACACAATTATACTTTGTTCTTGGGCAGAAATCAATCTGTACACTGATATGCTTCTAAATATATCCCCTTTTTGTTGTTGCTAAAATCTCTCTCTCTCTCTCTCTCTCTCTCTCTCTCTCTCTCTCTCTCTCTCTCTCTCTCTCTCTCTCTCTCTCTCTCTCTCTCTCTCTCTCTCTCTCTCTCTCTCTCTCTCTCTCTCTCTCTCTCTCTCTCTCTCTCTCTCTCTCCCCCCCTCCCTCCCTCCCTCAGGGACGGCTGCTCGGTGCCCATTGGCCCGCCGGTGAAGACGGGCGTGGGCAGGGCGGGGTCCTACTCCCTCCTCTACAACGAGTTCATCGTGTACAACCCCGCCCAGGTCCGCATGCGCTACCTGCTCAGAGTCCAGTTCAACTACCCCTCCCTGTGGTGAGCGGGAGGGGTAACTACCCCACCCCCCCAACGCGGCACCCAGTCTCTTCCCCAGGTCCCACCGTCCAGATCCTCGCTGTCGTTTTTATTTTTAACGGTCTAAATGGGGACGGCTTCTATCCCATTACGGCGTGCGACATAAGGTCACTGCTACGGTTTTCTCCTGACCCCATGATGATGTTGCTACTACAGGTCAAGGGGACAGGGCCATTTGCTGACAGAATGTTGCACTTTTTTGTACTGTTGTACATATGGGTATTCTTACGTAATAAACTGGGTTGTTAATGTCATGGTTGCGTCAAGGAAGTATTTTTCTTTCGTTTCTTAAAGGGTCCTTTAGGAAAGATTTCGATGAATGGATAACAGTTGAAGATAGCGAGATTCTGAAAGCAAAATGCAGCCTCCATCTCTCCGCCGTTGAGATGAGAATGTTGTGTACACAAATGTGACCCATCACAGAAGGTAGCTTTCCCAAACCAATCATGGAAGAGATGACCTGATTGGTCAGAAAGGAGCCGTGAGCCGTCTGAAATCGATGTCTCACAGACGGACCCAGAACAGATATGTTCACACAGCATTTCACCCACAGCACGGCTCACAGATGGTATTTCTTTAACAGAGTACACTCAAATGGAAGATCTCAGATTTAACACATCAGCTTACCAGCACCTCTACGTTAACTTAAATAGATCCCACGGGCAATTCAACCTGCAAAAAATGGGTTTTTATTCCATTTTCAATTCCAATAAGGCTTACTACATAAACTCACTTATACGTTTGGCTTTTCTTATTTATCCAAAACCCAATGATGTATAATATATATCAATAGAGCCCACGGGCAATTAAACCTGCAAGAATGTGCTGAAATTGAAAGACTTTTATGACCAACAAAATATTGACTAAATGAGTGGTTTCACAATAAGGAAAAAAAATGAGAGAAAATGTGTGAGTGTGACGTTGTGCTGAGGCTAAGGCGATAAACAGTGGTGTCATGGCAACTACCGTCTGCATAGGATAAAAAAACTCCAGTATTTACATCCTTGAGCATTAGTTAAACCAAAACCATGCCTACAGTAGGGCCCTGGCTGTGCACCACACACAAGCACTTTCACGGTTTCCCTTAAGATGTGTGTCTGTAGGTAGACCTACCTGCATTGCATACATGGTTTTATTCCAAACAACACCGGCAGAACACCCACTGTTGACGTTTTCAACCCTCACCTCAGTGCATTTGGAGTTGGTTCTCTGCATGCCTTGTACTGATGGGTAATGTATTCACAGGCGGCTTTTTGCCTCGTGAAACCCAACAAAGCACATTAGCACCACACAAACAGCACTGACACCTGCCTCAGTGAACTAAAAAACACGGCGTGTAAACTGTAGCTTCCGTTTTGAGAGTACGGAATAAGGAAACATGGCAGACGTGGACGCTGTGAGACATCTTGAATTCTATACACATCGAGAACATGAGGTTGATTTGAGAGTTGCACAGAGAGAGGAGAAAAGGAAGTAGTGGGAGACAGAAGGGAGAGGGGATTAGTGATGGAGGGGGGAGAGTTGGCACAGAAAGACACCCAAGAGTTACAGATGGAATGGAAGACATTTTTCACCGAGCAGCCATATTAGTGAGCTGGGTTTGCTTGCCACCATGGTTTCTTTAATTCAAGGTTTTCCCACCAAATTGTCCAAAATGGCCACTAGGAGATTAAGGTCCATTGAGGCTGCCAGTCAGACAGAGGAATGGACAAAATATTTTTTTACATTAATAGGCTAAGGAGAAAAAAAATCAATTCTAAATCTCTCGCATGATTGTTTTACACAAAAGCAGACTCAAAAACAAGCGTGACACAATATATTTATTGTAAAAAATACATATAAAAACAACTTCTGAGACATACAAAAGATCGGAGCTTAGAAACCGTATATTAGAACAGACAAGGACCGAGCATGTTTGTTTTTCAAATTGCATTACATATTTACAATTTAATAAATAAAACTCAATTTGTTTCCGAACCAGCAAGGGGGCAGATTGTCCATATCTTCGGGGGAATTGTCTCTGTGAGGTACTCAGCAACCCACCCCACCCCCCCCCCCAATCCATTTTATTTGAATACTGGTCACAAAAAGCATAGGGCAGCAATGAAAGGTTTTGTTTCCTCAGTGAAAGGAAATCTTGGTTGGTTGGAGAGAGTGAGTTTACACAGGGCGCTTGTATAGTTACAATGGTACAAAAAAAACTGAGGTATTCTACCACAGCTCTAGAGGGTGGCGAGATCTGAAAACCGGGATTTAGACCGTCTCTTTGTTTTGGTTGACAATCCAACCCCAAAAGTCACCCCCTCATAGTATACAACATTATAATCACCACAATGTAACATCTAATGATCAATGCAAGTCTTTCACACTATTGCTGTCAAAACACACCCAGCCCCCACACACACACACACACACACACACACACACACACACACACACACACACACACACACACACACACACACACACACACACACACACACACACACACACACACACACACTTTTGGCATTATTCCTCTGATTTAATACAATAGGAAAAGCATGCACAGGGCTTCCCTCTACTGGCAGAACAAGTCATAGCACCTCCGACAACCAACCCATATCGAAACCTGCTCAGAGCCGACCCCACAAACGCCTATCCTACTGTGGGGTCCCACACACGGGTTGGGGAGTGGCTGGGGGGCCTTCCTGCAACGGCCAACCCGCCCAGGTTTTATTTATCCGTCTTTCCAAGTCGCTTGTTCCAACCCGTCCCAAAATAATCCACAAATACCATTCTTAAGCCCGACCCACTACACCAGCCTCGAAAACCCATGACTGGCAATGGAGGCGGTAGAGACCACCGAAATGCATTTAGTAAGGACCATCATGAATAGGAAATGTTTAGGGGGGGGATTTTAACGAAACGGGGGCGAAGGGAAGAGCGGGTTAAAACAAGAGGCATGTGGCTGTCCCACAGCCGACGGTGAACTTGGGGGCAGCTGTCAAGGGGAATGAATACGTCGCTCCCCTTGCGCCCAGACCCCTCTCGGCCCACCTCGATGAGCCTTCCTTGGAAACAGATGGTCCGATGGCGACTCGAGAGTCCAGAACAACGTGACAGCGAGACAGAAACCGAGAGAGAAAGTGAAAGGGTGTCAGGGGGATAGCGAGAGAGAGAAACATTCTTTCATCAAAGTAAAAAAAATAAAAATAAGCTCAGTGGGCCTTGTTTGTTTCCCGTTGCCTTCCAACGGCAAATGTATTAACCCTAGCATTACCAAAAAAAAAAAAAAAGTATATATATATTTATATCTCTAACAAAGAAGAGGGAACTTTCAAAGCAACAGGCTTGTGGGGCCACATTATGGAGGAACCCATATAAAAAACACATACATACGGTCTTGGATACAAAGTTATGTTCGGGACGGTGGGACCCATTGCTGTCCCGTTGTCAAATGTCATATACGTACACTCTGCACACGGGCACACATGAATCACGCACGGCCTCATTTCAGAAGGGCCGTCCCAAGGGGCCAAAGTGCTGTGGTGGGGAAAATAAAAAAGAATACTAAATAAAATAAAAAAATGGTGTTGCTGCCGTTAAGAGCTCCCGAAAACACACCTTTGTGAAATACAGACGCATCCGGAGCAAACACAGCGGCAGGCCAGGACACGAAGATAACTAAACACCTGTCCAGAGGCCAGCCAACCAAATACCTGTAGACGGCGACCACCAGCCTACGGTTAAGATAGCCCCCCCCCCTGTCCGCAACACCACCCCTGAAATGTGTTCGAAAAGGTGACAACAGTAAGCACCTAAACACAACATCGCCCCCCCCCCCCCCCTGTTACCACACACGGGCCCTCGTCCTTTCGGGCTCTTCGGAAAAATAAACAAAATTGGAATAAAAACCCGGCATAAAGCAATGCGCCGTCTATGCCAGCCGACCCAGTCTGCTGGATCCGTAATTCTTAAGCGGAAAAAAGCCAAGGAAAGCCACATTCGTTCAACGGAATATGAAGCAATACTTTCTCTGTTGATGCAAACAATATAAAAAAACAACTAAGCGCCTCTCTGGATAAAATACAGGGGGAGGGGCCGAGCCAATGAGGTGTTGGAGAAAGAAAAAAGGGGAAACATTTGTCTTCGTCTGCCACGTCGGACACGGTCTCTCCTGGGGGGCGCGCAGCCGCTTGTATTCAAATTTTGGCCGGACACGTTTTCACGAGCGGGGAGATCGGATTCAGGGGTGAAAATCCTTTCCCTTTGCGTCAAGGTGGACACCCCGCCCCCGCCTGCGGCCCCGCCCCTGTCGCGCGGGGCTGAGAGACCATTGGTTTAATGAGTGGAGGCGGCGGAGGTGACCCCTCTGGGGGCCACACGGGGCAGAGAGGGACGGGGCCCCCCCCCCCCAACAGGCTTTCAGACATTTCCAGTCTCTGCGTCGTCGTTGTAATATAGGCAGTTCCTCTATGCGGGTACTTTGCAAATAAGATATAGATATATAGATGTGTATTTTGTTTTTTCCTTGCAGTATTGGGATTCAGTGTAGTATCCTACGGGGGGGGAAAGTGAGAAGAATATCGGTCAGATGACTTGACATTTTAGGATTATTAACGTTTTAAAGTTGTTAGGCTAACCTTTTATATCTCCCTGAAGGAGAGATTTTCGCTCTACAACTGAACAAATAAGAAACACTGATTAGGATGTGTTTGTCTGTTTTGTATATCCATTTGTATAACACCAATCGTTTTACGTTTCTATAAAATAAATAGCAACTGATAATAATAATATCTTACGACAGACAGACAGACAGACAGACAGACAGACAGACAGACAGACAGACAGACAGACAGACAGACAGACAGACAGACAGACAGACAGACAGACAGACAGACAGACAGACAGACAGACAGACAGACAGACAGACAGACAGACAGACAGACAGACAGACAGACAGACAGACAGACAGACAGACAGACAGACAGACAGACCTGAGAGGGGTCGGTCACTGGGGGCACGTCATCAGCGACCGTGAAGTCAATCAAAGGGATGTTCAGGGCAGCATGGTTTCACCTTGGACCAGGAATCAATACAACTGGAGGGGAGACAGAGAGACAGAGTTAGAGAGTTACACTATCACAAAATGCATCCTCAATAACCTGTCTCCTTCCCCCCCCCGTCTGGGGGGGAAGGAGACAGGTTATTGAGGATGCATTTTGTGGCTGTTGGCATTTCAGCCAATGATTAAAATCAAATAAAGCAGAATTTGTTTTGGGAGTTTACTCCATAGGTTCGATCCTCGCATCCAACCACTGCAATTTCACGTAATGAGCTCCAGGAATACTAAGGCTCAAAGTGAAACTAAAGATTGAATCATTTGTGCTTATTTACTTAGTTCAACCCTATGATTCATGCACGAGTTATGCGTAATTGCCATCTGCAATCATGCCTTTGCTAAGGATTTCAGTGGAAACCACCCCCACTCTTGCACTCAGTATTTCAGGGCATGCCTCCGTCCGTGCCATTTCTTGTAACTGTGATTAATTTGGCTAGCGCTGGGGCGCAGTCTGAGAGGAGGGAGGCCAGCTTACCTCTTGTGGTAGACGCAGAGACACGCCAGCCTGGCTATAGTCTCGCCCTGGGCCAGCTCCTCCAGGCAGATGGAGCACTCGCCACTGTCTTTACTGAGCACGTCCGCTGCAGGCGCACACACACACACACACACACACACACACACACACACACACACACACACACACACACACACCACCACACACACACACACACACACACACACACACACACACACACACACACACACACACACACACACACACACACACACACACAGTGAGCGTTCAGATCAGCCTTTTCCCTTCAGTGATGTCAAATCAAATTAAAGTGCCGGCAGGTGGAGTGAGCTTAAAAATGAACAATGGTGTGTTGAACAAAAGGGGTCACGTACTGTTGTAGGGCAGCGGGGGTGATGTAAGGCAACTCAACAGGTGATCCTCGATCCTCCCTCCGGGGAAAGGCTTGGTGCAAAATGGACAGCGGATGTCTGTCAAAAGGCAGGTGGATACAACAATTAAGATCAACAACACCGGTAGAGCTGCCAGCAAGGCAGAACCTTAAAATATACACCAAGAAGGGAGTGCGGCCTGCAACAGTGGCTGGCAAGCGTGCAACATCTCCCCCACCCAAGCTAGATTTGGATTGGGACTGAAATGCAACCTTGGGATGCACGCGTCGGTGTCACAGCGCGTTACGGTATTTGAACTCTCATATCGTGCTGTGACATTTGGAGCTCAGACAGCAAGGGATGTAAACGGTAGCAGGCGGGCTGGGAGAGGGTGAACCGGGGCTGCTGCCCTACATAATGCCCATTCTCCCACATGCATCGCTGCTGTCCATGTGCCACTGTCAGCAACGAGTAGGCACGTGAAGCTTCTGACCCATTTCCCCCCCCCCCCCCAACACTAGCTCGGGGGGCTGCCCTGGGCCGGGGAGCTTGAAAAGAACCCCCGGCCCCAACATTGTCCTGTTGTGCTTTGAGATTTCATATGGCATTGTCATGTACAGGATCTCAATTTCCACGCATCCACCATGACACTGTATATCAAATGTCAGTACGTACGGCACAGAGCGCTCTCTCTCCCCCCTCTCTCTGTGTTCCCTGAAACAATCGAGTCCATTTGCATTTACATCCCGCATAGAGGATGGGTTGCGAGCGTTAACCAATGGCACGCTGCATGTCGTCTACTCGACGGGCATTGTTGACATGGGGGGCCAGCTCGCATGTCTCCAGTGCCACACATGTAGCCTAGGTTGTGAAATGGGTCAACACAGGGGGATTCCAGTCAGCATGCAAGCACGAGAGAAGAGATTATCCGTACAAGAATGTCCATGTCGATTTTTCCATGACCCCAGATCATATTGTAGATTTGTATGTGAGCTACACTTAATAAATGATACACATATTTGCTATTTCAATCGCTGCCAAATGTACACCGGTATTACATTCGGGAGAAAATATAAAGTCATTGCCGCAAATGTGTTATTTATGTCAACATGACACAGTGCTGGTCTGTGGGATCCATTTGTACTTACTGCCATGACGGCTGTTGACTCGGTAAAGGCCGATCCATGCCTCGGACATCGGGCGCTGGTGTATGCCCCGAACCCGAGCGGATCTGGTGGCGACACTGCGCCCAGAAGAGTGTCGATTCCCGGGGAGACGCTCTGAAAAAGTGCGGTGAGCCATGCGGCCTGTCTCCTCCCCGGGTTGATGTTCCGCATTATCCAGCGGCCTGTGGGCTCGGGGTTCCCTCGTCTCCCGGCCTCCCATCGCTGGTGTCATCCGCCGGCGAGGCTGGGCTGACGCCGGAGGGCAGGCTGTGGTTGTCCTCGGGGCTCCCGTCAGCGCTCGCCTGCGGTCCCATGTCCGAATCACTGCCGTCCTCCGAGCGGCTCTGGTTGGTCTCCGCGTCCTCGAAACTCCCGGAGAACTCCACCACCAGACTCGTGGGCCTGGGACAGCGGGGTCTCCGGTAGGACTCCCGCCTGGGTCCATCCTTACCGAAAGCAGGGGGGACCACCGGGTCTTCTTGCAGACGGCTGGCTCTCGTCCCCATGTCTTGCGGTGGCGGCCGTGGACCAGCGAACCGATGAGCGATCCCAGCTGGCTGGACGAGGGGCTTCCTCAAACGCGAACTGCAGAACAAGGGAACTCGTCAGCCGCCTCACGGTTAACCCCGAACTGCCTGTATATACGTACTTGGTTATTTTTTTTTAAACTCAAAACTTCAGATAGCCGATGTTCGTATAAAGTAATTCCTGGTGTTGTGTATTGAATTAAATCCTCTCTGGCGTCAATTGTCCCTTTCGCTCAACATTTTCTTTATTTGGCGTCCCCGTTCTCGCGACTGCAGCGGAAATGAAGCCGATTTGCTTCCTCTTTTGCGCAGCACAGGGGTAACTACGGTACCGTCATGTGAACCATAACTCGGTTTGTTAAAAGGTAAGCTGGAAACGTTTTGTATTTTATTATGCTTTTTTTTTTTTTTTGAACTCATTAGGTTCACGTGTGGAGTGAATGCAAATACTTTACTGTTGTAAATAAAGCAAGTTTGTGTAACTAAAGCAAGTTTCTGTGTCAATTAAGTGATGGCGTCAATTAGACTGTACTTACGGTACGCAATACAGCTGTCCTATCAAGTCGTCGCTGCTGCTGCGCATTGGACCTGGCATATGACTGTTGATAATATTGAGTTCAAAAGCAGATCTTGTCTTGTCACTAACTAAGTTCTAAAACAGAACGGAAGATAGTTTAAAAAGGATCACCACTGTGAGAGGTAGGTTTGCGTATACTGTTCGTGTTGAATTCGGACTAGGAAGTACTAAAACCACGCCTTCGGCAACCGTGAGTCATGATGCCAGACTTGCAAAAATAATTCTAGGACACAGATTTGCTTACATGTGCTGTTCAACATTACAATGTTCATCCTTAGTGGTATCTTTTAAGCATTAATGGCATTCATGTTAGCTACGTTTAGCTCCAATGGTATGTCAAATAGCATAGCTCTAACCACAGACCTTTTATTTATTGATGTTTTTTCTGAGTATAGGCTATAGCCTCTCACCTTTGTCCAGTAGTGTCTTGTCAAGTATGTTAGAGTCTAAGATATTTATAGCAGTCTGCAATAATCTCTTTATTTCACACTTGATGCATTAACTTTTTATGCATACGATTTTGTTCAGCCACACACAATTCCCTTATCTTTCATGGATTCTTCAAAGCCGTTGGAACAGCCCCGGCTGGTCTCTCCATTGCATGTAAACTTTGCACTCATTTATCACCATAGAAGCCGTTCACACAACCACTCAGTCCAACCCAATAGACAGCGCCTGTGCAAACAGTCCACGAAATGCTGCTAATCAAGTTATCCCTTTGTAATATAATAACTGAACAGGGAGGGGGGGGGGGTGGGTCGCCATAGAGAGTGGTGTTGTGGTTGTTGTTGTTGTTGTTGTTGTTGGTCTGTTATATTTAGACCAGGAGATCGCAGCTCTTTGCTCTTCTGACTCATTCCCCCCGTGGCTTCTCTCACAGTCTTCGATGAAGGGCCTGACGCTGATGCCTTCGGATCTGGCCGGTCGCGACCGGTCTTCCGGGCGGAGCCTCCTCTCCAATTACCTCCCTCCCTGCCTGGAGAACAAGCTCCTGGCGCAGCACCAGCCCTCAGCGTCCTCCTCTGCCCTCCTCTCCCCCCGCCCGTCCCTCCAGCCCACCCAGCTGAGCTCCACCACGTCCGCCCGCCTCCTCTCCACCTCCACCACCTCGTCTTCCCCGCTGCTGAGCACCCAGAACAGGCTGCTCCAGACGGCGTCCGCCTCGGCCCACCCCGGCCCGCTGCTCCGCGCCTCGCTGGACACGAGCGGCGGCGCGCTCCTCAGGGGCTTCGCCCCCCTGCCGACGCCCCTCTCCCCCTGTCTCCCCCCGCCGGGGCGCGAGGAGGAGGGGGAGGAGGAGGAGGAGTCGTCGTGGGGCGGAGGGGAGACGTTCTCTCAGTGCTCCAGCACCCAAGAGCCCAGCTCTGTTCTGGAAACCGTACGTTCTCCGTCAGCCGTTTCTGTTGTGTTTCTTTCTAACTTTGGTGATCTATCGGAAGAGAAAAAGCATGCGTGATCTCAAATGCAAACAATGCAATTAATGGGGAAGTTTTAATGTAGTTTGTAAGAAATTTCATAGCCATCCATTAGCCATTATTGATTGAAATACGCTGTTAGAATATCTGTATCGCGATGACCGCGCCGGCCGCTGTATGAGAGCGTATCGATTTAAGACTGCTCCAGACTCATTTCTGACCAATCAGGGCATCTCTTTCCTGATTGGTTCGGTACATTAATCACAGGTGCTTCTCGAGGGAGGGAGGGAGGGAGGGAGGGAGGGAGGGAGAGAGGGGGGTTAATGTTTGTTGTTTGTTAAGTAACTGTACATGAGATTGGAGCATTTATTTTCAGCTCAAATCTGTTGGAAATTTGCAGTCTTCTTCTTCTGACGACGATGACAGCGACGATGATGAGGTGGATGCTGATGACATCACTGAAGAGAGTCCGGTCTTCTACATTGACATGGCCAATCAGGAGCAGGATCAAACTTTGGCCATCATGCCAGAGGAATTTCCCGAACTCCAGCAGGAAAAAGACGTTGAGGCGGAATTGAACGATAAAAAGGTAAAGGAGGCCGACTCTCCATGTGTCATGGAGTGGAGTAGATCTTAGTGGAATAGAGAGGATATATTGATCTTCTCTGAGGTCTCAACAGGTTGCGGTGTTGTCGTCGTCCCATTTCAGATTACTGATAAAAGCTCTTAAAATGTTTCCTTATTTGCTTTGTTTGGTAACGTACAGCTACGTTAATTTGATTTGTGGCTCATGATTGAGAGCGCAGAATTGTAATCGAATCGCCTAATCATATCAGCGCAATTAGTTGTTGCTGTCGTTTTGCCTCCCCCCTGGTGCATCCGCGTTCATCCATCAGCAGCCTATTTCATAACTAATGTCTAATGTCCCTGTAATAAGGACGTGCCTCGTGAAGTTGTGATGTGTAAACACCGCAAACAACACCCAGTATAAATAACGCCTCACTCTGTTCCCCGTCCACCCTGCTGTGAAATGACCCCTCCTCCTGCTGCAGTATCTGCTACTGAACGCCGTCTTCAGCTCTCTGCTCAGCAAGACTACCACCCAGAAGAGCGTGGGAGAGCTGGAGGGCGTCTGGCCTACCATCGTTACCCTGGCGACGGACATCTCCTCCATGGACCCTCAGTTCCTCCTCAAGGTCCCGCTGTCTGTCTGTCTGTCTGTCCGTCTGTCCGTCCGTCTCTCTGTCTGTCCGTCCGTCTCTCTGTCTGTCTGTCTGCCCGTCCACCTCTTTGTCTGTCTGTCTGTCCGTCTCTCTGTTTGTCTGTCTGTCCGTCCATCTCTGTCTGTCCGTCTGTCCGTCCGTCTCTCTGTCTGTCTGTCTGCCCGTCCACCTCTTTGTCTGTCTGTCTGTCCGTCTCTCTGTTTGTCTGTCTGTCCGTCCATCTCTGTCTGTCTGTCTGTCCGTCCATCTCTCTGTTTGTCTGTCTGTCTTTCTTTCTGTAGGTTTGCATGTCCGTCGACCTCACCGTCTCGGTTTGTCTCTCCGTCTGTCTCTCCGTCTGTGTGTCTGTAGGTTTGTATGTCTGCCTGTCCATCTGCCTGTCCGTCTCTCTCTCCCTCTGCCTTAAAAACTGCATTGTGTGAGAACAGGTAATGCTTTATGGTGAAGTGTTGTGTCATTCCATACATAAAATACCAAATATCGGTCTTAAAAATGTATTTCAACAAAACTAGGCCAGGCCCGTATCCATCGTAGTTTACCCTGTCTTCAGTGATTCTGTTCTGGCATCCTCCTGCCTCCGTCAAATGTAATTTCTCATTTCCCTTCCTGGGAGAATAAGAAATCCAAATCCTCAGACAGTAGCTCTCGATCATATGTTTTCATAGATCAGGGGACATAACTTAAAAACATAAAATAATAATAGACATAAAAACATCTATATTAGACGTTTAAATACAAGACATAACATCTATACAGGACGTTATTTAAATCCAAACGGGACATATCAAGATCTGAACCAATGTCAATCTCCCAGGGGACAAACCTTATATACTTGACTATAATATTATCATTCAATCAACAACAACAACAACAACAACAACAACAACAACAACAAATGGCAGGAGAGAAAAAAAATCGACATGAAGTCTCCTCCAAAATATCCGCTCTCTTGTCTTACTGGCAGGTGGCAGTCTACACACGGCAGGAGTTGAACATCCGCATCACAGCTAACTTCCTGTTGGCGCTGGCTGCCTTCCTGCCCGCCACCAAGCCTCACGTGCGGCGCTATTATTGCGCCGCAGTGCAGCTCCCCTCTGATTGGCTGGAAGTAGCCCGTCTCTACAGCACGGTAAACACGCCGACTACCAAGCAGTTTGTAAAGGGAACTAGTGGTCACACGTACACACACGCACGCGCACGGTAAACCATCACACACACACCACACCACCACCACCCACACACCACACACACAGACACCACCACACACACACACACACACACACACACACACACACAACACACACACACACACACACACACAACACACACACACACACGCGCGCGCGCACTGTAAGACACACACACACACCACACACCACAAACTACGACGCACGTCACAATCTCACACACACACACACACAAACACACACACACACACACACACACACGCGCACGTAAACACACACACGCGCACGCGCACGTAAACACACACACACACACACACACACACACACACACACACACACACACACACACACACACACACACACACACACACACACACACACACACACACACACACACACACACACACACACACACGTTAGACGTGTGTGTGTGTGGGAAAAAAAAGGGAAAAGGCTGATCTGAACGCTCACTGTGTGTGTGTGTGGGTGTGCGTGTGCGTGTGCGTGTGCGTGTGCGTGTGTGTGTGAGAACCTATTTCTGGGGATGCGTCCACCCCTTGGAGCGGCTCGGTTGTTGTAGACGTGTTACTTCACACTGACTCCTCTGCACTTCTAGCATTCATTTATTTATTTCATGTCCAACTTTTATTTATTTATTTGCTATTTTTTTTATTTCACTTCTGTGTTAAATGTTCTGCAACTTGCGCTTTGGCCACAAAGTATCTCCAGAGACTAAATCCTTTAAAGGTGACATATTATTCAACCAGGTGTGAGTGTGCTGATGCAAGCTGTTTTTGGAAATCTGCGTCTTTTGACACACCTGGTGGTATAATATGACCCCATTTAAGAGAAAGTAAACGTTGGATACTTGCATCAACAGTGGAGAAGAGTGGAGGAGAGTAGCTCTATGGACTCATCATTATATAAAATAATGATGATTAATAAACCATTTTTCTCTCCCTCTCTCTCTCCCTCTCCCTCTCTCCCTCCCTCTCTCCCTCTCCCTCTCCCCCTCCTCTCCCCTCCCTCTCTCCCCCCCCCCCCCCCCCCCCCCCCCCCTCCCCCTCTCCGTCTCCTCTCTCTCTCTCTCCTCTCTCT
>OLKM01000435.1:223773-256273 GCA_900291075.1 Melanogrammus aeglefinus
ATTGGAGATTGGTCAGAATGCAAACAGGAGAAAACAGCGGATGGTTAATGAGATTTTATAGTTGGAGCGGCAATGTATGATGAGTGCATCTCACCCGACAGCTGAGTGGGGATAAAGACCGCACGGTGGTGGATAAGAAACAGAAAGAATTCAACATGAAGAAGATGATCGCAAGGCTCCACATCAAAGAGCCAGCCCAGCATGTCATGGCTGTACTGGGAAAGAAGTAAGACCCTCACTCACTCACTCACTCACTCACTCACTCACTCACTCACTCACTCACTCACTCACTCACTCACTCACTCACTCACTCACTCACTCACTCACTCACTCACTCACTCACTCACTCAGCTTCTGAAGCCATAAAACATGGTTTCATCCACAACCATTTACTGAGGACTTCAGGGGAAGTCTAGGTGTGTGTGTGTGTGTGTGTGTGTGTGTGTGTGTGTGTGTGTGTGCTCATCTGTGTCCCTGCGGTGTGTGTGTGTGTGTGCTCATCTGCGTCCCTGCGGTGTGTGTGTGTGTGTGCTCATCTGTGTCCCTGCGGGGGGTGTGTGTGTGTGTGTGTGTGTGTGTGTGTGTGTGTGTGTGTCCCTGCGGCGTGTGTGCGTGTGTGTGGTGTGTGTGTGTGTGTGTGTGATTGTGTGTGTTGTGTGTGGTGTTGTGTGTGTGTGTGTGTGTGTGTGTGCTGTGTGTGTGTGTGTGTGTGTGTGTGTGTGTGTGCGTGCTCATCTGTGTCCTTGCGGTGTCCCCCCCTAGATACCCTGCGAGTGCGAAGCAGTTCCTCCACAGCGGGCTGAAGGGGGAGTGGGTCAGGAAGAGGGCCGGTCTGCGCATGAAGCTGGAGCAGCCAGTGACCTGGGAGCGTCTGCTCAGCCAGCAGGGCAACAAGGCTGCTACCTGGGAGCGGCTGATAGGTCTGTCTCACACACACACACACACACACACACACACACACACACACACCACACACACCACACACAACACACACCACACCACACACACACACACACACCACACACACACACAGTGGTGCACCACGACTTTGCTGAGCAAAAGCCAAAAAGGCATGTTTAATCCTAAACATAACACAAAGTCTCTGAAAACGCAAAAGAACAAAAAAAACCTGGGAGGAATCCACGGCCCCCTCCTTCGTGGGTGGAACCCCGTCACCCACGAGGACCGGTCTCTCCGTGCAGGATCACCACGGCTGGGAGAGCCCTGAATGAGTGGAGCAGCAGGCTGTTTAAGTCCTGCTTCTACACCTGGTCATCAGGTGCTCTGCATGTCCTTAATTGGCCCGGGCCGGGTTGCCACAATACATACATACATACATACATACATACATACATGCATACATGCATACATACATACATACATACATACATACATACATACATACATACATACATGCATGCATGCATGCATACATACATACATACATACATACATACATACATACATACATACATACACATATTAAAGAATAAATAAACAATAACTAATCTAATTGAAGGGTGCCTTCTCTGGTGTAACATGGTTTATGGAGTATTTACTGCAAGATTGACAGTAAAAAAACATTTTGGTATAAATCTGTGCCAATGGGAAACACTGATCAATCTTCCACCAGAGGGATCATCTCAGTTTGTTCTTTGAGTTTGGTAACCCACTCTAACATTGTTTTTAATTTCATCCATTTGTCTAAATTGGTTTTAAACGAGCGACATTGCTCCATGCGAGCGCTGGTTTCATTGAGTGTGATGTGTGCTCTGCAGACAACAAGGCTCTGCCCTTCATGGCCATGCTGCGGAACCTGAGGAACATGATCACTCAGGGGGTCAGCGAGCAGCATCACCAGCAGGTCCTCGACCGGCTGACCAATAAGGTGAGAGAAGGCCCCCCACCCATCATGTGCGTCATGAAGGGAAATCCACTCAAGGGGGGTGAGACACGGTCGCTTTACTGCATGGGGAGTTGCAGAAGTCATACTGTTATTTCTTACCTTGCTATTGCAGTCCTTTTTTTATGTTTTTAAAAATTATATTTTAGACTCAGACTCAGTCGATGTGTTTGCTTTATCTTTTATCATTCACTGTTTCCCCAGAGATAAACATCTGGCATGGTCACCAGTGTGTACTTGTATAAGGACCACATGGGGGATGCGATGTGCTTTTGGTTTTTTAGAACGCGGTTGTTCAGAGCAGACAGTTTCCCCTGCGGTTCCTCAGTGCCTACAAGGTCATCGTGGAACTGAAACAGGCCGGTGAGTTTACCGCACGCACGCACGCACGCACGCACGCACGTACTCACTGATAGAATGTATGCAAAAAGTACTCACTGGTAGAATATATGCAAATATACTCACTGGTAGAATACATACAACTATACTCATAGGTAAAATATATGCAAAAATACTCACTGGTAAAATATATACAGAAATGCTCACTGACAAAATGTTATGGTACGTTAGAGGTGTCTGCAGTGATAGTGTTGTGGTTAAGATGCCTTCCTGCTTCCGTATGACCTGTATCTGAATTCAGTGTACGTCTCTCTCGCTATCCGCATCTGCCTAATTACAAACTAGTCAACAAATTCGCTCGAGTTGAAACATTTCAACTTTGCCGCGACATTCGTGTGATGACAGCCAATCAGAGTTCAACAACGTGGCCACTGAGTGACATGTGTCACGGAACAGCCAATCAGCGTTCAACCGGCCAACCTTCCTCTGCAGTGCAGTCCGGGGTGAACCGCAGCAAATTCGCCTGACAAAACTTGCACAGCGAGTTTATGATTTGTCGCGCGACAAAACTTGGGCGACAACACGAACGGACGACAAATGTGTCTTTTGGTGGGAATGCACCTTTAGACCTCCGAGATTAAAGGAGTCCATACTTCACTAGAACCTTCTCCCCTCTCCTCTCCCCTCCCCTCCTCCTCTCCCTTCTCTCCTCTCCCCTCTCCCTTCTCTCCCCTCTCCTCCTCTCCCCTCTCCCCTCTCCTCTCCCTTCTCTCCTCTCCCCTCTCCCTTCTCTCCCCTCTCCCTTCTCTCCTCTCTCCTCTCCCCTCCCCCGCCTCCCCCTCTCCCCTCTCCTCTCTCCCTCCTCTCTCCCCCTTCTCTCTCCCCTCTCCTCCTCTCCTCTCTCCTCTCCCCCTCTTCCTCCTCCCCCTCTGCTCTCCCCTCTCCCCTCTCCCCTCTCCCCTCTCTCCTCTCTCCTCTCCCCTCTCCCCTCTGCTCTCCCCTCTCCTCTCCCCAGCGTTAGCGGAGAGGAAGGCTCCTCCCACAGACAAGCAGATCCTGTTCGGGATCCTGAAGCAGTACACTATCAGCAAGCGCATCCGCAGGTTCAGCTGGAAGGCGGCGTCCCGCGGCAAGCAGCGGCTGCCTCTGGCAGTGCCCTTCATATACACCTTGTACAAGCGCAAGAAGGCTCTGCTGCTCGCTGGCTAGTAGGTCTCTCTATCACGGGCTAGTAGGTCTCTCTATCACAGGCTGGTTGGTCTCTCTATCACAGGCTGGTTGGTCTCTCTATCACAGGCTGGTTGGTCTCTCTATCACAGGCTGGTTGGTCTCTCTATCACAGGCTGGTTGGTCTCTCTATCACGGGCTGGTAGGTCTCTCTCTATCACAGGCTGGTAGGTCTCTCTATCACGGGCTGGTAGGTCTCTCTCTATCACAGGCTGGTAGGTCTCTCTCTATCATAGGCTGGTAGGTCTCTCCCTATCACAGGCTGGTAGGTCTCTATCACGGGCTGGTAGGTCTCTCTCTATCACGGGCTGGTAGGTCTCTCTCTATCACAGGCTGGTAGGTCTCTCTATCACGGGCTGGTAGGTCTCTCTATCACAGGCTGGTAGGTCTCTCCCTATCACAGGCTGGTAGGTCTCTCTATCACGGGCTGGTAGGTCTCTCTCTATCACAGGCTGGTAGGTCTCTCTATCACGGGCTGGTAGGTCTCTCTCTATCACGGGCTGGTAGGTCTCTCTCTATCATGGGCTGGTAGGTCTCTCTCTATCACAGGCTGGTAGGTCTCTCTCTATCACGGGCTGGTAGGTCTCTTTCTATCACAGGCTGGTAGGTCTCTCTATCACGGGCTGGTAGGTCTCTCTCTATCACGGGCTGGTAGGTCTCTCTCTATCACGGGCTGGTAGGTCTCTCTCTATCGCTCCCCATCATTTTCCTAAAGTGCATTTCCATCGTTCATGGGATGGTATCAACCGTTATCAATATTACTATTTGGAGTGCCGATGCAACGCAGTGTCTGAGGTGCTCCAAGAGGGTTGTTTTTAGGGATGCACCGAAATTAAAATTCTTGGCCGAAACTGAAAACCGAAAATGAGGAAACCAAGGCCGAAAACCGAAACACCGAAAGAAATTATGCCAATTATTAGTACAATTTAGGGTTGCTTTTTTTTTGTTTTATATATATATATACATTATATATTAGGTAGCCTATCTAGGTGTGTGTGTGTGTGTACCTCTCTCTCTCTCTCTCTCTCTCTCTCTCTCTCTCTCTCTCTCTCTCTCTCTCTCTCTCTCTCTCTCTCTCTCTCTCTCTCTCTCCTCTCTCTCTCTCTCTCTCTCTCTCTCTCTCTCTCTCTCTCTCTCTCTCTCTCTCTCTCTCTCTATATATATATATAATAATATATATATATATATATATATATATATATATATATATATATATATAATGTGTGTATATATATATATATCATATATTATAATATAATAAAACATCAACACACACACACACACAAACCTGATAGGCTACCTAATATTGCATTGGAACACGCAAGACTGGTAACCATAGCAACGCCGGTAACTAAACCCCGTGAAGCCCAACCGCTACGAGAGCTCCCCGCGCTACGGCCATCGGAGGCGCACAGAGCTTTGGGCCGTGATATTATATATACAAATATATTATATACTATTTTATATAGAACGTTATAAGACGCTGTCACCGAGAATTGGCCGCTGCCAGACGCTGTCACCGAGTGTGAGAGGAGAGTTGACGGAGAAGATGGCGGTTGACCTAGTTTCAAAGTTTATACCGTTTATACTCGGTAATACCGGTGTATCACTCGGTGTGAAAATGTCCACACCGCGGCAACCCTAGTGCTACCATTGCATTTATGTCTATGACTGTGTACTAACTTCATTAAAATCAAGGCATTTGCAATTTTTGCGAGTCGTTATACGTGGGTCTGTCTTAGAAACATTGAAAAACGTCCACACCGCAAACATATTGGCGCTTATCCAGAAAAGCGTGGGTTGGCCGCGCTTTTTGTTTGCGTAACACATGTCTGTTTCGGCCGTGTTGTTTCGGTGATAAAAGTATTTCGGCCCGAAACCGAAAATGCGCTTTTGGGCCATTTTCGGCCGAAAATTTTCGGTGGCCGAAAATTCGGTGCATCCCTATGACGACGCCACAATGCTGTCAATGTGGTCCATAATGATGAACTAACAGTTTCTTCTGCCTGACTGTGGCGAATATTCTAAGTAGCTCTCAATTGAGAGTCACTTTGAATGTTTATTTCAAGTTCTGTTAGTGTGAAATACTGGTAGCCATACCAAATGTCCACTTTTTCATTTGTATGTGTGTCTTTCTTCCCAACCTCAATTGACTGTCTGCCCGTCTGTCTGTCCGTCTGTCTGTCGGCCCGTCTGTCTGTCTGTCTGCCCCTCTACCTGTCCGTCTGTCTATCGGCCCGTCTGTCTGTCTGTCTGCCCCTCTGTCTCCCCGTCTGTCTGTCGGCCCCTCTACCTGTCTGTCTGTGTGTCTGTCTGCCCCTCTGTCTCCCCGTCTGTCTGTCTGCCCCTCTACCTGTCTGTCTGTGTGTCTGTCGGCCCCTCTACCTGTCTGTCTGTGTGTCTGTCGGCCCCTCTACCTGTCTGTCTGTGTGTCTGTCTGCCCCTCTGTCTCCCCGTCTCCCCGTCTGTCTGTCTGCCCCTCTACCTGTCTGTCTGTGTGTCTGTCGGCCCCTCTACCTGTCTGTCTGTGTGTCTGTCTGGCCCTCTGTCTCCCCGTCTGTCTGTCTGCCCCTCTACCTGTCTGTCTGTGTGTCTGTCGGCCCCTCTACCTGTCTGTCTGTGTGTCTGTCTGGCCCTCTGTCTCCCCGTCTGTCTGTCTGCCCCTCTACCTGTCTGTCTGTGTCTGTCGGCCCCTCTACCTGTCTGTCTGTGTGTCTGTCGGCCCCTCTACCTGTCTGTCTGTGTGTCTGTCTGGCCATCTGTCTCCCCGTCTGTCTGTCTGCCCCTCTACCTGTCTGTCTGTGTCTGTCGGCCCCTCTACCTGTCTGTCTGTGTGTCTGTCGGCCCCTCTACCTGTCTGTCTGTGTGTCTGTCTGGCCCTCTGTCTCCCCGTCTGTCTGTCTGCCCCTCTACCTGTCTGTCTGTGTGTCTGTCGGCCCCTCTACCTGTCTGTCTGTGTGTCTGTCTGGCCCTCTGTCTCCCCGTCTGTCTGTCTGCCCCTCTACCTGTCTGTCTGTGTCTGTCGGCCCCTCTACCTGTCTGTCTGTGTCTGTCGGCCCCTCTACCTGTCTGTCTGTGTGTCTGTCTGGCCTCTCTTCTCCCCGTCTGTCTGTCTGCCCTCTATCCTGTCTCTCTGTGTCTGTCGGCCCCTCTACCTGTCTGTCTGTGTGTCTGTCGGCCCCTCTACCTGTCTGTCTGTGTGTCTGTCTGGCCCTCTGTCTCCCCGTCTGTCTGTCTGCCCCTCTACCTGTCTGTCTGTGTGTCTGTCGGCCCCTCTACCTGTCTGTCTGTGTGTCTGTCTGGCCCTCTGTCTGTCTGTGTGTCTGTCTGGCCCTCTACCTGTCTGTCTGTGTGTCTGTCGGCCCCTCTACCTGTCTGTCTGTGTGTCTGTCTGGCCCTCTGTCTCCCCGGCTGTCTGCCCCTCTACCTGTGTGTCTGTCGGCCCCTCTACCTGTCTGTCTGTGTGTCTGTCGGCCCCTCTACCTGTCTGTGTGTCTCAGTAAGTGCCCCTACAGTGTGGACCTGATGGAGCGCTACGGCGCGGCCCTGGAGACGGCGGTGCAGCTCTCCTGCGTCCACAACATCCCCCCCCTCCCCGGACGCACCCTCATCCTGCTCACCACCGACGTCGGCTGGGACGACGGGTTCAACACCGACTTCTGCTGCCCCAAAGACCCTGAGGAGGAGGTGAGGAGGAGGAGGAGGAGGAGGAGGAGGAGGAGGAGGAGACGAGGAGGACGAGGACGAGGAGGACGAGGACAGTCCGATGGAGGTAGAGGTGGAGGGCAAAGATGGATCAGAGGAGGAGAAGAAGAAGGATGAAGAGGAGAAGGATGAAGAGGAGGAGGAGGAGGGCAAAGATAGGTCGTCATCGTCGAAGAAGAAGAAGAAGAAGGAGGAGGAGAAGAAGAAGAAGAAGGAGGAGGAGAAGAAGAAGAAGGAGGAGGAGGAGAAGAAGAAGGAGGAGGAGAAGAAGAAGAAGGAGGAGGAGAAGAAGAAGAAGGAGGAGGAGAAGAAGAAGAAGAAGGAGGAGGAGGAGGACGAGAAAAACAAAAAGCTCCTCACTTCTTCTGTAAGTGTGTTTTGAGTTTGTTATTGTCTATTTTCTTTCTTTTATGAGAAAATTTTGTTAATTTTTTATTTTTATTTTCATCCCAAATACATTGCAAAGAGGTCTGATAAGGGGGACGGATATTTATGCGCAATGATTATCATTATTTTCTGCGATTAATGGTATAGTATCGGAGAGTAAACTCGCGATCAAACACACTTCTAAAATTCTATTTTAAATCCTCTCCAATTGAAGTTAAAAGAGACCACCAAATGGAAAGACATTATCATTCATACCAAATGATCATATCGACTCGCTCAGTGTGGGTGGAATATGAAACTCACGGAACACCACAGATTTGGGAATTTAAACCGGCAGTTAATTAGTACAATTGTAATCCAACAGTGACTACAAAGTGGAGCTAAATTCCAATAAGTAGCGCGACGCAGCGCACGTGGTTCTTTATCAGGGTGTCATTGATGATCTGGTGATGCTGCTGCTAGCCAGCCCCAAACTAACCTACCATTATTTCTATTTTTCTGCCCACTCTCGGTGAACCCCCCCCCCCCCCCCCCGTCAGGCGGAGGAAGTGGCCGTTCTGATCTCGCTGTTGATTGGCTGCAGTGCCGAGGAGACCAAGCTGTGCACTTACGGCTGGCACCATTGCGAAGAGGTCGAGCTGAAGACTCGCCTCGTGTTGGAGAACTTCAAGACGGTGACGAAGCAAGTGAAGGTAAAGGGCCCTCGCTTGTCCCGGAGCGTGGACCAGGAGGTTTCTCACCTTTTTTTTTTTTTTTTCCGACAATGCCAAATTGTGGGAACACGGATGTGACACGAGTTTATGGTTGGCTAGAGCATCTTCAGAGGGGGGGGAACAGTTGCCTCTGAATTCGGTTTTTTGGGGTATCGGTGTGATTCCAACACGGCAGAAGTGCTTCAGCGCTGGTGTGAATTTGGTTGCCTGCCAACCACTCCACCACTTCTCTTATTTGACGGGACAGACTTAAGCTGTGTGGGTGAATGTGAGTGAGGGTGTGTCAGTGATATTGATATAATGTGGTTACATTCAGGACTTTTACCAAGTTGTCATGCAATTGTGTTGTTTCTCATTGAACTATCTTCATATTTAGAGACTTTTATTTCCTTTTTTTCACTCTAGAACCCGGACAGAGACCTTGATAAAGGCAAACACAGGAATTTCCAATCAGAACTGTTTTCAAAAGAAAACAAGGTTTGTTTGGACATTAGTCGTGTGTACATTTGTTAATTCAAGCTTAATTGGATGTTCATTTGTTAATTGGAGCTTAGGGAAAGTGGTAAAACTTTCTTAACAATGATATTTCGAAATTATTTTAACAATTACTCCTAACTTATTAGAACAATAGATATTTTACATAAATACTAATCATTCTCCATTATTCTTAATGCTCTCGGACACAGTGGGACAACATTGTCGTCCTGGTCGCTAATGGCGAAGACAGAGACCTGGACACCCTCTGCACCAAATACATGAACGAGCCCAACAACAAGTCCTGTCTGCTGGTGAAGCTCTTCCTGAAGGAAGGGTATGACCTTCTGTCCCCCCGCGGGGGGCTCCCATGCTGCCTTCAGGCCCGTCCCAACCCTAGCAAACACATTTCTTGGGTGTTATTGAAAAATTGCTATTTTACATTCACCACACTACTCAATTGCGTGGAATTAGTTGCCTGAATTGTTTAGGAACAGATGAAGTGCCCGTATGATTTGTTTCTGTCGTTGTACCCGTGTTCACCTTCTCAGCTACATGGAAAGAGAGAAAACGGACGAGAACAACAAGAACCGGTTGTCCTTCGACTTCAAGAGTGAATTCCGGGGTGTGAGTGAACAGATCCTCAGGTAAATCCTTCCGTCATGCTAAACACTAGGCTTATCGGTTCTGTTTGTAAAAGTGTCATTTTGCCCGGGTGGAGGTGTTCCAGCACAGGTACCCCCGTCTCAACCTGCACTACCGACACTTAAGGACTTGGACTTCTATTTTTATATTGTTGCTATTGTTTTTATATCATTTGTTTGTATTTTTGTATTTTAGATATCTATTAACTTAGCAGCTCGAGGATTTCTCTCTTGTCTTGTACAATGACAATAGTGATTATCTATCTCCCCAGGAGAAGGCATCAGTCGGGGGCTCGGGGGGCGATGCAGGGCACATAGGGCTTGGAACATCAGAATGCATCATGGGTTGTTTTGTTGGTGACGCTCCACCATTTCTACAGGACTCAAAGACTTGTAGTTGTGTTGATCCTAAATCAACGTAAATACACCGTAACCAAGGCGCATAAAAAAACTGTTTGTGCACGATCCCCGTTGAGAAACATTGTGGCATGTTCACACGTAGCATCGTCTCCCCATAAAGCTAAATAATTTCACTATTCATTACTTAACCACGACCCAAAAAACGACCACCCAGCACAATAACTAACATTCCAATGCTCCTATGCTCCCAAAATAATAATAATAATAATAATGATGATAATAATAATGATAATAATAATAATGCATTTTATTTAAAACGCCTTTCAGGCCACCCAAGGTCGCTTGACAGATAAAAAAAACAAAAAAAACAAACATTGTCCGTAGGCTAGCCTGAAGAGATGATTTTCAGTTCCTTTTTGAACTGCGCAGTGGATTCACACTGCCTGATTTCATTTGAAAGTGAGTCAGAGCGGCGGCCGTCATTTCGATGGAGAGTCACGACGTACCCCACCCTGTGCCCCCTGGTCTCTAACCGTCTGCGTTTGCGACGTCAGGGTTGTGGCGGAGCGGGGGTCTTCCCGGCTGCTTCAACACGTGGAGCACATGGACAAGGTGTATAAGATCCCTCCACCAGAGGGCGCCACTAAGCCTCCCCACACAACCAGCGCGGTGGTTCCCGTGCCAGCCAGCCCCAAGCTGAGGTAATGCGGGGAAGCGAGTGAGCTGGATGTTGGGTGGACGCAAACCCAGCGGAAGAACAGGGGAGGGAACGGGACATGGCTCATATGATGAAGCCTTGAGTCACTCTGACACGTTACACTCTGCATGCATGATGGCCAACAATGTTTAGTTCCAATAATAAAGCATTTTAGGACACTGTCAATAACCAGTACCCCAAGTGTGTGTTAAGTTTTCCCTCATTTCATTGCTACATTGCTACTACTCAATCCTGTGGACTCTATTGCAGAGAGTATACGGGATTGAGTAGCAGACATGTAGCAATGACTTGCCTGTCAATCATTTTCGAATAAAAGTCAAAACTATTGACGATAAACACAGAAAACCTAACCCTCTATGACGTAGTACAGGGTTAGGTTTTCTGTTTTGTTTATCGTCAGTAGTTTTGACTCTTGCTAGAAAATGACAGACAAGATGGATTCCCTTAATCTATTATGGACAGAGACAGACACAGACACAGACACAGACACAGAGACAGAGACAGACACAGACACAGAGACAGACACAGAGACAGAGACCGACCGAGACGGACAGACAGAGACAGAGACAGACAGGCAGAGACAGAGACAGACAGACAGAGACAGAGACAACACAGAGACAGACACAGAGACAGACACAGAGACAGACACAGAGACAGACACAGAGACAGACACTGAGACAGACCGAGACAGAGACAGACCGAGACAGAGACAGACACAGAGACACAGACGGACAGACAGAGACAGAGACAGACAGACAGAGACAGACACTGAGACTGACCGAGACAGAGACAGACTGAGACACAGACAGAGACAGACACTGAGACTGACCGAGACAGACACAGACATAGAGACAGACCGAGACAGAGACAGACGAGACAAAGACAGACCCAGACCGAGACACAGAGACAGACACAGAGACAGACACGGAGAAGGACCGAGACAGAGACAGACGAGACAAAGACAGACCCAGACCGAGACACAGAGACAGACACAGAGACAGACACGGAGAAGGACCGAGACAGAGACAGACACAGAGACAGACACAGAGAGACGGACACAGAGACAGACACAGAGACAGACACGGAAATGGACCGAGACAGAGACAGACACAGAGACAGACACAGAGACAGACACAGAGAGACACAGAGACACAGAGACCGACACAGAGACACAGACAGACAGAGAACAGACGACAGAGACAGATCGAGACACAGAGACTGACACAGAGACAGACAGATACAGAGACAGACACAGAGACACAGAGACCGACACAGAGACACAGACAGACCAACAGAGACAGACGCACAGAGACTGACACAGAGACGGACAGTCAGACAGCACAAAGAGGCTGAAGGCGCCCACCTTTCCATCTCCATCTCCTCCTTGTGTCGGTTCTGCGATATGTTACAGATATTCCACGGTGCTTTTCGAAGCCACCTTGGAATTTCTGTCTGTTTCCTTGCCAGTGGAACCTAGTTTACAACAAAAAAAACCACTTGGCGTCGTTATGGCAACGGGTGAGCCGTGGTTTGGGGCGAGAGCTAGGTTTGTTTTGGAGGGAAAGCGGGCTAGAACCTGTTCATCCTTTAAATGAGTAAACGACTGGAGGGCCCCCCTGAGGTGCTCCACCTCCGTAGGTCCGTGTGAACGGCGCTCCGCACGGACCTCATGCAGCGTGCGGCTCCACCCCCCCCCCCAGGTGGCGCAGCGTGCGCGTCTTCATCTCCTCCACCTTCCGGGACATGCACGCCGAGCGGGACGTCCTGGTGCGGGCGGTGTTCCCCGCGCTGCGGCAGCGGGCGGCGGCCCACCGGCTCCACCTGCAGGAGGTGGAGCTGCGCTGGGGGGTGACGGAGGAGGAGTCGGGCCGCAGCGGCGGAGCTGTGCCTGGCGGAGGTCTGCCGCAGCCACCTGCTGGTGGGCATCCTGGGGGAGCGCTACGGGATGGTGGCCGCCACGCCGCCGCACCTCCCCGACCTGCCGCAGCACCGCTGGGTAAGGGGGGGCCGCCTGACGGGGGGGGGGGGGGGTATCGCTGTCACACTCACTCACTACCTCACTCTCTCACACTCACTCTCTCACACTCACTCACTACCTCACTCTATCACACTACCACACACTCACTCACTACCTCACACTCACTCTCTCACACTCACTACCTCACACTCACTCTCTCACACTCACTCACTACCTCACACTCCACCTCACACTACCTCCACTCACTCTCACTCTCTCTCACACTCACTCACTACCTCACTCTCTCACACTCACTCACTACTCTCTCACACTCACTCACTCACTCACACTCACTCACTACCTCACTCTATCACACTCACTCTCTCACACTCACTCACTACCTCACACTCACTCTCTCACTCACACTCACTCACTACCTCACTCTATCACACTACCACACACTCACTCACTACCTCACACTCACTCTCTCACACTCACTCAATACCTCACTCTCTCACACTCACTCTCTCACACTCACTCACTACCTCACACTCACTCTCTCACACTCACTCTATACCTCACTCTCTCACACTCACTCACTCTCTCACACTCACTCTACACTCACTCTCTCACACTCACTCTCACTCTCTCACACTCACTCTCTCACACTCACTCACTACCTCACTCTCTCACACTCACTCTCTCACACTCACTCACTACCTCACACTCACTCTCTCACACTCACTCACTACCTCACTCTCACTCACTACCTCACTCTCTCACACTCACTCCCTCACACTCACTCACTACCTCACACTCACTCTCTCACACTCACTCACTACCTCACTCTATCACACTCACTCTCTCACACTCACTCACTACCTCAAACTCACTCTCTCACACTCACTCACTACCTCACACTCACTCACTCACCTCACTACCTCACTCTACTCACACTCACTCTCTCACACTCACTCACTACCTCACACTCACTCTCTCACCCTCACTCACTACCTCACACTCACTACCTCACTCTCTCACTACCTCACTATCACACTCACTCCCTCACACTCACTCACTACCTCACACTCACTCTCTCACACTCACTCACTACCTCACTCTATCACACTCACTCTCTCACACTCACTCACTCACTACCTCACACTCACTCACTACCTCACTCTATCACACTCACTCTCTCACACTCACTCACTAACCTCACTCTCTCACTACCTCACTCTCTCCCTCACACTCACTCACTACCTCACTCTCTCTTACACTCACTCACTACCTCACTCTATCACACTCACTCTCTCACACTCACTCACCTCACTCTATCACAACTCACTCTCTCACACTCACTCACTACCTCACACTCACTCTCTCACACTCACTCACTACCTCACAATCACTCACTACCTCACTCTCTCACACTCACTCTCTCACACTCACTCACTACCTCACTCTCTCAAACTCACTCACTACCTCACTCACTCACTACCTCACTCTCTCACACTCACTCTCTCACACTCACTCACTACCTCACCCTCTCCTACACTCACTCACTACATCACTCTCTCTCACTACCTCACTCTCTGAAACACACTCATTACCTCCACTACCTCACTCTCTCACCACCTTACTCTCTCGCTACCTCACTCTCTCACCACCTCACTCTCACCACCTCACTCTCTCACTACCTCACTGTCTCACTACCTCACTTACCTCACTCTCTAACCACCTCATTCTTTTTGGACACCTCAAATATCTGAACTCATACTCTCAAATTAACGCAGTTTTCCAATTCATGTACATTTATTAGTTCATTTATTGATTGTTTATTATTGCATTCTATTTTATATATTTGACTATTGTATTTTATTATTTATTTATATATATTTATTTTATTTTTTTGCCAGTCTGTCCCCTCCTGGGGATTAATGAAGTGTTGTCTGATGATAATAATACTAATACTACTAATACTAATAATGGCCTCCTGTCCATGCAGCTGGCTTCTGCCCCGTCGGACCTGTCCATCACGGAGCTGGAGATCCGACAGTTCGAGGCTCTGTACCCCGACGACATGAACCAGAGAGCCTTCTGCTACTTCAGGGACCCGGCCGTGCTGCAGTAGGCTCCCCCTCGGTCCTCCTCTCAAACCCCTGCCCCCTGCATCAACCAGAGAACCTCCCATTAACCAGAACCCCTGTTTCTATTCCAGCCCGTGTTCTGGACGGCCATTCCAGTTGAATTCCTTTTTGTCTTGTTTCCACAGGTCCGTCCCGGTGGCGTGGAGGTCCCACTTTGCCCCCGAGTCGAAGCAGGCCCAGGCTAAGATGTGGCAGCTGAAGAGCTGGATCCTGAGGAAGGGCGTGGAGGTGACGGAGGAGTGAGTTCTCCTCCCCCCTCCTCCGTGGTCTCGGTGCTCCTAAAGCCTTAGAGGTTGTGTCAGTTGATGCTAGGTCGATCACACATCGATCTCCCCTCACGATCCGCTAGCTTCCTGCCCCGTTAGCCGGCCGTCAGAAAAACGTGTCTGTAGGCAGCCTGTGCTCCAAGGTCGAACACAGAAACAAATGGTACTACCAATCACTCAAAACCAAAATAAATAGTATTCCAACCAATCAGCGACAAGGGGGGGGGGTGTGGTGGGGTTTTGCGCTGCGTTCATGATAGTTTTTACTGGATGCATGAAACACGGAAGGGAGGGGCGAGCTGGCTCTGTTTGTTTGGGATCTCGCTTCAACTACCGACAGAAGTGACGTCACCCGACATCGCTGACGCAACCTTTAAAGGGGAACCTTCACGCGCCTCATCCGCCTGTGACAGACAGAAACATGCGGTCCACAACGTTAACTCTGTTACCAAGGAAAATTACAAAGAAGTTGGCCCGTTGACGTCATTGGTTCTGGATTTGCTTTCGCAATTTGGAAAATTGGCGTAAGCGGTCCCACTTTGCTGCAGCTTCTCGGCCGCAGTGGAGCCGATGTTGCATACCTCAACGGTCTCAGCGATTAACGTCAACTATATGTCAGGGACATGCACGGTGTGTGTATGCTGGTGTGGTTCACTTTAGACACAAAGTCAAGAATATATAATGGCAATCATTACTCTAATGCGGTTTCTGTGCACATTGTTTCTCCGAACTGTCCTGTACCTCTGATATCTTGACTTCTGCAATCGGTTCGAACTGAATAATGTTCTTAATCTTGTCTACTAGCTACCCATTGTGAGTGGGATGGGGTTGTTGATGGAAACCCCTACCTGAGAGGCCTGGAGGAGTTTGGCAGGGCAGTGCTGGAAGACCTCTGGGCCGCTGTGCTGAAGCAGTACGTAGAGGTGAGACCTGCTGGAACAGTTCAGGAACTTAGGTTCCTAACAGAATGTTTTGATCCTGTCTGTCTGTCTGTCTGTCTGTCTGTCTGTCTGTCTGTCTGACTGACTGACTGACTGACTGACTGACTGACTGACTGACTGACTGACTGACTGACTGACTGACTGACTGACTGATTATGGGATGTACGTGGTGCACAACTGTCCCTCTACTATAACACTCAGGTCATTGTTTAAAGTCTCATGGACTAAAATGGCGTCACGTTATTTGAGATCCAGTCCTCCACTCTCTGACACAAACCATAACCACACCCCCGGTCCCCGTGGTCCTCTCTGATTGATCAAGGAGGGCGACGACGAGGCGCAGGCTGCCGTCGCCGCCCTGTCGGGCGTCAGCGAGCAGAGCGACCACCAGGGGGCGCTGCAGCGGCGGTTCCACGGCCGGGCCAAGCTGCTGGCGGAGGCGGTGGGGACGGTGCGGGATGTCCAGGCCAAGGGCGGCGTGCTGCTGGTGCACGGCGCGGCCGGAGAGGGCAAGACCGTCTTCATGGTCAGTGGTCCTCCACCCTGGTTCTGTTCTGGTTCAGGTCCTCGTAGACCTCCTGAGGTCCCGCCTCTGAGGCTCCCGTTCCCTTGGTAACACGTCTACGGGAAATAGCCCAGCGTTTTTGAACGATGGTACATAACAAAGTCTGTAGACGGCGAAGAAGTAAAAGCTGCGTCACGTTTTGAACTACCGGTACACACTTTTTCCATCTAGTTCGGCTTTGGTTTTTTTGGATTGTCGGTGCCGTTAAACCAGCATTAATATTCGTTTACTACTTTAACGGCACGGACAATCCAAAAACCAAGTGGAAACTAGATGGACAAAGTGTTGGTTTTTCTTCTTAGGACTTCAGCAGGTCTCAGCCCGCCTGTTTTGTGCTAACATTGTTCCTGATGATGTCCAGTTCAAAGCCCCAACCCTGGTTGATTTACTGCACAATCTATGTGGGTTTTGAACCTACAACCCGTCCGTTCCCCCCACAGGCCGCCCTAGCACACGCCCTCAGAACCAGCGATGCGTCCAAGAAGCCCAAACCCGCCGGTGACGTCGTCTCCTACTCTACTGGAGCTAGCCAATCGGCACGCACCGTGGAGAACCTCCTCCGCTGTCTCGTCCAATGGCTGAGAGCCAGGGAGAACAAGGAAGAGCAATCACCGCTTCCTGTGTCTTACACGTCAGTCTGTGTGAAGTTTCTCTCACAATAATCCTGATTTGTTGGCCAATGCGACAGTTCTTTTGTTAAAATATTGTGTATATTATTTCAGGGATCTGATCAAGGAATTCCGGTTAAAGTTAACGGACGTGCAGAAGGACCAATCGCTGGCCCTGCTGGTGGATGGGGTGGAGCTTGTCCAGGACAGCAGGGGGCAGCTTAATTCTGATTGGATGCCACAGGAGGTTCCCAAGGTGAGTCGTACATACTAAACTCAGGCCGACTAGACCAGCTAACCTGATCTTTCTGCATTAGCTGTCTTTAACCAGACATGGTGCTATCACAGTTTATGATGTTTAATACAAAAGTGACAATTTCCAAAAAACGGCAAGATGTTGAAGATGTATGTTGTCGATCATTTTTGATTAACCAAATATGATTCCCAAAGATAACGCTTAATATGGGATTCTCCTTGAATGCATCGTTATGAGTTGGAAAGTGAAGTAGCTTGGTGATTGGTTGTTTTTCAGGGCGTGTGCTTGGTCGTGAGCGTCACCAAACGGCTCGGCTCTGCTGCAAGCCCTCAGCAAGAAGAAGGGCGCCATCTTGTTTCCTCTGGGACAGCTTTCCATGACGGACAGGAAGTTGATCGTCCAGAAGGGGCTGGACATGTTCGGGAAGAAACTCAGTGACGCCGCCTTCAACAATCAGGTTCAAAATAGTTATCACACAGTGTGTGTGTGTGTGTGTGTGTGTGTGTGTGTGTGTGTGTGTGTGTGTGTGTGTGTGTGTGTGTGTGTGTGTGTGTGTGTGTGTGTGTGTGTGTGTGTGTGTGTGTGTGTGTGTGTGCGTTGAATATCTGTCAACACATATCTGCTTAATAAAGTAACATTATAAATTAACAAAGTCAATTGTGTGTGTGTGTGTGTGTGTGTGTGTGTGTGTGTGTGTGTGTGTGTGTGTGTGTGGTGTGTGTGGTGTGGTGTGTGTGTGTGTGTGTGTGTGTGTGTGTGTGTGTGTGTGTGTGTGTGTGTGTGCAGCTCCAGACACTAATGATGAAGACCGGAGCAGCCAGCCCCCTCTACCTCCACCTAGCCTGTGAAGACCTGAGGAACTACGCCTCCTTTGAAAAGGTCCAATAGAAGCTGACGTCCTCTGACACACGGGGAACAACAGCAGGGTGCCTGCGCCCGGTGACCGGTGACGGGCCAATGGGTTCTCTTAATTATAAGAGACACATATCCAATGATGAGCTTTGATGTTTGAAAGATTGAACCCATCCGGCAGATGGGTGTAATCTATTTTTGCCACATATTTGTTTAAACCAATCATGTTGCTAGGAGGTGTGCTTTATTGGTCAACAGCGAATATAAACTCGGCCCCATCCACCCCAGCTGGTCCGATACACATCCTGTCGGGACGTTCTCACAAACAGTGTCTAGATCAAATCAACACGTGTGATTCACCGCTGTGGAAGTCACCGTATCACGGTTCCCTTCTGAAAGCCCCATGCAGTCTAGAGCCTGAGAAGGGGTTTCTCTTTGGTAGCAGATCACCGTAATGAGACAGGAAACAAGGACCCCCCCCCCCCCTGCTGTAACACAGTCAGGATACAAGATGACCGTGACTGGGGTCCTGATATTACAGGCTTCTTTTTACTTAAAAAAAAAAAATATATATATAAAAAGTAAATAAAAAAATAAATAAAAATAAAAATAATAAATAAAATAAAAATAATAATAAGATAAATAAAAAGATCATTTCATTAAATTTGATAAGTCATTTAAACGGGCTGTGATATAAGGCTGTATAGAAAATGACAACATTTAATTGATTTGAACCCCCCCCCCCCCCCCAGATGAAGGAGAGTCTGCAGCAGCTGCCCCAGTCCCTGGACCAGCTGGTGGGCCTCGCCCTGGACCGCCTGCTCTCCCAGTACAGAGCAGTGGGGGGCCTGCGTCTGGCCCTAGGGGCCCTGGCCCTCAGCACCACTGGTAAGACACTGTCGCCCCCCCCCCCCCCCCCCCCATCCCGAGGTAAACACCGGGATGGGGGGGGGGGGGGTTCACAGAGTGGTTTATACATGCCGTTTCTTCTGCCGTACCTTTTGCACGATTCAGAAGAATTTCAATTTATTTGTTGTTAATAAAATACTTATTTTATTTTGCCTAACTTTCTTTCTTCTCTCCTTATTGAACCGTGACGGACGTCATTTCGATCCCTCTGTTTGTCTGGCACATGTTTTGGAATTGACAATAAAGCCGACTGTCTGTCTGTCTGTCTGTCTGTCTGTCTGTCTGTCTGTCTGTCTGTCTGTCTGTCTGTCTGTCTGTCTGTCTGTCTGTCTGTCTGTCTGTCTGTCTGTCTGTCTGTCTGTCTGTCTGTCTGTCTGTCTGTCTGTGTGTGTGTGTGTGTGTGTGTGTGTGTGTGTGTGTGTGTGTGTGTGTGTGTGTGTGTGTGTGTGTGTGTCAGGCCTGCTGGAGGGCGACCTGTACGGCCTGCTGAACTCTGTCTCTGATCGGCCCTCCGGCAGCGGCCTGGTCCCCTGGCCGACCGCGCTGCGTCTCGCTCGGACCCCCACCGGACGCGTTCCCATGGCGACCTTCACCCAGATGGTGCGGAGTCTACAAAGGTACACAGTAAGAAGATGGAGGGCCCCTCAACTAACCCGGGGGCCGCTGGAGGTAGAGTCTGGGTCAATCTAAGTTAATGATCGGGCTATAATTAGATCACGTTGGCTATGTAACCGCTGACAACAGGGGACATTTCATAGCGGTTGATGGAAACCGGGACATTTTAGCGTCCTTTGGCTTTTGTCGGGACTCAGGACACGCAACTCAAAATTGGGACTGTCCCGGCAAAACCGGGACATCTGGTGACCCTACTCACAAGGGATAAAAAAAAGCGTGGCAAGAGACTCAGCAGAAATGTGCGTTCGAAACAACGTGCGGGCCGCGCTAACACTAAATTTGGATGCCAAGTAGAGGGCCACAAAATATCATCCCGCGGGCCTCAATTGGCCCCCGCGCCGCGAGTTTGAGACCCCTTGAATAGACGGTTTTTAACGTCTAATCTCTTGGAAAATATTGAAGAGGAAGAAAATCCAGAGTGGGTGAATACAAATATATATACTGTGTATATCTATCTATATCTATTTTTTTATTTCTATTTTTTGCTTTCAGTTTTATTATGGGATGTTTGCTGTTGTACATGCGTATTCTGAATAATATCTTTGTGATATGTGTGTAAAATATGAAGCTTCTTCATTCCAACATCAACACTGAGAATATCCAGTATATTAAGGTTTCTAATCCTTCTTCTCTGCAGCCTGATTGGTCAAACTGACAGCAGAGACGACCTATTGGCTCTCACCAACCCAGACGTGAGGCGGGCCTTCGAAGAACTGCTCCTTCCTGATAGGACAGACCGATTCTGCTGCCACCAGATACTGTCAGGTAGAAGACAGACAGACAGACAGACAGACAGACAGACAGACAGACAGACAGACAGACAGACAGACAGACAGACAGACAGACACTACACCGACAGACAGACAGTCACTACACCGACAGACGACAGACAGACAGACAGACAGACAGACACTACACCGTCAGACAGACAGACACTACACCGACAGACAGACAGACACTACATGACACACTGACAGACAGACACTATGCCGACACACTGAAGGACAGACAGACAGAGACACACTGACAGACAGACAGACAGACAGAGACACCCTGACAGACAGACACTACACTTACAGATAGACAGACAGACAGACACACACAGACACACACCTCTACACACACACACACACACACACACACACACACACACACACACACACCCCTCTTACCACGAGGTGTCCTTACCTGTCCCCCCCGTAGCCCACCTGTGGGCGGCTGCGGACCCCCTGGGGACGGAGACCTTCCTCCACTGTGAGGCCGACCACATCAAGCAACTGCCGGACCACCTGGTGAGTGGTTCCCCTGCGCCCCCTGACCCCAGGGGACGGGGGGGGGGGACGGGGGGGGGCGGCAGTGGCTCAGGAGGTAGAGCGGGTCGGCCGGTAACCTGAAGGTTGCTGGTTCGATCCCCGACTCCTCCTAGCCGAGTGTCGAGGTGTCCTTGAGCGAGGCACCCTGACTGCTCCCGACGAGCCATCTGTCGCCCTGCGTGGCTGACTCCGCCGTCGGTGTGGGAATGTGTGTGTGTGTGACCGGTGCATGTGAGGCCATGTTGTAATGCGCTTTGGGTGGCCAATTCTTAGTAAAACACGGTATAAATGCAGTCCATCTACAGTGACCAAGGTTATGAACCCTGTAGCTCAGTCCTCACACTCACCTCCCTCTATCCACAGTTTGATGGCCCAGGTGTCGGTTTTTTATTCCATTTAACAACTTTTCTTTCTTATCTTTTCCAACCTTCTTTCTGATTGGCTCGGGGTTAGATGAAAGGTGACCAGTGCGAGGCGCTGGGCTCGCTCCTCTCCAACTACTACTTCCTGTATGCTAATGTGCGCCACGGTCTGGTGCACCACCTGCTGGCCATCTACGGCTCCTACGGTGAGTCATGTGACCTGCATGAACACGCGCAGTTTTTCCATGTAGACGAGGTGTGTGGGTGTGTGTGTGTGTCTGTCTGTCTGTCTGTCTGTCTGTCTGTCTGTCTGTCTGTCTGTCTGTCTGTCTGTCTGTCTGTCTGTCTGTCTGTCTGTCTGTCTTGTGTTGTTGTTGTTGTGTTGTGTCTGTGTGTGTTGTTGTGTGTGTGTGTGTGTGTGTGTGTGTGTGTGTGTGTTGTGTGTGTGTGTGTGTGTGTGTGTGTGTGTGTGTGTGCGCGCCATAACCCAGCCCGAGCTTACATGATTCCCCTTCCTCCTAGGGCTGCTTGATTATGGAAAATCATATTCACGATTTATTTTGGTCAATATTGAAATCATTCGATTATTCAAACGAATATTTTTGAGTTTGAAAACAGGATGTATTTATTCAGCATGTCTCTCCTACAAAACACTTTGTAACTGAGAACTTAAAAAAGATTACACAAAATGGTCAAATAGAATTTAAAACGAAGATAATGTATAGATATGTATCCAGCTGTTCTAAAATTTCTATAAAACATTTAATAAAAAAAGATTAAACTATTATATTAGTTTAGGGAATGTTTGACGCTAAAATCGCGACCAAAATGCGCTGAGTGGCCCTGCCCTCCCTGTTCCCTCCACCAGGGGGCAGCATCGGCCTCAGTGCCGAGCACTGCGCTGAGTTCCTCCGCCGCCACGCCGTCCTGCTCTCCTCCTGGCCCCCGCTGTTCCTCCAGCAGGCCCTCAACGAGCCCCCGACCTCCGGGGCCCACGCCTGGGCCCGGGGCCTTGCAGGGGACGGCGGCCCCCGGGGCGTGGTGCGGCTCCTGAACCACGACGGGGAGAACGAGGCCGGACCGGAGAACTGGTGAGCACTAACACCTGGAGGGGGCTGGTGGGGGGCTAGTGAGCTTCCAGCAAGAGCCGTCGATTCAGTATTAAAAAAATATTTCTTTAAAAGGTCCCATGACACGCCAACAGGGGTTCTGTGAGTAGCCGTTACGAGACGTTTTGAAAATGTGCCCCTTATGACATCACAAGTGGGCGTGTCCTCCTAGATGTGTGCTGATAGGTCAGTCTACCAGCCTACCCAGTGGACGGTAGCCAACGTTGCTCATCTGTCCGTCACGCCCACCTGTGATGTCATAAGGGGCAGGTTTCCAAACGGCTGGAAAGGCTATCACACCACACCTGGTGGCAGGTCATGGGACCTTTTAATATATGTTTAAAAAAAATTGGATTGCTCTTGGTTGGCAATCACAAACTTCAACTTTTGTTTTTTATCGGATCCAGACAGAGAAAAAGGAACAATGTTTATATTACTATCATATATTATATAATGTATTATATTGTACACGCTTAAGGCTATAATCTGTGTACATTGCTTATGAATCGTTTTATTTGATGTATGGGTGCTGTCTCCAGTGAGCTGGTGTCCACCTTCTCGTCCGAGCCCACCTGCGTGGCGTTGAGCCCCCGGGCTGAGCTGGTGGCGGTGGGCACGGGCCAGGGCACGCTGCACCTCATCCACACTGCCACCGGACAGGTGGGCCGCACACAGCTCTCCTCTGATTGGTTGATGGAGGGCTCTGTCTGATTGGTTGATGGAGGCCTCTGTCTGATTGGTTGATTGCGGGCTTTGTCTGATTGGTTGATGGAGGGCTCTGTCTGATTGGTTGATTGAGGGCTCTGTCTGATTGGTTGACTGAGGGCTCTGTCTGATTGGTTGATTGAGGGCTCTGTCTGATTGGTTGACTGAGGGCTCTGTCTGATTGGTTGATTGAGGGCTCTGTCTGATTGGTTGACTGAGGGCTCTGTCTGATTGGTTGACTGAGGGCTCTGTCTGATTGGTTGATGGAGGGCTCTCTCTGATTGGTTGATGGAGGGCTCTGTCTGATTGGTTGATGGAGGGCTCTGTCTGATTGGTTGATTGAGGGCTCTGTCTGATTGGTTGATGGAGGCCTCTGTCTGATTGGTTGATGGAGGGCTCTGTCTGATTGGTTGAGTGAGGGCTCTGTCTGATTGGTTGACTGAGGGCTCTGTCCTATTGGTTGATTTGAGGTTAAACACAAACATTCTTACATCTTGTAATACATGCAACACATTCCACGCTAGGTTTACCTTGAAATGGCAAACGTTCCCATCCCTTCAATAAATGATCCATTATTTAAATAGGAATATGTTATTTTTTGAAGCAATAGTTTTATGGCCCAACTAGAGACGTGCTCTCAACAGGTTGTGAAGTCACTGGAGAGCGGCTGTGACGGCATCTCCAGCTGTGTCTTCCTGACAGATGTGACCCTGGCCACGACGTCCTTCAGCGGACACATCGAGGTGTGGGACACGGAGAACGGCTGCAGGTGAGGCCTGGGGGGCAGGGGGGGGGGGGGTGTAGCCTAAACACTGCGTGCTTTTCAGAGCTTTCATGTATTTCAAACCAACCCACCGTATTGTTTTGGCAGGACTGCCCTCATAGAAGGACACTCCAACAGGATCACAGGAAGTGACGTGTCCCCAGACAGGAAGCATCTTGCAACGGTCTCCTTAGACTTTCAACTGAAGGTTGGTTTTACTTTACTCGTATAAACCTAGAATGTTACGCTGTAATTAGACATATAAATAATTCACAGTGTTCTATTGAAGTTGTTCTAATAATAAGTAATTCTCCTCAGGTGTGGTCCGCTTCCAAGGGTCACCAGGTGGCATGTCGCTATGGCAACAGTCCCATCAACTGTGTGACCTTTAACCCCGAGGGTGACCTGCTGGCTTTTGGTTGCTGGGACGGAAAAGTGGTGCTGTGGAACTGGCTGCAGAACAAACTCCTCAGGGTAGGGTGTGTCTCCTCTCCTCCCTGCTTACTGGTTCACGTTACCCTGTTTTGTGTCATAAAATAAAAGATCACGAAATGCACGCGAACGTATATACACCCAAACACGATGGACCCTTTTTAAAGCAAGACACAGCTCTACAGCCAACTACAGTCTTTTACTTTGCAAATGTAGAAAAAGGTATTTCCAACTTTTAAACTAAAGAAACATGAAAACGAGATATAGTTGGACGTTATACATAACCGTGTACAATCTATCATCATTTCTCTCTCTCTCTCTCCCCCTCCCTCCCTCCAGTCTATCACCGGCCACGAGGGCTCTGTCCGTAGCCTCTCCTTCTCCTCCTCCTCCTCCTCCTCCTCCACCACGCTGGTCTCGGGCTCCCTCTCGGGGGAGGTGAAGGTGTGGGCGGTGCCGGAGGGGACGTGTGTGGGGAGCTACCAGGCCCACCAGGGGTCCACGTCCGCCCTCGCCTTCCTGGACCAGGGGAACAAGCTGCTGAGTGCCGGGGCGGATCACACGGTCAGTCCGCACGCTCGGCGCTCGCTCACTCACTCACTCACTCACTCACTCACTCACTCACTCACTCACTCACTCACTCACTCACTCACTCACTCACTCACTCACTCACTCACTCACTCACTCACTCACTCACTCACTCACTCACTCACTCACTCACGAAACGTGCACGCACGCACAGCACTGACTCACTCGCTCACAAAACGTGCACGCACGCACTACTCCGACTCACTCGCTCACAAAAGGTGTAAAAGAAAACGTGTTCCTCAGCTCATGGTGTGTATACTCTTTGACCGTTCAAAGTGTCGCTGATGCCACCTGACTTGGGATGGCAGATGTGTGTGTCAACATCTGTGTGGTCTCCTCTTCGTGTCTCCCTCTCTACAGCTGCACCTCTGGTCGGGGGGCCTGGGCTGCTCGTTGGCGACGTTACGACAGCGAAGGGTGAGGTGATGCAGGAAGCAGAACGGAACAGTAGTGTGGTCTAAATATCGTCATCCAATATTCATGCTAAAATCAAGAGGCTCACTGAAGGTGTAAAACAATCTGAATCTGATGTACGAGTGCAAAGATGGGATGTTATACAGTTCAACGTCAACATTTTCGTAGCAAGCATGATGTTTCAACACAGCACTCCAATGCATAACCTGCAGCCTATGACCTTTATTGACCCTGTGGCGGTGGGGGGGGGGGGGGGTGTGTTCAGTGTGAGCAGGCGTCCCCTCGGAAGAGGCCCAGGTCTTCCGAGCCCCCAGCCCTCTGCGTGGCCGTCAGCGGGGGCTGCGCTGTGGTGGGTTACCACGGCGACGGTCTGAGGCTCTTCAGCCTGGACTCAGGTGGGTGTGTGTGTGTGTGTGTGTGTGTGTGTGTGTGTGTGTGCGTGTGCGCGTGTGCGTGTGTGTCATGAAAACGATACGTGTGTGCGTGCGTGCGTGCGTGCGTGCGTGCGTGCGTGCGTGCGTGCGTGCGTGCGTGCGTGCGTGCGTGCGTGCGTGCGTGCGTGCGTGCGTGCGTGCGTGCGTGTCATGAAAACAAACGTGTGAACGTATAAATAGTCTGTGCATCATCTCAGTTTGGAAAATTCTTTGTTGAAGGATAATGACCAAATATGAGCGTTGAGGAGGTTTCTCTTGCCTCAATTCAGCGTCACCATGAAGGATTATTTAGAGCCACCCCCACCCCCACTCCCACCACCCCTCAGGGGCTAACGACGTCATCCTGGTGTGTTTAAGTGGTCCCTTAAACCCCCCCATGCATTAAACAGTTCATTTGACCTCACGGCCACCATTGTGTTTCCGTTGCCTTAGAAACGAGTCAGTGGGCCAGCGAGGACCTGCGGGTGTCCGTGCTGTGCCTGCTGTGGCTGCGTGCCCCCCCCCTGTCTGACACGGACACGGAGCAGGCGGGGGCGGAGCTCCTGGTGTCGGCGGGGGCGGACCACCACCTGAGGGTGTGGAGGAGGAGCGAGGAGGGGGGGCTGGTGACGGTGGGAGACTTTGGGGTGCAGAAGGGAGACATCTTGGCTCTGGCTCAAAACTCAACGCATCTGGCCTCTGCCTCCGGTGACTCTCTCCAATAACCTTTTCTCATCGGACACTCATTACACCATCACACGTTTTCCCAAAGACTAAACTGGTTGTATAGTTACACTAGCCTGGCTATGCCCAGACTAAGCTCCATCGTGGATCGCACGTTGGTCTGGGGAGGCGTGTTCAACGGGCCTCGTTCGAATGACGCTGTACGCGATTGGCTGCTTAGCCTCGCCTTCCCCGTCGTCATGGTGTTAAACCAGCCAATAGCACGCCAGCGGGGAAAAGCCAGCTTGGTGATTGGCTCCCACAAAAACGGATCGAAAGTAGAAGGAAATGTATTGCTGTTCTCCGGACCCTTCTGCAAGGCGCACTCACATCGCCGGCAGAACGGGCGAGGGGGCACCCAGTCTATAGTTACACATAATAGTACACACAATAGTCAGACATTATAATAAGCCTAATTAAAACAGGCCTAATAATCTTCTTTCCTTTCATGAAGACGACTTCACCATCGCCCTGTGGTCAGTACCAGATCTGACCCTCGACCCCTGGGTGGCTCCCACGGCGGTCTCGGTCCTCAGGGGCCACAGCCGAGGGGTGACCTGTCTGGCCTTCAGCCCCGACGGTACGCTGCTGCTCTCCGGAGGAAAAGATCAGGTCGGTTGGCCTCTCCCAGGTCTAGATTCTGGGATCTGAACCCCCCCTAGCCCAGCCATCCCTTCCTCATAGCACTGTGAGCGCCGCCTGCCTCATCGTGAGTCGTTTTGTTTCAGACCCTGATGCTGTGGGACACCGGCTCCAGTCCCCCGGCGCTCTCAAAGTCCCTGCTGCACGCGCACAAAGACTGGATCACCGGCTGTGCTTGGGCTGCAGGCCGCGTTGTAGGTCCTCCGTGGAGAAATAGGACTTGTGAAAGGAGTTTTTTGCGCGTTGCCTCTGTGTTTAATGTAAAGGGGGCCGTTTTTGGAAGCCGGGGGGGGGAAGGTGCAATTTTGGTGCACCACCTTCTTAAGTTAAATCAAGATTCAGTATCTGTGTGCTTTCTTAAAAACCACGCGCCATCTTTAATGTTTATTAGGACACTAAAACAAGATTGGCTTTGTGCGCTGATGTTGTTGTGGACTTCCACATTTTGGTTGGCACAATAAATGTTGTTTCTATCGCTTTGTGTGTATTTGGTATCACTTCCCATTTGACAGAGCAATAGTTCTCATCCCCTGTTCTCTATGTGCAATCTCACCCAGGTCAGTTCCTCAAACGACGGCAGTGTCTATGTGTGGAACCTGGACTCCAGCAGTCGCATCATGAGTATCTCCTGGAAGAATCCCCTGACCTCCATCTGTGTTCAGGTAGGTCGTTCAGAGGTAAACACTTTGGAGGGGGCGGGGGGGGTGGTGTCACTTAGAGCAATGGTTCCCAACCCTAGGTTTTGGCCCGTTATTGCATTTTTAATCTGAAAACAATTAGGAAGTTGAGTTGCGACCTCAACTTCTTAATTGTTTCATAAAACAAGAATTTGTGTAAAATGGGTATATGTTTTAGGTATATTATAAATGACATTTCAAAAAAGTACCCATCAACCTAAATATTAAACCCAATATTGCCATCTTATGAATCAGGACTCTCCCTGTAACGCACTCGGCCATCATTGATGGGTGGCTTGCTTCACCAAGGCCCTAACAGCCGTGCGGTGTGGGGCTTTACAGGGAGAGTACCTGGTGGCCGGCTGCACGGAGGGGGCCCTCCACGTGTGGAAGTGGGAGTCGGCCACGGAGGTCAGCCACATCCCCGCCCACTCCCAGCGGATCCACCAATGCGCCGTCCTCCCCAGTAAAGGTGACCCTCCTGCTGGGAAAAGCGCTCAGAACAGAGGGCGCCTGAATTCGCTTTTTCTATTGGTGATGATAATGCAGACTGACGCAGACTGAAGGGTCACTACGTGACACCAACGACAGAACAAAGCACAGGTTTATACCGTGGTGAGGTTAAGGTAGAACCATGATGGAATAACCTGTGTTCTGACCAATCCTTAAGGTATTTTATTCCATCTGCCATAAGACTCTATAACACTGTCATGAAAAATTCTGTACAAAAATCACTTAAATTGAAATAAAGTTCTTATTTATCTAAGATTTTGGTTTTGCTCTCGAGATGCGTACACTTTAACATTTCTGGAGTTTTCCAACCATTTCTACAGACAAGCCAGAGGATATGGTGGTCGCCACGGCGTCTGAAGATGGCTCAGTGCAACTCTGGAAGCCCTTCCAGGTACAGACTGTCCTGGGATGATGAGCCAACCGCAATGCCCTCGCCAAATTAAATACACACACATTCACTGCTCCCCCTGGTGGTCGAAAATGAACAGAATGCTGCTTTACTTTGAACTAGGTGGCGCACTTCTACACTTTCCAAGGTCACAGCGGTGCCGTACGAGGTGTGGTGTCCAAGAATGGGGTAACAGAGTTCCTCACCGTGTCTGCGGACCTGTCGTTGAGGTCCTGGGCGTGGGAGAAAGGTGACACAACCTGAATCCAGTGAACGCCATCCATTCGACATCTGGGGGGGGTTTGGCTCCTAATATAAAATCTGACAGACCTCAGGAGAAGCTGTGTTTTTTTCCATTAATTCTGCAACTACGGAGCATGCAAAGATCAGCTCAGCTTGGGAATATAGATGGTCTACAAGGCTCCCAACGCTCTTTAAAACAGGATTGTCGACAGACAGACAGACAGACAGACAGACAGACAGACAGACAGACAGACAGACAGACAGACAGACAGACAGACAGACAGACAGACAGACAGACAGACAGACAGACAGACAGACAGACAGACAGACAGACAGACAGACAGACAGACAGACAGACAGACAGACAGACAGACAGACAGACAGACAGACAGACGGACGGAAGCATACGTGAGACTCTTTCACTTGACCCCACCCCCTCTCTGGATGTTCTCTCCCTCTAGACAGCGCTCCTGCTCCCAAGGTCTTGATGGTTACAGTCATCTGCTACTCCCAGACTAATGATGTACTGCTGGCAGCCTACGAGTCAGGCCTGGTGAAGATATGGCAGCAAGGTGCCCTGGTCGGCTGCAAGCAGGTATACCGTCCCTCTGAGTCTCGTACTGCTCTATTTAGTCGTATTTGTGGATGTTTTTTATTTTTCTAAATACCAACACAAAATGAATGTCCTGATGGCCCTAAATGCCTCTAATTGTTTTGTGGTCCATGCATGTGCACCCTGGCAGGTGTCGGACCGGCCCATCACGGCCATGTGCTCTATGCCTGACGCTCAGTTCGCTGTGTCCTGCAAGAGGCTCTCAGTTCAGCTGTTGAAGCTGGTGTGGAGCCCTGGCAACTTTGTGGCCAGGTGAGCCTCTCACTCACCCTCCACTGATCAGGAGCCAGCAGCAGGCGTGCTCTGCTGTAGAAGAGCAGCCCTTCCCATGGAGACTTTGAGACGGTGCATAGAGGGCTTGTTCCCTGTGAGAGACGGGATGCTTGCTGGATTAATCCTATGACATGTTCTTTGTCTCCAGCCTGGTGAAGGTGTCCACGTTCCCAGTGAAGCATCTGCTGGCACACCTGCACTACTGCTCCACTCTGATTGGTGTATCCGAGGCCGGAACGGTCACTGATGTCATGGTGGAGTGCCGACAAGACACATGGTAACACAATTGTCCATTTTGTAAAGTAAACATTGTTGTTGTACCGCCTTTGACAGTATGAGCATGTACTTTGGGACTGTGCTGTAATCTAGTAAGTAAAAGTAAATGTCAAGGATTTGCTAAACGGTCTGAATTTATCCTGAGTGGAGGTTAAAAGTGATGTCTACGTTTGAATCCCAACTTAATGGTAACCTCTAGTTACTTCAATACACAGTGTAATAAGGTGATGTCAGAATGGCAATTGTCTTATGCTATTACATCGTTTAGAACACTGTTACATTACACATTATTCATATTGCACCTAGGACGTATTTAACAATGAATAACCTGCTAGAAAGAGTCAGCGTGTTTCCCTTTGTCGACATGTCAGCTGGAGCACAGGGCATGTCTTCGGGACGTTCGCCAACGATTCCAAAAGCCTGTGGTTGGTGGGCCGGAGGGACGCCGAGCTGGAGTTGTCGTTCCTGGTGAGCGGTCACAACAGCGAACTCTGTCGTCCAGTTGTCTACTTATTCGCCTTCGCTTGGCATCATGGCCCGGGGTTTTGGGTTCCTTCCTTCCACATCCATAAATCTTGACAGATTTTATTTTTTAGTGTGTAGTAGTAAGATCAAATGTAGGATTTGAAAGGCATTTAACTTGACGTGCTCACAATTGCCATATATATATAGATATATATATCTATATATATATGTAAGGGATATTGTTAAGAACGCCGGTCATTGCTTCGCCATGAAGGGGCTTATTTTCGATAATGGCCGGCGACGTTCTATACATTATCCCGCTTACTACACGGCTACTTGCCAAAACAAAAAAAATAACTTCACATGGTGTTTTTTTTACAATTTATTTGTTACCAGAATTCGTAGTGTTTATCAGCAGAGAAAGTCCGCCAAAGACGTTGACGTCGCTTAGCAACCGAGTAACGCTGGTGTTGATAAGTTACCGGACTACTTGCGGAGTGATACGAAAGATGGCAAAAAATCCACTTTCCTTGACAGTGGTCAATTATACTTAGCAACGGTGAATTATCAAATATAATTATATATATATATATATATATATTCCATCCATCTCGAAGATCTATCGTACCTTTTTGATGTTTTCTTATTTTTTAAGTGAAAAGTCATTAATGCGACTTCCTGGTTTTGGCCGCCATCTCCTCCCCACAGTTTGTGGTTGGAGTCACGAAGTACAGTGAGCTGTCCTTCACCAATCTGACGCTGTCGGCCAAGAGGGAGGAGGGGATCACCTCCATCACCGCTGTAGCTCTGGAGGATGGTACTTCTAAATGATAACGAACCGTAACTAATGGCACCACATGGCACCACAGGGAACGCTTGTTGTGCTATGCTTCTTTATTACACGGCTCTATTGAATGCTGCTCTCTGATTGGTCCAGCGCTGCGTTCTGCGGTCTGTTATTTCTGTATAACGGACCGTCGTCATGTATAACGGACCGTTGCTAGGGACAGCGCTCTTTACCGCGCTACTTTACTTTACTTTACCGACGAATCCTTGTCGCTGCTGAATCATTGTGGGTTATTATCTATTGTTTATTATTTATTTCCCTCGTAAAGCCGTGTAATAAGCGGGATAATGTATAGTTAGTCGGTTGTTATGGAGAAATAAACCCCTTCAGGTTGTATGGAACCCTCCGCGAAGCGGAGGGTTCCATACAACCTGAAGGGGTTTATTTCTCCATAACAACCTCCGAACTATACATTATCCCTTACTTATGTGGTGACCGCCGTCGATTCTGAACGGCTCAGAAATGTCAGCCTTTTATTAACTTTGATTTGAATACTTTTTTAAAGGACGTCTTCATTTGACTATTTTTATATTTATTATTGTAATTGCTTAGTTTCAATGAGCATGTTTGTAGAACACGATAGGTTTCCACTATGCCTGTGAGCTGGGTATTTCCCAAGCAAGGGAAACGCTGAAGGGCTGTGTTGTTTCCAGGCCTGATCGTGTGCGGAGACGTGGAGGGAAACATGTGGTTCAAGGAGTCCCTAGCGCTGTCGCCCTGGAGCCCGAAGAGACCTGTAAGACACCTGCTGACACCGGCACCAAAGGCTCTCTCTGCGCTAACTCTGTGTGTGTGTGTGTGTGTGTGTGTGTTGTGTGTGTGTGTGTTGTGTGTGTGTGTGTGTGTGTGTGTGTGTGTGTGTTGTGTGAGCGTCAAAGTCTACTACCACCTTGTGGCACATAAATCTATGAATTCTGCCTCTAAAAAGGCTGACAACCACTGCCATTGCTTAGTTGACGTTCATCTGGTCTCTAGCTACCAGATGAGCGTGAACTACATGAGGTTAAAAATTCTGAGAAAATGTCCCAAAACAAAACCTCTGGCGCTAAGGACATAAAGAATCAATATGAAATCCGAATCATTTAGTGGCAG
>OLKM01000435.1:258773-291273 GCA_900291075.1 Melanogrammus aeglefinus
GGAGACAATAACGCGAAGCAGGCGCTTTGGCCGTCTCCTTGGGCGTCTGGACCACAAGAGGCGTTGTATCGACGCAACCAGGATACAAGGAAGGCAGACATGGTAAACTGACATAACATCCTCACGTTTATCAATTCATGTTTAATTGTCGAGGTGCTTCTGAACGGATTTAGTTGCTGCTGGCAATGCGAGTCGAGCGGTGTCCAGCTGATGAACTCTTTTTTTTGTTATTTGTTTTATTAAACTCTAATTATTTCTGTATTACAGGAGCGGTATGATAATCTGGATTTAGAATGTGAAGAAAGTGTCTCTGTAAGTATTGGAAGGTTTCGACTGGTGTTGTGGGTCTACTGTTTCTTCTGTTTTGTTGTCTTCTTACTCTACATGCTTATTAAATATGTAGAAATTCCCACATTTAATGGCAATAATGCGCAAATTGAACATGCAAGTACCCATCATTAATGACTTATGTTCTGCAATGTATATTTTTTTCAGTAGCCGTTGGGTCCAAGACTATTCTATGTTTGTGTGCTGTTCCATTACTCTGACCATGTAGATAGATAGCCCTATAATAGATGGCGCTCAGTCATAGGCTACTGCCTGAACAGGAGATGGAGTATACACACATTTACTATAGCTAGCAGGACTTTTAGTCCTAAGAGGACACAGCAATAGTTGTGAGGACACTTGCGGAGGTGGAAGCCCTATGGTAGGGTGACGTGCTAGGGTGACTGCAGTTAATAAAGCAGGAACAACCTTAACCATTGTGTGTACACAACACTTTGTTTACTCTCATAATAGTGGTTACAGAACAGTAGAAAAACGGTGGTGTAGGGAAATGAGGCATTACATGGACATCGTTTAGATGTGAACTTGTGTGCGAGATGAATAAATAAATGAAACTCTTGAATCTTGAGTGACGGGCAGGATCTCCTGTTTTTTAAGGGGTCGGTGAGCTTGCTGTGAGTTGGCTGCTCTCAACATATATTTGTAAGAAACTCCTTAAAATAGTCCTGGACGTCTTTCGCATTAACCCACTCAACCCTTAATATCAAAGTCTCAGCAAACGAACGCATGTCTTACAAGATTAAGTTATTAGCAGTAGTTTTTTGTGGCTACATATCATTAAGCTATTTGTATAAAATGTGTTTTTATGAGCCCTTTCCAACCTTTTGCATTGTATTATTTTATCCAAAATATATATTTGCATAGCAGCTGGGAACCCGCTTGACAAATCTTTCAAGTCTCTTGTCTAAAGTGGTTTGCTTTTGGCTTTTTTGAGAGGCCATAATAATATAAAAGCTGACATTATAACATTCTTCCTCCAGGAAATAGCTGCACGATTTGGTGGAATGCTTCAAAAATCCTCCAAACGGGAGCCAACGGTACGTTAGTTTCTAATCAAATTCATGCACTTTATTCCTGAATCGGCAATCATGGATGCTGGTTTAAAAAAAAAAATCTGATTTTAAAGATCATTCAAGCTTTTTAAGACGTTTTGAGTAAACTTCACTTGAATGCAGCTGCTAGTTTTCTGAGTTTGAGCTAAAATGTTAAATACAATTTAATTCCATGCTCCTGTTGTGATTTTTGCAGGGCAGCTTGGTTCACGGTGAGGTCTCAAGCAGCAGTGACGGTCTGAACGATAACACAAAGGTGAGCTATGGAGGAAGCCAAATGCATGGCCAGGCTTTGTTACAACGGTTCACAACTTGGTTGTTGCCTTATGACCCAATATGTAGCCCTGAATATCAATTTGAAGAAAATTCAGGAAAGCTGCCTAGAATATCAATGTACGCTGATCAGTGAACAAACACACTATTATGGGATAAGACATTTAAAATAATGCAGTTTGAAAATTTGAAATTGGGAAACTCTGCTTTATAAGTTAATTCAGTATGTATTTGGTTGTCTGTATTGGTTGTCATTTTCATAACTTCTGAGGGTGTAAAACCATAAACCATTCCCTTTAACTGTATCAAGGAAAATGTTAAGTGATTTTAATCAGTGACAAATTGATATTGTTTAGGCTTGATTGGATCTTTATGCCTCTGTTGCAGGAGAAAGGGGGTGTGTTAAAAGGAGTTCTGGGGAAAAGCACCAAGTCTGTGAGGGAAGAGACGCCTGTACAGGTGTGTCTGATTACCTCAAACCTACAGTAGTTCTTCTTTGTATTCGTAAAGATAGCATCCTTTGAGTCATTTTATCTGAATAGACTGACCATAGAGAAATAGATAGCTTAAACAGAATTTAAATTAGATTTGACCAACTATCTTGTCCCTTTCTTTCTTTCATTGACGACACAATTAGCTTAATGTGACCTCCAGAGGTTGCTGGCTAATATAAAAACGCTGCAAAAGGGAGTGTGTGGTGGGGTGTCTTTTACAGCCCATTTTAGTATACTATAAGCTCTGTATCAAGTATTAACGGGCAGATATCGTTCTTCCAGGCCAGCCTCTCGGTCCCAAGCCAGGAGCTCTCATCCAGTATTGACAGCCTGAACAAAAACCCAGCCAAGGTGAGCTCACCTTCCCTCTTATTTCGGTGTCCGAGGTTCTAATCTGTTCATTGAGAATGACTTATTTTGTGACCCCTATATCTAGGAGAAAACGGGAGTGTTTGGGGGAATTCTGAAACGAAGCCCAAAACCAGGTCACAGTCGTTCAGAATCCCAGGTATTATACTCATAGTTTGGACATTGTATATATTTTATCTATCATTTGCCAGTGTGGCAAATGTGGCATTAACACTGCCAGGGTTGGGGGTTCGATTCTGACCGCAGGCCAGCCATGCTCAGAATGTGGGCACTCATGGTATTGTAAGAATCGAAATAAAATTATAATCATGCTTATTTGTTTGTAGGACAATTTCTCAATGGACGGGGATTTGAGTGGCAGCACTGACAGCCTGTCAGAGAACAACAACACAAAGGTGTGTGTGTGTGTGTGTGTGTGTGTGTGTGTGTGTGTGTGTGTGTGTGTGTGTGTGTGTGTGTGTGTGTGTGTGTGTGTGTGTGTGTGTGTGTGTGTGTGTGTGTGTGTGTGTGTGTGTGTGTGTGTGTGTGTGTGTGTCCACGGACATCCATAGCAACAGTCTGTTATTCATAGCAGCGAACTGAAAATTGGACAAAGCCGTGTAATAATGCAATGTTATGCTCGGTCAAGGCAGTTGTTCTATTCTAGGAGGGTCAGCATTTCCAGCTCGTTCCATAGCCGCAGTCAGACTGTGGGTGGGAGAGGGGAATGATCGCAAGTGGAGGTTTTGGAGGGTAACGCTGCACTCATTCAAACTTGCATTTTATTCACATGTGAACCCTCAATCCTTTTCCTCAGCAGAAGGGCAGCAAGTTTGGTGCCATGTTTAAAAAATCCAACTGGACCAAAGAAGCTAACGGCGCGTCTCCAGGTGAGAGTGACTGTATAGGTGCAGTGCTGTTTCCATGCATGCTTTGCACACATACTCTGTGATATTTATAGCCATGAAAACGATGAACGAATAACATCGATGGAAATGTTTTCTTCACAGGAGGACCTGTCTGTTTCTGACGTATCTAGCCAAAAGTCTGGCAGCTCCGATAATCTCTCAGAGGGCAAGGACAGCAAAGTGAGCGCCAACAGATTTGCTTGGCCGAATTAATACAATGGTTATAATTTTGGTTTAAATGTTTGTAATGAATTATTTCTGCAGGAGAAGGGCGGGATGTTTGCTGGAGTGTTTAAAAAACCAAAGTCCCTGTTCGCCCGGTCTCAGTCGCGGGTAGGTGCCGTCAGGGTGCAGTTTGTATTGTGGTTGTTTCAGAGTTCGGCCCGTTGTCTCCTCCTGGTTCAGTGGTTCATCTGTGTTTTTGGTTTTCTCTGCTTCAGGAGGACCTGACCTCAGATCTGTCCGTCAGCAGTGACAATCTCTCTGAGGGGATTTCCAAGGTAACCCAAATCCTAGTGACACAAAAAATTTATATTGTATTAATACGTGTCAATTGCTCAATAAAATGGATTAAAGGCTTTACAACTCTCAATGCTTACCAACAGCCATATTTTAACTGTGATCATTCTTCTAGGCCTGCCTCTCTGTCCAGAGCGATGACCTTTCAGCCAGTAACGACAGCTTAAACAACAACAAGAAGACCCCCAAGGAGAAAACAACTGGATTTCTTGGGGGGATTCTCAAACAAACCCCTAAACCAGCTCACAGACGAACAGAGTCCCAGGTACTACTTTAGGTTACCTAATATATATTCTGCATGACTACGTTTGACGTTTAGATAGGCCCTTGGTCTGATTCGCCGGCAAATCTTTTAATTAATCAACTGGATTTAATGTTATGGATAATTGGATGAATTAGTTTTTTGTGTATGACTAATGTTGTCCAATCCCTAAAATCAAGATTTTTGTACTTTGTTATTGCATAATAATTCAAAAAATATATTTTAAAAAATGATATACATTGGTAGTCAAGGCGGTTGTCAAGGCTTAACCATACAATGCTGGGAGAAACGCTGCAAGAGGTGTTGTTTCTTATCAAAGGACCAAATGACCAAACCTTGTTGGCGTGTTTCAGGATCGTCTGTCATTGGATGGAGATTTGAGTAACAGCAGTGACAGTTTGGCAGCTGACAACACTAAGGTAAATTGTTAGCATGTTTTTAGCTTAGCTTTGTCAGTTAGTCAAAAATGCCACGATACATAACAACCTAACTCCCATTTGAACTCTTCCCCTTCAGGAGAAGGGCAGTAAGTTCGGCGGAGTGTTTAAAGGCTGGACCAAAAGCGCCAACGACCAGTCCCAGGTGGGGTTTTGCCGCGTGGCGTTCTTGTCTCCAGGCTCTTCTTATATTATGCACATACTCTGCATATACTCAATCCAAATGAATATTAACTGGCTGGACATCGTTTCCCCCCCAGGAGGATCTGTCTGCGTCCGGGGAGTTGAAGGGCAGCGTTGATAATCTCTCAGAGGGGAAAGACGGCAATGTGAGCGCAGCCGTACACATCAAACCACAAACTACTGGCTGGCAGAAGAAGAGAAGAGTGAGGGAAGGTCCCCGATAACATCTGGATCTGTTTCTTATCCTCCAGGAGAAAGGGGGGCTGTTTAGTGGGGTGTTTAAGAAGAACAAGAGGACCAAGTCTGTGGTAAGCAAAGTATTTATATATTTTCACTTTTTCTCTGCTCTATATGTGAACCCAAACTCTGCCAGCAGTAGTAAACTGTATACAAGGTTCAGTAAAGGTTCTGAATCGACACTGTGCAGATTAGCGACTCACTCCTTCAACTCCTCTCCTGAAAGCTTTATTAGTTCGGCCAAACGGTACAGGAAACACAGAGTAACTCCGCCCCTTCGGTTTCATGTCCCGGCCTGAGCCTGTGCCGTCTCCCCCCAGAAGTTCTCCTGGAACATGATGGAACTGCTGCATCCGACTTTAGTATGACTCGAACCGCGTTGTTTCTATTTCAAACATGTCCTTTCTTCTTCAGGAGGACCTGACGGCGGACTCTGAGCTGTCCGCCAGCACTGACAATCTCGCAGAGAAGACTTCTAAGGTATCCCTTTTGTGGAATGTGTGTGTGTGGTTGACGGCTGGTTTAAGCACCCCCACCTGAGCCGACTCGGACTGAGAAGGCTCCAGGGCTCGGTGACTGAGGCTGCCTAAACCAGCCATGAACCGCACACACACACACACACACACCACACCCTTGTCCTTCTTTGCTCATGTGACACAAAAACAACGAATGAGTCATATTCTGTAACCCCTTGCTCCAGGCGAGTTTCAGCTGTATGTCATGCATGTTAATTAATGGCATTAAAATAACACAGAGCGGCATTTATTAATGGTGACGGCATGTTACAGCATGTTACATGTTACTGTGCAAAAAAATAACAAACACTGCAGAGAAGGAAATAGATAGACAGCTTTTATAGAAAGTGTGAACATCATATAAATACAATATCTAATCTGATAATTATATATAACATGAATAAAACTTGTTTTACTTGTGTTGTTGGAACTGTGTGTCTGGGGGAACATGTCATAACCGTTTGCGGTGCTTGTTACCTTTGGCTGTAGGGTGGTGTTATGGGCAAGATCCTGAAGAATCCATTCCAGTCCTCCGCCTGGGTAACTCTCGACCCCCGGGGGGGGGACCTTTTTGTTTTTACACAAAGGTCAAACACATAAATTCCAGAGCGCACGTGGTTTCTCATGAGGTCACGTGTTCTGTGTTCCAGCAGGAGAAGAGCGAGAGGAATGCTGACTCCAGTGACGCGCTGCATGCAGAGGAAACCAGAAAGCAGGTAAAGGCAGTCCCTCTTAATCATGACCTCGGGGGGGGGTACATGACAAGGCCTCATGGCAACTGCATGTCTCCCAACTCTATAAGGCCCCGATAGGAAAATACTCAACATCAAAGTTGTTGTGTTCAGATATGCTTTCCAACTGCAAGGTGACTTCAGCGTTCAGAGTACTATATAGTCACTGTGGCATGCGGGCTGTTGGTTTGGGGGGGGGGGGGGGGGGGACCTTTACTCTCCAAAGCAGTGCACCCAATTTCCCCTCAACTGGCTTTATTGTTATTGATTATCTGAATTTGTTCTTCAGTTTTTTGTGCCTATGAATAAACTTGTCCGTCCCCAAAAATCTCTGTCCCTCAAACTTATCGAAAGTATGACAGCACAGGACAAATGACCCCACCTTGTTGGCGTGTTTCAGGATGGTCTGTCATTGGATGGAGATTTGAGCAACAGCAGTGACGGTTTGTCAGCTGACAACGCTAAGGTAAATGTTAGCATGGCTCGCTCTCCTCCGGAAGGAAATGAGGAACTACAGGGCAGGGAACGTCCGAAGATAAAGCCAGAAAAATGAACCAACACTTTGATACACAGCGACTTGACTCCCATTTGAACTCTTCCCCTTCAGGAGAAGGCCAGTAAGTTCGGCGGAGTGTTTAAAGGCTGGACCAAAAGCGCCAACGACCAGTCCCAGGTGTGGTTTTGCCGCGTGGTGTTCTTGTCTCCAGGCTCTTCTTATATTATGCACATACTCTGCATATATTCAATCCAAATGAATATTAACTGGCTGGACATGGTTTCCCCCCCAGGAGGATCTGTCTGCGTCCGGGGAGTTGAAGGGCAGCGTTGATAATCTCTCAGAGGGGAAAGACGGCAATGTGAGCGCAGCCGTACACATCAAACCACAAACTACTGGCTGGCAGAAGTGAGGGAAGGTCCCCGATAACATCTGGATCTGTTTCTTATCCTCCAGGAGAAAGGGGGCCTGTTTAGTGGGGTGTTTAAGAAGAACAAGAGGACCAAGTCTCGGGTAAGCATTAGTAAAGTATTATGGATCTGTAAAGGTTTCAGATCAACACCTTGTAGACTAGCCACTGTAGAAATGCACCCATCAAACTGTCCTCCCTCCAAATTAGTTTTCTTCAATAAAATATCTCTGTGATAAAATTGGAAACAAGGCGTAACTACACCCCTTCGATTACATGATCCCGTCCCGGCTCTGTGCTGTCTCCCCCCAGAGGTTCAGCTAGAACTGCTGGAATCAAGTATTGGGGTCGAATTAAACTGATAGTCGTTTCTGTTTTTTTCTTCTTCAGGAGGACCTGACGGCAGACTCTGCGCTATCGGCCAGCACCGACACGCTCAGAGAGAAGACTTCTAAGGTGTCCCTTTGTGGAATGTGTGTGTGTGTGGTTGACGGCTGGTTTAAGCACCCTCACCTGAGCCGACTCGGACTGAGAAGGCTGCTTAAACCAGCCGTCAACCGGGCCGGTTTGAATAGTTTGATACCTTTTACTCTCTAAAGCAGTGAAGCAGTTTTAAGATAAAAAGGACCAAATAGCACTGCATATGTTTATACTTATACAATTATCCGTTACTGATTATATTAATGTATAGTAGTATTTATTGTTTATCTGTAGTATATAACATTAAATTCATATTATCCTACTTATAGTTTGTTAATTTTGTATTACTACAGTGATACTCACATTACTTAAATAATGTTAGATTTTTACTAATTCTAATAATGTAACCTATGATATTTGGTGGGGTGCATCTTGCAGCAGAACGGCTCAAACTCTGATAGTGAAGAGGAAACTACAGACCCTCAATCGGGTCACAAACAGGTTTGTAACTCTACCTTCTCTCTGCAAACAATAACCAGTACCAGTGTTCCAGTTACTGCTTAAAATCTTGTTTGTCCCCATGGGCCTTATTCGGCTGGCGGCCATCTTGGTTGCATTCCACATTCCGCTCACCCAACCAGGTAGCATTTACAACCAAGATGGCAGCTCGGGGAATAAGGCCCAATTCAACCCCGTTGTTTGATTTCAGAGTAAGCTCACAGGTGCCATGATGAACCTTAACCCGTTCTACTTTGCCAACAAGGTGAGAAACCTGCTTGTTGTTGTTGCTGTTGCTGCTGTTGTTGCAGTTGATGTTATTATTGGTTAGCTAAAATGATAGGACACCAAACAGTTCAAAACGGTTTCCTCTTTTGACAGCACTACAAACACCCTGGTTCTGACGAGGAGCCAGCTGCTGACGAGAAGACCTCCAGCAACAAACAGGTGTGTGTGTGTGTGTGTGTGTGTGTGTGTGTGTGTGTGTGTGTGTGTGTGTGTGTGTGTGTGTGTGTGGGGGGGGGGGGGGGGTGGGTGGGTGGGTGGGTGGCCGGGATTCCAGAAGATTCCATAGTGTCAGCTGTTGCATTTACTAATCATTTTTTTTATTTATTTAAAAGATAATAACCTAACCTTTTTAAATGTATTATTTTTATGTGTGAAATAAAGAATAAACATTTATTATGATAATAGCATAATATTAGTCTGTAAAATGCTACTGTATCGATGGTATACTATCTTGTATAACACAATGATAGACGACAATGATATAGAGTCAAGTGTAATTTTTTTGTAATAAAATGTACGTATTGTACGTATTAGTTCATTGTCAGGCACAGACCTACAAGGAAGTGAGTTGAAATCATGACGAGCGCATTCTCCCACCAGCCAACCACAAGACCTGGATGGCGCAGTTGGGGGCTGGCTCAGCCGTTTGAGTTGTTGAGGGAATCCTTCCTTGGTGTTCCAACTATTTCTGAATCATAAGAAGAAACTATAAACACAAAAGGCTTCACAAAATACTTTTGAACATCACCAAAACAATGTACTGATTCCCTTGTAGAGCTCTGTGGCGGGTGCCATGGCGATGATGAATCCATTCCGTTCGGCAACTAAAGTAAACACTGTTGGTGTATTAGTCTGTTGGTGTATTAGGGCTAATAAGGTTTTACATCATGGTTCCCTCTTTTCATGGTCAATAGTGTGGTGGTGCTTCCCTGCTACTATAGCACTGGTCAGTGTTTGGATTCTGTTTTGTTTTTTTCCGGTGGTTGTGAAGTCAAACAGAAAGTGACATGGACCAGGCATATAGTGCTCGTCATCGCCGCGGGAGCTAACAGTTGGGTAACGCAATGTGTCCTCTGTGCAGAAGGACATTGGCCAAGCAGAGAACAACAAGGAAGTGGAACCGCAAGGAGAAGAGAAATCAAAACTGGTCAGTCTATTATTTGCATTATTTGCATCATAGGTGACTCACTCTCCCCCTCTCACTCTCACACCCGGTGACACCGTCGACAGAAAGCCTCCCTCTGCACTGAACTTTCTGATTTTTGGACCCGGTGAGCCACCGTAGCTGCTCCCTGGCCAGCTCACTCAGCCAGCTGTGTGTAACCCAGCTGTCGTGATTTGTCTGCCGGCTCACAGGTCAAGAGCAGTCCCCGCCCCCGGGAGAGAATGGACCGATCCGGAGCACAGTCCGGCCCCGTGAAACCAGCCAAGGAGGTAGGAACACAGCCTACAGACAGACAGACAGAGACAGACACGGACAGAGAGAGACAGAGAGAGAGACAGACAGAGAGACGGACAGAGAGACGGACAGAGAGACGGACAGAGAGACGGACAGAGAGACGGACAGAGAGACGGACAGAGGTTCTGTTTATTTTGTGGCGCTTCACTTTTATGGAGAGCTCCCTCCGTAGCACTTGCTATGCAATGGGTTCTTTTGAAATTCAAATACTTAACCGTCCCTCATGCGTCAATTTAAGCAGGCAAAACTCAAGACAACATACAATATCAATCATACACATAGTCCTATAGACAAAAGACAGCATACAATATCAATCATACACATAGACCTATAAAAATCAAGTAAATATTTAACTCCCTCACCCACAGACATACTGTCTGTATATCAACAGTTGTCATTTGAAGGATTCCTCCCAATCGATCTCTTGTCCATTACACTATTGGATATGTATTGTTTTAAGTAAAACTTTTTTTTTAATGTTTTTTTTATTCAGAATCAATCAGATGATGAGGTACTGACCGAGCGTGAAGAAGGAAGGTCTGTCGGGGGAGAGGACGTCAAACCGTCAGACACCAAAGCAGTGAGTCATTCTCACCGGACGCTACTTTTTCATAATTTATACTACGTTTCCTAACAAGATATGGTTGTCCAGGTGTACTGGAAACCATTTCACGTGCTGCTACGACTCTGACCACTGCTAGGGCTTCTACTTCCCTGTATCGCTTCTATTCCAGTGACATGCAAATGGATGTTAGGCTCTTTGGCGTATTGGTTGGGAGGTTTTTTTTGGGCGTGTCAAAATACATGCTTCTCTTGTGTTTATTGAACCTTCTGTGATTCGGTCAGGTGACCCCGTATTACATTGGGAGATGCATTGTTGTCATGTGATCTATATATTTTTCAGGCCAAGATGAAAAAACCAAAGCGCCACAATCCGTTCATGCCACGTGTTTCTGATCAGGTGCGTTTCACCCCACTTTGTTCATACTTCCTGAAATTGTTGCCGGATCTTTTATTCTTTGTAAACGTAGTGAGAAGAACGGCGCTGAACAAATCAGCAACCTCTCAGGCTCCGTCGAAGCATGGCTCATCTGATCACTCTCCCTGCTCGGTTATAATTGGTGCCGGATGACGTCACTCTACCGTGTCCGCTGAGTGTCGGCTAACTTTCCCCAAGAGAACCTTACCTAAAAACCCCACCTAAAAAGCACCTAAAAACCCCACCTTAAAAGCACATAAAAACCCCACCTAAAAAGCATCTAAAAAGACAACTTTGGCTTCCACACCCCGTTGATGCTAATGTTTTCTTTTTAGGTGCGGCTTGTCTTTGAGTCATATTCAAGGAACGCATCATGGTGTCTCCTCTCTCTCTTAGACCCCATCGGATGATGAAGGCCTGAACGAAGACGAGCCCTTGAACACAGAAGAAGGAAGTGCAGTGGAGGAAGGCAACGGCCAGGAAGTGGCGGTGTGTACTGGAACCTCTCGCTCCATAACAGTGCACACACCTCCTAACCTCATTATTTGGAAACTGGAGAGTTTTGTCATCGTTTAGGAAAAATAGTTTCCATAACGACAAGTAAATCCATCCGTAAGAAGCATGTCTGTTGATGTTTGCAAACGTATTTCATTGCTCTGCTGTGAACATTGACATTAAGGCATTCTGTCCCGCCCCCATCCGTGTCTAAGTGTATTTCCATTGGCTAATAATTGCCTGGCTGTGTTGGATTGGTCATTTTTTCACAAAGTTTAGATTGAGAGTTTCAAATCATCTAGTTGAATATTCATGGAATAGGGTGTCATGATGTACAGTGTATTACACTGGATTTCGTTTTGATAGTTTCCAATCACAAATATGACTTAACGTGGTCCTTCACAGCAATATCTCTCGTATAAGAAATACAATCACTTTTTTGCCTGTCGCCTTCAGACCAAACCCAAGAAAACGAAGAAGCACAATCCCTTCCTACCGCGGGTCAAGGTAAGACCCATGTGACCCCTATGTTTGAGTCAACTCTTCAAAACCAACACATCTCTGACTTTTGATCGTGTGTGTGTGTGTGTGTCTAGGTTCGACCAAAGAAGAACCCACAGGAGGAGGCTGCAGCGACTGACGATGCACCTGGGGTAGGGAAAGCGTCATGTGACAAAAGATCTTATCGCTCCGTCTTTGTGTGTAACGGGAAATACCTGCCCTGTGTTTAGTTTGAAGAAGTAACCCAACCCCCTATTGTCATTATTCTGTGGAACAAAATGGTGTGTGGGGGAGGGGGTGTGTGTGTCTTACACAGACCGATTAACCACTTTTACCCTTCTCTTTTTCTACATGAACGATACATTTGCACACATTGTGTGATATCCAGAGCCATCCAAGTAGATTAGATACAGATCCTTAGCCAAATGCTGGGAGGTTAGGGGAAGAAAGCCAAGCTCAGTGACTCTAGTGACGTTGTGTCTTGCTACTTTGCATGCTGTGCACAGGATTCCCAAGTATGCGTCTAGGTAGTCCCTGTAGCTGTTGGATGTACACACATGCACGCATGCGCAAATACATATGCGGACACACACAATTAACTTGCACACAAATTATTGATATGCGCGCACACGCACACCTTGGTAAGCCTTGGCACTCACTTGGAGCCTACTGGGATGTAGTGTGTCGCCGCGCCCTGGAAACCGATCACGCTCTGTCATCAGACGTCGACCCACCAGCATTGTCCTCTTGGAGACAATCAGGCAGTGTGTTTCCCACCAATCTGGTTCTGCCTCGTGTTTCCCCACACCCTCCCCTGCTTTTGTACAAAATAAATACACAAAAGCTGGCCTTATGTTGGAGCTAAAACAACTTTATCACAACAACTCTTTATTACAACAACTCTTTATCTCTTTCAAATTTTTATTTTTCTCTCTTTCTCTTACATTACACTTAACCCAAATCTGATAATATTATAGATATAATATTATTTATTCGGGATGCACCGAAATGAAAATTCTTGGCCATAACCGAAAATGAGGAAACCAAGGCCGAAAACCGAAACACCGAAAGAAATTATTATGCCAATTATTAGTACCATTTAGGGTTGCTGCGGTATTACCGGTGTTGAGGCCAACAGTTACAGAAATTAAAAAAAAAAAATTCCAGTAATAAAAAAAATCCGGTCTTGTGTGGAACGCGCAAGACCGGTAACCATAGCAACGCCGGTAAACAAACCCCGCGAAACCCAATCCCCACGAGAGCTCCTCGCGCTACGGCAATCCGGAGGCGCAGAGCTTCCGCAGAGTCTGAAGAGTCGCCGAGAAGTGACGCGATGCCAGTCACCGAGTGTGAGAGGAGAGTTGACGGAGAAAATGGCGGTTGACCTAGTTTCAAAGTTTATACAGTTTATACTCTGTAATACCGGTGTATCACTCGGTGTGAAAATGTCCACACCGCGGCAACCCTAGTGCCATTGCATTTATGGCTATGACTGTGTACTAATTTCATTAAAATCAAGGCTTTGCAATGTTTGCAAATCGCTATAGGCCTACGTGGGTTTTTCTCATTGAAAAACGTCCACGCCGCAGACATTTTATTGGCGCTTATCCAGACAAGCGTGGGCTGGGCGCGCTTTTTGTTTGCGTCATCACACATTTCTGTTTCGGCCTTGTTGCGTCGGCGATAAAAGTATTTCGGCCGAAAATCTTTGGTGGCCGAAAATTCGGTGCATCCCTTTTATTTATAAATACTGGGAAGTAAAATAAACCTCAATCACAATATTTTATGAAAATTAATATTTTTTCTGCATTTTTGTCGTTAGAATGAAAGGTCTCTGTTTGACCGCCTGGAAGACTTCCGGATTGGTCCAGACGAATCGGATGATCAGGTGTGTGATGGGAACGTGTCAGAAATATGAATTTGTGGCTTTGGAAACTGGGACGGGGTTTTCAGAGGTTTTCTGAGGTTGCCTGAGTCATACAACAGCAGTGATATAGTTCTGTAGTTCAGCTAATCTTTGCCTTCGCTTCAAGGATGTGGAGGGTCTCATGGAGTGGTGGAGTACGGTGGAACGTAAGACGCACGCACGCACGCACACACACACACACGCCTATTGAACATCATTACATAGGTGGCCTAAGACGTCACTCAATCATCTTGTCGACCGCATAATGAAAGAATTTTTTTAAATTGTCCTGATTTCCTGTTGTCTTTTCTCTGCGGTGTTTATTCAGAATGGGAGGACATGCCTAAAGAGGATGACATGACGGAGAAGGAAGAAGCCAAGTAAGACAGGACTGTGTGTGTGTGTGTGTGTGTGTGTGTGTGTGTGTGTGTGTGTGTGTGTGTGTGTGTGTGTGTGTGTGTGTGTGTGTGTGTGTGTGTGTGTGTGTGTGTGTGTGTGTGTGTGTGTGTGTGTGTGTGTGCGTGCGTGGTAGGGCTCCCAAACCCCTAATGGGAACGACAATAAAAGCTACATTATCGATATAAATAGTTTGTCGATAGAAGTCTATAGTTTGAGGAGACTGCTGCAGCTCCTCTCATAGGAACACAACGGTTTGCTTTTTAAATCCATTGTTTTCCTCCTCAGTCATCGATACCATTTTAAGACCGATCTTTAGCTCTCTCTGATACGCTGGGCACTAGGGCCGGTGCTCAGCGTGGACCCCCCCCCCCCCCCCCCCCCTCTGGGCATCACCATGACGACCGTGACCGCGCTCTCCCCGCAGGGCGTTCGCACTGACGGCGGAGAAGGTGCAGAGGGGCATCCGGGTGTTCAACAAGCTGTTCACGGAGCGCGCCGAGAGCCTGTGGCAGCACGTCCTGGACCTCAACGCCATCGCCGACAACCTGGACCGCTTCAACAAGAAGACCAAGATCGCCCAGATCACGGGCGGCTCCACCAGCGCGCTGGGGGGCGTGGCCACCATCGCCGGGCTGGCCCTGGCGCCCGTCACCTTCGGGACGTCCCTGATCATCACGGCGGTGGGGCTGGGCGTGGCCACGGCGGGCGGCCTCACTTCAGCGGGCGCGGGCATCTCCAACCAGGTCAACAACTCGCTGGACCGCAAGAAGGTGGAGAAGATCGTGGAGGACTACCAGGAGAAGATGGCGGACATCAACAAGTGCATGACCTTCATCAAGCAGGGTATCGAGAACCTGCGCAAGTTCGACCTGCTCAAGATGCGCAAGCACGCCTACAACCGCGACTTCCCGGCGCTGAACAACATCTACGAGGACGGCGCCATGCTGGGCAAGGCCATCCTCATCAACGCCAACGAGATCATGCGCGTGGTGCAGATCGCCAACGTGGCGGGCAGCACGGCGGCCCGGGCGGTGCAGATCGCCAGCATGGCCACGGGGGTCCTCACTGGGCTCTTCGTGGGCATGGACATCTACTTTGTGGCCAAGGACTCCAAGGAGCTCAAGAAGGGCGCCAAGTCGGAGTTCGCCGCCAAGATCCGGGAGGTGGCGGTCCAACTCCACGAGGGACTGGTGGAGCTGAACGGGATCCGGGACGAGCTTCAGTCCACCACCAGCCACGAGGACCCCGAGGGCGTCCGGGATCTGAACCAACCCGAGGAGGAGAAGAAGAAACTGGAGGAGGAGGAGGAGAAGAAACCGGACGAGGAGAAACCGGACGAGGATTCGGAAGAAGATGAAATCGACCGGATCAAAAAGGCGATCAAAAAGGACTACGAGAGCCGGGAGTATGTTTGACTTCCAGAACTTCCCGAACCTCACATTATTATATTAATGGATGCATTTAAGTTCTTCTAGTCAGGGATTTTAATTAGGCCACTTTAAACATTTTAATGACCATCGTTTTGAAGTGGGTTTTACTTGGTGGTTTAACGCTCAAACCTGCTCACGCCTTGTGAAGATATGCCAATAATACTGTCAGCTGAGGCCGGATATGCAATAAGAAGTTGAGTACCGGTAAATAGCTCTGGAGTCTTGCCTGTTGGGACTTCATTCAAGCCTTAATTGTTTTAAAGATTGTTTATGGATTGAAACTTCTTTTTTTTAAATATGGACTATGAAAATATGGATTTTAGATCAAATGTGTTTTATACTTTGTGACGTAAGTTTTCGACTTTGACCTTCTATGCTGCTAACTACTTTGCAAAGAAATTACTTTTAACGGGTCTATGGGTATCTAGTTTATATTTTATTTACGAACCTCTAATGGAGTATTTTGTACTGGGTGTAGCGCCTTCATTATTTATAATGTCTTTGATATATTTATAATAAAACGTGAACATATAAATCATTTTAGATCTTTTGTTGGTGTCAAAACTGCTATGCAAGACAATCCTCCAGGCTTGATATGAAGGACAAATGAGTCTCAGTATCCATAAAGGTACCGCCCTGTATTCACTTCAAAACACACTTCAACACTGTGCACCTTTTCTAAAAACTGTACAGAACATAAAAGAAACAAGACGACTCCCAGTAGTTCCTTCACGGATGATTTCGAGGATTTCCCTTCATGAACTTTGAAAAAGAGACCAGCCTGTTTAAAAAAAACTGTTCTATTGTGCTTGAGCAGTAGCCTACCTTTTAATGAAGTAGGCTACTATGATTAATATCAATTGAAATATCCATTTTCTATATCATTCTCATTGAGGACTACATTCAACTATTTTGTCTTGATATAAAACTCGTTAAAGGTCACTAATGTAGGCCTATTTATTGATTATACATTTCCAGGAATAAAAAATATCTGTTTCAATGTGTCAAATGAATAAATACTGGTTTGAACGCTGCACACAGTCATTTAAATACATTTCCTTCTTACTGTTATTTACACATGCTTCATGTTGACTTTGCATCTTTATTTGCACAGGCTTCTGCATGGGACCGATACGTTCTAATTACGTCCTTCAGCCAGATGTACCTTTACAATCAGCCCGACAGGCGTGGCCGAGGCTGGTTTAAAGCTCGAGCTTTGTGGGGCAGGAGCGTAAAATATGTGGAGACAAGTCTGGATTTGTCCTGTCTTTAAATACCTTTGTGTGGATGCGGGTTTTTTTTTGTTGCTTTCGGTCTGCTGGAGTGAAAACAGAAATAAACTCGGGCGACAAATAAATACATCTTTATTTTACATTGTATGTCAGTTTCCACTGATTCATGTTGATAATTTAACTCGTTAACTATTACATAGCATTATATAAGCAGCTGGGTATCCCGATCCATTTGATGATCCACCATTGGCCTAATTCTTGTCCAATACTTGAAGCAATATCTCTGGTTCATTACAGTCGTGGAAACAGGGACGTCATTGTTTGTGACGCCTGTGCTGTGAAACCGGCTTGCATGAGTCAGAGACATGCAGGATAAGCTGTCGTGCGACTGTTCACCAGGCCCGGGGACCACACCCCGTCCCCAGGTGGAGCCTACCTGGAGGGAGACAGTCATAAAAAAGAGATCGCATGAGGTTCATGGTCTCCTACTGCGGCAACTAGGTAAAAAAAAAAAACAATCACATTTTACAGTACTAGCTATTCATTTGGAGCATGCTGTATTTTTCTTGACTGTCTATGGATACGTGTTGATTTTATCTTGAGCGATTGTAAAAGTTTTGTTTAAGCGCAGAGTAGATTGTTCCGGGGACTCTCGGGATGATGAGCGCTCGAGTTGTTAGGAGATACACGGATGCGTGCGCAGCAACATGTTGTGTTGAGAACAGCTTAGCGACGAAGCTGTTTGTTCTGAATGATAATATCACAAAATGTACGAGAACCAACGCTAGTCAGGACATTAGTCTGATTTAATCAGTGAGGGGAAATGTCATCCGTTTCGTAGACTGTCGGTTAAGTTGCACTTAGTTTCCCTTGCACACATTGTCAATCCTGTACCTTTGTTGACATCCACTTGAGACTTATTTTTAAAATGATTGAGTGTCATTTTAAATAATGTATGGACCTTCTTACTTGGTAAGAACGTGATTTGTTGACGGGGCCATGAAACCGTTTTCATGGGCCAACCGATCTACTTCCCTTTGTGTTTTCTGATGACTTCTGACTTCTTTACTTGATAAACAGGTATTTGTGAAGGTGTTTAATATGGAGCAGTGTAGGAGGAAGCCAGAGGTCAGAAAAACGGCCAAACCACCGCCAGTGAGTAGACTCACGCTATCTTTTGTTCTCGGCCAGTTTGATTCAAAGAAGTGGACCTGATTGTGCATTTCAATATATCTTGTGGGATAATATGGCCATGGGGTAGTGCTCTTTTAAACACATGTTGTGTGATCGTTTCATCATTTCTGACGTGTTCTCTTATCCTCCCCGTTAGCCAAAACCAACCCTAAAGCCCAAGGTACAGTAATAATAACTACAACACATCATATCGGAGTAATGTGTTCCTGTGATTCAGAAGTATGTCAGAATCCCTTCCAACAGCACAACACATCCCATCTTTAACTCATTTAAATATCTTCCATGAGGGAAACATTGGAGCACCTGTGTCTCTAGTGCTGTGTGGTGGAGGTGGTGCGTGTGGTGGGAGGTGGTGTGGGGGGGGGGGGTTGTAAACGTTCTCTAATGTGTTGGTTCACCCCCCCCCCCCCCCCCCACCACACCCAGCAGGATGCTCCCGCGGCCCCCCCGACGGAACTGGGCAGGACCCAGCAGCTCATCCGCAGGATAGAGATGGTCAAGGAGCAGGTGTGTGTGTGTGTGTGTGTGTGTGTGTGTGTGTGTGTGTGTGTGTGTGTGTGTGTGTGTGTGTGTGTGTGTGTGTGTGTGTGTGTGTGTGTGTGTGTGTGTGTGAGGCCAATGGTCAGCGAGGCAGCTCTAGGGTTTCTGCTGGGTTTTCTTCCGGGGGGGGGGTGTGTGTGAAAGACAACACGTTGTCAGTGACTTTGGGTGCTCTATTGGGGTGCCCTATTTCATGTTCATAGACGTCATAAGTCAATGTTCTGTGTCTGCTTGTAGGAGAGGCATGTAAGTGGGTGCTACTCCATAACTAACGGTAACTAACTACCGTGTAAAGGACATGAGTAAAACATACAGTTTCTCTCCGTCAATAACAGTATTTTTTAACCTATACGCATTCTCATCCCTTTATTTCCCCTCTGAGATTAATAAAGTATTAACTTTTATTACATACAAATAATATGTTGTTCTATAAAACTAAAAACATTTTCTTGCGTCCTTCTACCAGGGTAATGGAAACCCTGTGCAGACAGAGACCGGAGGAAGACCTGTGGCTCCACCCCGACGGGCTGAGAGGGTACAGAAACCCATCGCACTCACACTCTCAATCACAATCATCGTTATTATTCATTATTAGCTGCGATTTTCATTTCAATCCAAGTTGTGAAGGATGATTTGTCCATAGGGGTGGGATGAAAAATGCTTATGAAAATGGCACACACACACACACACACACACACACACACACACACACACACACACACACACACACACACACACACACACACACACACACACACACACACACACACACACACACACACACACACACACGTAAATTTGATTTGCATAGCCCTTTATTGCAGTTACAATCTCAAAGGGCACAACAAATGTTCTTCTCCTATCAATGTGTGAGCAACTTACCTATCTGCCATCTCTCTGCACATCTTCTCAGGAAGCTAAGAAAACAGCCCCAGCCCCCACAGACGACTCAAAACAGGTAAAAACGGGATTCCTTTGGTGCTTGTCTTCCCGTGAACCCTCTTCTCCCTCCATAGCTTCGCTTGAGTTTGATATGTTATCATATCTTTATTTTTTTGTTGTCTTTTTCATAAACTCCAGAGATCCCAACTTGGAGCATTTCAGAAGAGCCAGAAGGAGAAGACTCCTGCCTTTACAGTAAGCCTCTCCCCCGTCCAACACAACATCTGGTTGGTTTCCATGCGTTCCCATAGCAGTAATGATCCCCAGATGTTCAGAGGGGGAGTGATTGAGTGTCTGTGGTGGTCTGCTTTGCTCAGAGCACCGTGGGTAAGAACGCCGAGACCCAAGATAAAGCCCAAGATGGCCCCGCCATGAAGAGTGAAAAGCAGGTACGTCTGTTTGTATTTGTCTTTTTTGTAAACGTACATGTATCCGTATAAGAAATGTTATTTTAAGTGGTGACGTCATGCTTTTTCGACCTTTCCCATTGCTTTAGTCTGTTATGTAACGTTTGTTTTACAACAGTTATTTGCGCTTAAACGTCACTTCCGTAATAGCGTGACGTCGGACGGTGCAGTGGGCGGGGCTGAAGTGCAGACGCCCCGCCTCCCGGCGACCCACAATGTTTACAACTTCTCATGGGTGTGAATTTGCCGACACGCGCGTAAAGCGTTCGACCAATCACAGCAGACTGGGCTTCTCGGGAGGGGGGGCCTCAAAGCGGCATGATACAAAACAGAACGTTTTTGAAACATGCTGAACTTGGTTTGGCAGAAATGAACAGTCTGAGGATAATTAGGGGTACAAAAACTGTTTTCCCCTTCACAAATACATACTTAAAATATACTTCTCTATTGTACTTTTTTAGGATATTTATTCACTGCAACACAACACACACTGACACACGCACAAACACGCTAGTCGTTAGAAAACCGGAAGTTGTCATTACCAGCAGTAAGAAGTAGCAGTTGGTAGAAAAAAGGCGTCTTTGTATGTTTGTGTGTTTGTGATTGATCTGCTTTTATGATTCACAGAGTTCCTTTATGGAAACATTGAAGGGTTTTCACGTAGAGCTATCTATGAAGGTACAGAACCATTTCTGATGATCTGAAAAGGGTTGGAAGCTCCTGGTGGTGGACCCCTCTTTGAACCAACCACTTGCTGTTTTCATTGGGTTTCCACTTGGTTCCGAAGCCGTCAGCCCTTTAGTTGATTGAAGAGGAACCATCACGCGCTCAGCTATATTCAAAAATAATAAACGTCAATGATATAAGAGGGGACTGCTCAGTGGTTTGGGGGTTGAAGTTCTGCCTTGGTCCGACCAGGAACAAAGATTTAAATTGTCCAGAATATCTGCAATTATTTCCCTGTGGTACTCTTGAGTTGAGTTGAAAATAGCTGAGCGCTAAGGTTCACCTTCAAGCCACTACCTGCTCTCTAAGGAGACAGAGAGTGTTGTGGCCGAAAGATTCTTGGTTCCATCCCCTAGTCCACGGCTTACCTATGGGAATCCTTGAGGGGGTGGGGGGGGGCCCTAACTCCCATCTGCTCACTCGGGTCATAATGGTCCTATTTTCACTGGTGGTTGCAGGATGCTAAAAATGACTAGTACTCAATATGGTAGAACTCAATGGGTGGATAAGTGTGGTGAGATAACACTGAAATTCTTTCGGAACTTATTAGTATTCCAGCGACGAAGAAACATTATCAGAAGAGGAGAAGTCTTCTGAGAACCACCAGCCTGAGAAGCACACAGATCCCAAGCCTGTAGGTGTTTGGTTGATTACATCTGATTCATTGTCTCTCTTTTTTTTGCAATCCAAGACCAGTACACAGATAGAAAGTACGTCTTAAGTGGACAGGAGCCGAGACTTCAAAGAGCTAACTGAAATGACAGTGTCAGCGCGTAAACACGCACACACACAAACACATGTGTACTACACAGACTAGTTTACCGAAATGGCGGTAAACTAGATTTAAACAATATTTTTAGAAACGTACATATCTAAGCAAACTCATCGAAGCAGAAGCGAGTATCCTAATGTCAGTATCCTTGCTAGGTCTAGGCTACACAATGTTGTGATGTTAACCACGTATTTTCATCCATTTTTTGGCTGCTGCATGGGGATAACGAATCCATCTGAGTAAAGAGTAGAAGGCTATCTGCCCGTGTTAAGTAGGGAGGGATGGTTATGCAACGATATCGAATGCATGCCCCCTACGTTTCATTTCTTCTAATAGCAGCTATCGTTAAATGAGGTAAAGAGCAGTAGATCAGGGAAGTTTTCTTTGAGCTCTTTAGACTGTGCAAGATTGTTGTAACCCTTCCTGTAAGAACAGCTTTTTTGGAACTGTTTCTCCACACTGAAACTGATCAAATAAGTAGGAAATGGCACATTGTTTTGCACTTCATTGTACCCTGGATTGTTATGCCCTGTACTGTATTTTTGATTTTTAATTTTTTATGGCCTTACCTCGCACGCTTGTACACAACAAATGTTTACATGATTTTGATGATTTAGTGCATAAGCTCCATCAATTTAAGATAGTTTGACAGAAAAAAACTGATTGGGGAAGTCATAAACTCTAAACAAATTCAATGTTTGATGATTTTAAAGTAAAATAAAGTTTAGAATATTTAAATGTAATTTTTAGCCCTTTTTTTTGTGGCGCTCTGGTTAAACACTGGCCCCTCTAGTAGAATATGTCTAGAACTGCATCCAAGATCACGCTCAGAAGATATTCATGTAGATATTCAAATAGATTTCATCAGAGTCTGTGAATAAGAATTATGACGTTTTATTATGTTTTCTTCACAACAAGGAAAAAGGAAATATCCTGTCTGGCATATTCCGGAAAAAAACGAAAGACATCTCACCATCGCCCTCATTGACGGTACCCAATGCTTTGTTCCACACGGTCTCCTTCTCTTCTCTATCCATAATGTCTCTTTCTCTCTCGTTCTTTCGTCCCATCCTTTGTTCTCACTCTCCTCTTCTTACTGCAGTGACATCCATGTTCCCCGTCCAATCTCCTCTTATCTATTTTTTCAACCAATCAATCTAAAAGGCTTTTCTCTTCTCTTCTTTGCCAGGTCAGTGCAGCAGATGCAGAGCCTGTTGACGAGGACAGCGTCTCCCCTGTAGGTTCCACCGGTGTTGGGGGGGGGGGAATGCACTGCGTTGTAGCTCTACATTGCATTGCAGTGATTTCATGTATTTAGTTCCGATGTCCTCTTATGGGTTAATAATGACCGATTTGACCGTTGCAGGAAAATCTTGGTGTTGCCAAGGAGGTTTCGGAGAGCAATGACAGTCTGTCTGAAAGCAACCCAAAGGTGAGCCTGAGATGCAATAGAAAGGTTAAAGGTGACATATTATACCTCCAGGTGTGAGTTTGATTGGCCGTTACAGGCTGTATTGAAAATCTGCCTCTTCTGACATCACAAGTGGGCGTGTCCACCTAGATGTGTGCTGGATAGATCAGCCCACCAGCCTACCCAGTGGACGGTAGCAAATAATGCTCATCTATACTTCATTCACATGTTGACACGCCCACTTGTGATGTCAGAAGAGGCTGATTTTCTAAACTGCTTGTACCGGCTAATCACACTCACACCTGGAGGCATAATATGCATTTTAACATCGTAAATAATGAGTTTAAATTTTACCGTACTATATACAAGAGTCCTTTATGTATATACAAGTGCCTTCTATACTGAAGGCACTGGCCGTTGTGTAACGGATGTTGTGCGAGTGGTAAAAGCAGTTTGTTGTCGCCAGGTGAAGGAAAAGAAGGGCATTTTCGGCGGAATCCTCCGGAAGTCCCCGAAGCCGTCAGAAGCACAGGTGTGTGTGTGTGTGTGTGTGTGTGTGTGTGTGTGTGTGTGTGTGTGTGTGTGTGTGTGTGTGTGTGTGTGTGTGTGTGTGTGTGTGTGTGTGTGTGTGTGTGTGTGTGTGTGTGTGTGTGCGCGCGCGCGCACTGTAATGGGCTTTTTCTACACAATGAACCCTATCAAAAACTATACTTTCTATATATTCTATTTAATTGCGTAACATGGATTTGCAAGGAAATTGCAGGTATGTGGGATTTTATTCCTAACAGACACATTTACAATGATAGAAAAAAGAATATAGATAAATAAACATGAATAGATCATAATTGTTAACAGAAAATGTAACAATTAGTTGTTAAGACACTGGCCTCCTTGTGGTCATACGTTTGTGTAAATGTCTGCTCAACCACTTCGTGGGTCTGTATCGATGTTTTACTGTTTGCATACCAGGTGGCACACAAAAGGTCTCGATGACAATGTAGTGGTTCACCTAAGGTCAAAGGTTGGGAACCACTGCTATCGATCATATCCCAAACTCCCAAAGACATTAAAATGCTTATTCTGGCTTGTCAAAGATAAGATAAGATGGTACCAGATGGTACTACGATCACTTTATTTGTAAGTACCTTGACCGTAGTGGTGGTGTGAAACATTGCAGGACACGCCGTCTCTCTCCAGCGAGCTCTCAGCCAGCAATGACAGTCTGTCTGAGACCGCCAAGACCACTAAGGTAAGAGCGTCCACACTCACACACAGTCCTTTTATCTCATGTATGTGTCCTTTCTCCCGGCTAACACAGTGGCCGGTTTGGTTGGCAGTTCCTCCTTTACAAAAACAAGAACCAAGTTCGCAAGGGCTAAGATATAGTCTGCATCTCGTAACCTGGTTAACCAAAAGCTATGTTTATTGACACAGGAAGTAGGAGGATACAAGGGTAGTGCTGTTGCCTCACTGTTTCCACTGACTGATATGGAACAGGCCCCGCCCTGTAAGTCCTTTTGAATTGATAATGGCTCTCTGTGTTCCAGGACAAAGGAGGCATCTTCAGTGGGATGTTCAAAAAGGACCCTAAGCTGTCGTCTGACAGCGGCCAGCCACATGATGGGGTAATGTACCATTTGCCACAATGCACTGAAGACAGCTGGTCCTTTTTTAGCACGCAATCAAGCGAGTTAAGTTCCAAAAGTAAGAGTTGGAGATGAGAGAGATATCCCAGCTGTGGAAGGACTTCATTCATGGTTTCTTGCGGGAACAATCCATGGAGTTTTGAAGTGTGTGTGTGTGTGTGTGTGTGTGTGTGTGTGTGTGTGTGTGTGTGTGTGTGTGTGTGTGTGTGTGTGGTGTGTGTGTGTGTGTGTGTTGTGTGTGTGTGTGTGTGTGTGTGTGTGTGTGTGTGTGTGTGTGTGTGTGTGTGTGTGTGTGTTTCCCAGGAGGAACACTCGCTCCAGGGTAAACTCTCGGGCAGCAGTGACAGTCTGTCAGAAAACAAGGTAAGTGTACAAGTCTCCCCTGCATGTTTGCCAAGGAAACCCCTTAGCACACCCTTTACAGTGACTCCTCCCTGTTCGAAGTGGACTCATCATGAGGATGATTTGCTGATAACTAGCAGAAATCAATTTATTAATTAGAGACAAATTGACTCATACATGCTCCGAATATGAGTATGCCTAGTGCGTTCTACGTTCTTTCTTTAAGGTTAGGGTTATGATCATTTTGTTTATTGTGCACATTCGTTTTTTTAAACTAATGTGCACTGGTCTGTGTGGTATGAGTCTACGTGCCATGCAATGGTTGCCATAAGGAGGAACTATACAAACAACTCTTTGTTATCCCTTCAAGCTACATCCCTTTTTTGGTGACAGTTCTGCATTATTGTGTTCCCAGGAGAAAGGCAACCTGTTCAGTGGACTCCTCAAAAAGATTCCCAAAGCCCAGAGGGCCAGCCAGGTAGGAAGTTCGACACTCCTGCCATGTCTGTCTCATGTACGTACACATTCTGGGCATTTAGCAGACGCTTTAATCCAAAGCGACCTACAATATGTGCATCTGTCAGAAGAAAGACAAACGACAATTATGTATTCGGTACAGTAAGGATGTTCATAGAAACAAGTGCCAACCACTGACAATTGCTAGATTTAGCCATTTCCCGTTGACAACAAAGATTGGAGCAAGAGCTGAGCCACTCCCTGTTGAGGGAAGGGACGGATCCTGCGGATGTTGTCGAGAGGTAATCTGTAGGATGGGATGATGGCGGTGCAGCTAAAGCTGATTGTCCAGTACCACACCGACGGCCCTCGCGGTCGGTGATGGAGATTCCGCAATGTCCTCGACAGTGACCAAATAGTCCATGTGAGGGCAGTCTTTCCCTGGCACACGAAGGAGCTGAGTCATGTCGAGGTTAAGCTTCAGGTGATCGGCACCCAAGTGCTGATGTCTGCCAGACATTCTGAGATGCGTGTCGCAATCAGGGTGCTTTCAGGGGAGGGAAATAGTTTAAGTGTCGTCAGCCTGGCAGTGTGCTCACCGCGCTCCAAAGATGACCTAATCATATCTGGTTTTGAATCGTACCTATTTGAACAAAATCCTCATTTAGTGTATGGTGTGGGGGTTGAGACTGTGCATCAATGTATTAACTCTTAATGATTAAAAGCATTACTTGCGTACCCGTTTATAGAAGCCGTCTCACAAATGTAATTTACCAAAGAAGGGGACTTAAAGTGAGTGGGTTAGTCTTTGTTTCCTTTCTGTCTGAGTGGTAGTTTTTTATAAGGGAAGTGTGGCTTTGTTGTCATTGTTTACTTCCCATTTCAGGAAGATCTGTCCGGGCAGGGAGAGCTGTCTACCAGCAACGACAGTCTCTCTGAACAGAAAAAACCCAAGGTGAGTTCATGTCTGTTGAGCTATAAGCTAATGGGGTTGATGCCCTCAGTTAGTGTCCTTTATATGCTAAACTATAAAAACATTTTAAAACGGTCACCACCTGCTTAATATACTTCAGGAGAAAGGAGGTGCTTTCAGTGGAATGTTCAAGAGATCGATTAAACATGTAAGTATTCAAAATCGGTCAAGTTTTAATGCTAATCTAAGGTTACAAATTTGTCATATAAACATTGGGATTCCTTCCCAAATCATTTGTTTCTTAGGATGAACAGTCCCTGAATGAGCTCGCAGGAAGCAATGAAGGTCTATCGGAAAATACCGTGGTAAAACGTTTCTTTCAAGGTGTCTTAAAACACCAAAAGTGCATTATTTTCTGCGTTGTGGTACAGGGTAACCGACCAGTGGTGCTCGGCACGATAATGTGTTCATATTTGACGTTTTAATGGGCAACATCCACTACTTCCTGTTTCAGGGGAATCTCGCTGGGCAGAAGGAGCTTTCAGAGAGCAACGACAGCCTGTCTGACACCAAAAAGACAAAGGTGGGTTAAGCCATTTCGGGAATATCCTTGGATGACAACTTACTCATGACTGGTGTAGCGACATTAAACTGGTTTGAGTTTCTGTCAGCTACGGTTTGAGCGTCTGCTGGGACGGAATCTTGTTCAGAACAAGATTCCTCAATGATTCAGAACTTGGCCTGGTTTTGTCAGCGGTGTGAAATCAAGTGAGGGAGTTAAATTAAGCTATTCCGAAAAGCGGAATCCTCAACCAGAATATTTAATATATATATTCTTTATTTAGGACTATTTTACAATGAGGCCCTGGGGATATCATAACATATAACAGATAAATAAGTAACAAATAAAAGATAATCGGATTAATTAAAAATTAATAACCAGGATGTTTACAGTTTAATAAATAATGTATGTTGAAATAAAATACAATAAAAGATTACATTACAATTACACACATGTTAAACATTACAGCAGTACCTTTTTGTCGTGACTATAGTTCAGGCGAACTACTCCTTGTTTTAAAGTGGAATTTAAATTGTAGAGTAAGTTCATGTCTTAGTTATGTGTGCATGTGTGTAAACATTTTGTGTTGTAGGAGAAAGGTAAAGCCTTCAGTGGAATGTTCCGGAAACCTACCCAAAGCAAGCTAGTAGACACTACTCAACCGGAAGAGGTAAAAGGGCCTACTTTGGTCACATTATTGTCTATTAAACCAATACCAAGATAACAATGAATTTGCTCGTACAATAGTCTACTTATGGTCTATCGTTTCAACAGTTTGATCCTCATTGATACTTACTTGTAAGAAAAATCTGCCAAAAACGTATTGATGATGTGTTTATGTGTAGGATAAACAGTCACCAAACAGTGATCTCCTGGCTAGCAACGAGAGCCTATCAGAGACGAAGGTCAGTGAAGAGAAGGAACCAAATGCCTGACATTTGCATGACAATTTTTATTCTACACAGACATAGCTACTCAATTAGCATGTTTCCTGTATTTTTCCATCAGGAAAAGGGGGCTTTGTTTGGTGTAGTTCTCAAGAAGACTCCCAAGGCCACCGTAGACGCCACGGAGGTGAGTCTTTATGCTCCAATGCTGTGAATGTCTAAACTTTAAAGGGGTGATATCATGCCTCCAGGTGTCGGTGTGATAAACCACTACAAGCCGTTTTTGAAAATCTGCCTTTTCCTGTGTTTTCGTGACATCACAAGTGGTATTGTCCACCTAGATGTGTGCTGGATACATCAGTCTACCAGCCTACCCAGTGGACTGTGGCAAACGCTACTCATCTACTCATCAAACATCCCAGGGAAAACTCCCACTTGTGATGTCACTAAAACTGGAAATGGCAAATTTTTAAACGGCTTGTGGTGGCCTTTCACACTCACATCTGGCAGCATGATATCACCCCCTTTAAACATTTCTTTCATTGTTTATCTATAATGGGGCCTTTTAGGACAAAGAGGTCGACAAGAAACTCCCGGGCAGCCATGAGGATCCCTCTGAGGGTAACACTGTAAAGGTGAGTTTTGTTCAGAGGTCATCTAGATTAGCTTTGACGACGTTCCACTCAAACCTCACATATTCTTAAACGCTCATTGTTCATGAAAACACAAATCTTAACGGTGAGTTTACACCTTGTTGGTCACCAGGAGAAACACATCTTTGGCGGTATCTTTAAGAAGCCTCAGAAGCCAACGCAAGAGGACGGCTCCGATAACGAGGTAAAGAGGAGGACACTGTTAAGAAAACACTTCTTTGGTTTTAAAAACTGGAACACTAGTAACGCTCAGTCAAAAGTCATTTATAAGCCTTAGGCCTTTAGGTAGTCGTTAACTAAACATTAAATTGGTGGATTAATAATCAGTGACAGGTATATCCAGTGACAGGTCTATCCAGTGGACCGTACCAATCGATGAATGATAGATCAGCCATTTGGGTTGATCTATCCCTCATACATCTGGGAAGACAATCTGGGTAGATGTTGACATGGCTTGTAAAAGCTAATCAACGCCTGGTAAAGTAGGGTGCCTTTAACATAGCACATTAACCATCTACAAATGTATCGTGATGTTTTGTTTATGCTAAATGAACCATAATCTAAAGGCTTATAGATGAGTTATGACGGAACGTTGTTATAAAGTGTTACTAAAAACCAGTTGTATGAATCAACTTTGATTGAGATGAAGAAGAGATTGGTGATTAATTTCAGGAGTCAAGCCCACCCGAAGATGACTTCTCGGCTATCTTCAAAGATCTCTCTGAGACAACAGCTCAGAAGGTACTTTGATACAAAACAATGTACAACATTTGTTATCTCTCGAATTATGGTCATTGTGGGGGAGACCATTTATATGAAACAATTAACAGTTGATGTACAGTATGTAGGACATTCTTTCTGATGTACAACACCAACTCAATTGATAAGAAAATCTGATGGTTTACCACAAAATGTACACCATCAGAAACACAAATGGCATGTCCTCTGCTAGCATGGAAGCTACTTCGTTAGTATTTCCCCTGCTAGCATGGAAGCTACTTCGTTAGTATTTCCCCTGCTAGCATGGAAGCTGCTTCATTAGCATGTCTTTGTCCACCAGGAAACAGGAGGTCTGTTTGGTGGGTTTCTCAAGAAGACCCCCAAAGCCACCTGGCGACGACACAGAGGTGCGGCTGTGGGTTCCAACGCCGGGTCAAAATTCTAAACTCTAAACTCCACACGTTGCTTATTTGTGCTGTGTATCTATCAGGAGAAAGACGGCGAAAAGGAAGTCCCCGCCAGCCATGACGGTCTGTCTGAGGGTCACCCCGCAAAGGTGAGTTGGGGAACGGTAAAGGTGTTCTAGAATAGTGCAGCTTTAAAAAAAACAAAGTACAAAACTGACCACAAACAAACTCACTTCAATGGTTTTAAAAGGTCACTGTTCATGGAGTCAAAAATCGTAACGGTTAGTTTTCCCTTGGTGGTTTATCAGGAGAAAAGCATCTTTGGCGGTATCTTTAAGAAGCCCCAAAAGCCAACACAAGAGGACAGCTCCGATAGAGAGGTAAAGAGGAGGACGCCGGTTGGAAAGACTGTACTAAGGTTCGACTGGGATTGAGATGAAGGTGGATGACATGAATTTGTGCTTCACATTCAGGGGTCGAACCAACCGGAAGAAGACGTCTCGGCTAGCTGTGAGAATCTCTCCGAGACCACAACTCAGAAGGTGCTTTGGGTTTAGATTTTTTGTTAAAAAACAAAATAAATATTTGTTCTTGGTGGAGGGGAAAAATATTTATAGTTGGCAAATGTATGAAATTTGACCTATTTAAGAAAAACATTCGTTCAGATGAACATCAGCTCAGCTGATAAAAAAACTGATAGCCTATAGCTAACCAGCAGAAATAGTCATACTAATAGGCAAAACCTCTAATAGTGCAGAATTCTTTGTACTTATGTATGTAATGTAATAATGTTGATGTGGTCATGTAGTGTTGAAGTTGTGATAATAGTAATCCATTAAGTCGAACTCGTTCAGGAGAAGAAACCAGGATTTTCCGGTCTATTCAAAAGGACGGCCAGCATGGACAACCTCGACCAGGAGGTCAGTGTGGATCCGGTCCAAACGTTCCTCTGCTGCTCTGTCTCCATGTTGTCCTTCTCCCCCCTCTCTACTCTCCCCCCTCGACCTGTCTCTATCTTAGAGCAGGAGATACCATGAACCATATCTATACCTTGACTTCAATAGTTAATGTAATCCAATACAATTCAACCAGAGAAACAAAAACAATGGAGACACCATTTTTTAGGAGTACCTAGCACAGATGGTAGTGGTTGTCATTAAAAAAAACATGACAACAAGCACGGCTAGCATGCAAGCTGCTTCATTAGTATGTCCCCTGTCTTTCTCCACCAGGAGAGAGGACTGTTTGGTGGACTTCTCAAGAAGACCCCCAAGGCCATCGCAGACACCTCAGAGGTAAGGCTGTGTATCGCAATGCAGAGGAACACACAGTTTAAAGAGTCTAAACTATGAACCCCACACGGTGCTTTCATTGATCCTTTGTGCCGTTTATGTTTCAGGAGAAAGATGCCGCGAAGGACATCACCGCCAGCGAGGACGGTCTGTCTGAGCGGAGTGCCGCCAAGGTGAGAATCCAACAAATTCACTATAAAGGTTTTAAAAGGTCAGCGTTGATGATGTCAAAAATCTAAAGGGTTAGTTTACACCTTGTTGGTCACCAGGAGAAACACATCTTTGGAGGTATCTTTAAGAAGCCCCAGAAGACAACGCAAGAGGACGGCTCAGATAAAGAGGTAATGAGGAGGACACTGTTTAAATGAGAACCCCAAACTACTTGTGACTTGTTGAAACCGTTCTTTAAATGAAATGGGATTGAGATGATTCGGTTTTCATTCCTGGTTCTTATTCAGGGGTCCAACCAGCATGAAGAAGAAAAATCATCTAGCTGTGAAAATCTCTCTGAGACCACTAATCAAAAGGTGTGTAAAGAACAAAACATATTATTTTAATTTCGGAATAATGCACAGTTATTATGTTGGCCGATTTAGATTGACAGTATGTTCGATACGCACCTTTGACTGGCTGAGCTGGTCCCTACGTCGTGTGAACTCTGGGCCTTGGAGCTGGAGGTGGAGGGTGTGAAGCAGCTCTAATACGCAAAACAAAGGGCTCTTGTTTTATGACGTTGTTACTTTAAACAATCACACCGTCTCTCAGGAGAAGAAAGGAGGTCTTTCCGGGTTATTCAAAAGGTCCGCCAGCATCGACAACCTGGATGACAATGAAGTGAGTAGGAGTCTTATGACGTATTAGTATATTTGATACACTATTAACCGTCTTCATCGTTACCTAATATCCTCTTTACTTTGCTGTCTTTCATTTACTAAGTACACAAACCTAGTCTGCAAGTGCGAGACTCTTGCAACACAACATCTCTGTATATAAGGTCTAGTTGTCATTGTACACTGTGTGTTTACATGTCTTCCAGGAGAAAAGTATTTTCAGTGGCATTTTTAAGAAGCCGGCAAAAGCCTTGGAAGGGTCTACAGCTGACGAGGTACGTGTGTGTGTGTGTGTGTGTGTGTGTGTGTGTGTGTGTGTGTGTGTGTGTGTGTGTGTGTGTGTGTGTGTGTGTGTGTGTGTGTGTGTGTGTGTGTGTGTGTGTGTGTGTGTGTGTGTGTGTGTGTGTGTGAGCTTTAATTCTCTCTGTTGTGTGCAGGATGTTGAAGGAAAATTATCCGTCAGCGGTGATGAACTTTCAGAGACATCAAAGGTAACTTTTTCTATAATCTCAAACTTTTGGGTTTGCGTTTGACTCGATGGTTAATCATTTTTCTAATACGTATTTAATAGTCACACGATATGTTGCAGGAGAAAGCGGGCGGGATCTCTGGCATGTTTAAACGCTCCCCCAAACCAGTTCAACGTTCCCTGGTCGCCAAGGTGATAACCATAGCTCCGCCTGACTCTGGCCTCCTCATTTGGTCACCTGACATTGGAGACACAAAAGGGGAAGTCCGACCTTTGACGGTTCGAACACGATTTATCTTCCGACACGCCGCTTTTTAAAAACTGTACTGCGTGATGTGAACCAAATAAGGCAGACGTGCACGTTTTTGTATTTACATCCAATCCCTCCCGCTCACCTTTGTATGTTGTACCTCCTGGCACTTAATGTACAAACTTAGTGTATGCACTTAATGTACGTTGTATTTACTCATAGTACTTAATTGTGTAGCATCTGCAGCAGTTAGTACTTGCAC
>OLKM01000435.1:296273-316534 GCA_900291075.1 Melanogrammus aeglefinus
GGCGCCAAGACCAAGTTCGCCAAGAAGATCCGGGAGGTGTGCACGGAGCTGCAGGCGGGCCTCCTGGAGCTGAACAAGGTGAAGTCGCAGCTGCAGAAGACCATGGACGGCATCGAGCTGGAGGAGGTGGAGGAGATCCTGGAGGTGGAGGAGGAGGTGGAGGACGAGGGGGAGAGCGCCGACGAGCTGGAGTCGGACCCCGTGAAGCTGGCCCAGATGTACGAGGAGCTGGACGTCATGGAGGAGAAGCTGGACAAGCGGGCCCTGGAGGAGAAGGAGCAGAAGGAGAGGGCGCAGAGGGAGAGGGAGGAGAAGGAGAAGGAGCAGAAGGAGAGGGAGGAGAAGGAGAGGGCGGAGAAGGAGAGGGTGGAGAAGGAGCGTGCGCAGAGGGAGAAGGAGCAGAAGGAGAGGGCGGAGAAGGAGAGGGCGGAGAAGGAGAGGGTGCAGAGGGAGAAGAAGGAGAGGGAGGAGAAGGAGAAGGAGCGGAAGGAGAAGGAGAAGAAGGAGAAGACGGGAATCAAAGCGAAGGAGGAGCTGGTCCCAGCAGGGCAAGGCGAGGAGGAGGAGGAGGAGAAGGAGAGACGAGGAGGAGGAGAAGGTAGAGTCAGGGAGCGGCGGGGAGCGGCAGGGGAAGAACAAGAAGGAGAAGGAGGAGGTGAACGAAGCCCAGAGCCAGCGGAAGAGGGAGAGCGCCGCGGCGGTGAGCGCGACCGCGCCGGGGAGTCAGAAGGAGGCGGAGAACAGAACCCCCACCCAGAGGGAGCGCGCCCTCGGAGGGGACGCAGCGGAGAGGGCGACCGGGGATCACGGGACGGGCAAGAGCGGGAAGAAGGAAAGGGACGGTATCGGGAGATGGCTGGGGGGCCTGAGACGAGGGGGCGGGGGGGACACAAAGAGCGGACCGGAAGCAAAGAGCGGACCGGAAGCAAAGAGCGGACCGGAAGCAAAGAGCGGACCGGAAGCACAGAGCGGACCGGAAGCAAAGAGCGGACCGGAAGCAAAGAGCGGACCGGAAGCAAAGAGCGGACCGGAAGCAAAGAGCGGACCGGAAGCAAAGAGCGGACCGGAAGCACAGAGCGGACCGGAAGGTGAGCGTCAGGCAGAGAGGAGTGAGGAGAAGCTCAGCGAGGCGCCGAAGGAGAGCGGGAGCAGACACAGCAGCAGCAGCAGCAGCAGCAGCAGAAGCACACATCCCAGACACGGCAGCAGCACACACACCGACACACACACTGGAACACAAAGCGGCACCCACACCCAGACACATGAGCAGCAGCAGCAGCACCCACAGCAGCACCCGCAGCAGCACCCGCAGCGGTGGTCGGAGCGAGAGGGACCGAGCCAGGGGCCCCGGCTCGGAGGCCAGAGGGGGCCCCCCGCAGACCCGGGGAGACGGGAGCAAACGACGAGACGGCGGCCCGACGGCGGGGGAGGGCCAGACGGGGCCGGGGGGAGAGAGGGGGGAGGTGAGGAGGAGGAGGGAGTCGGAGAGGAGCCGGGAGGAAGAGGAGCCTCCCAGGACGACGCTGTGGCACTGTGCGCTGGATCTGGACGCGGGAGGGGGGGAGGGAGCGGGGAGGGAGGGGGAGGAGGACGCGGAGAGGGATGCGCGGAGGGGAAGCGGGAGGTGAGCGCGGACCAGAGGGAGCGGAGGCAGGGATGCGCGGAGGGGAAGCGGGGAGGAGGAGGAGGGGGAGGAGAGGAGGGGGAGGACGGTGAGAGGAGTCCGAGAGGTCCCGAGGGCGGGGAGTACCAGGGGGCCATCGCGGCAAGGCTCTCGTTCCCGTGCCAACGCCACCCTGTCGGATGGGCTCAACATATGAACGGATGAACGTATGAACAGATGAATGTTTGAACAGATGAATGTATGAACAGATGAACGTATGAACAGATGTTTTTTGTCACGTATTTTCTGGTGCTTCTGGGATCTAAACTTTTTTTATTTGTAATAGCTCAGGGTGGTCTCTTGTAAGACAGTATTTATTGTTTGTGGATAAATTTAAGATTATTACATGTGCCTTAACTACAAAATGTACAAAATGTTTTTCCGAAGAAGGTTTCTTACCGAAGGAATTGTATCTACTCCAATTACACTGCCTCAGCGATTGTTTACCGTGTGTGCTTATGTTACGTCGTTTCGTGGGATTTTCTGTGTATTTGTATAAACTCTTAATAATAAATCTTAATAATAAATCGTTTATCTCAACCCTTGGATGTGGATCTTCGGTGAAATTAATCCTATTGAAAAATTGGACCTATAACACAGCCTCTTGGAAGTTGGTGTTACATGACAGCCTCAAAACCAAAATGACTTCATTGAACAATAAGCCACTATTTTGTAAAAGCTCCAAGAAATGAATGCATTTCTGTACTTAGTTACCATACAGCCTGTTAACTAGAAGGCAAGCTGCCACTCAAACGAACGATGATGAGCTTGACTCATGCTCGCTGGGCTCCCGCAGAGAAACCCCCAGCCCCCTGCTGGCCATGTAGAGGTACTCGTGGGAAACCCTGCCTGTGGTGACCTAACGGCAAGGCACCCTTATTTACAGTAGGCCAACGGCGTGCGTCGCGTCACGCTCAGAGAGCGCGGCCTTCCTCCTTATTTATATACCATTTTTAATACACGAGGCAGACTCAAAACGCCTCCCATAAAAAAAAACATCGTCATCAAATAATATGAACAATAAAAGAGGTACTAATCTTAAATAGATTTGTAAGAAAAAATAAAGCCAAGAGTTAAAATAGGAAAGGGCCCAAACCAGTCTTCATTGTAGCCAATATATCAAGCCATTGTAGGACCTTTTGTATGCTGAGAAAATCCATGCCATTGGCAATCAACCAAAAGGATCAATGGTTACTTGAACAACCCAAACAGTGCTAAATAACGTTTTTATTATCGTGCAGCTTTGTAGTAGCTTTTGTAAAGAGTATGTGGTGTGTATGTTTTTAATGATGCTACAGTAAGCTATTGTTCCTGTAAAAGTTGAAACTGGTTTAGCGGGCGTTGTGTAGAAGTGGCCGACGAAAATGGGTCCACCAATCATTTTGTTTGACTTGGATTAAACGAAAATGCAGTAATGAGACATTTAAAACACTTGCGGGTGACAAGGCAGGGCAAGGCAAGGTCACTTTATTTATATAGCACTTTTCATACACAAAGCAGACTCAAAGTGCTTCACATGTAAACATTGTCATGCAATAAAATAAAGTAGCCTAAAAGATAAGTCAACGAAAACATACACAAAATAAATTGTAAAAAAGATAGAAAATAAAGGCAAAGTTAAAAAAGCATTTTAGATGGTATCAGTCTCTTTGGTACCATCGTCGGAACTCCAATTTAGGGTGGGTGTCACGTCTCGTCCTGTTACACGGTCCAATACCGCCATCTAGTGGCTATGGGACGCTGGTGGGCAGCCTTCTCCTCGCACCTGGATATGATTATCTTTAATGATCGTCCCTACATCAGCCGGGGATTTACTATCAGCCGATGTTCTGTCGATTTCTGCTGCTTTGTCGAAAATTGCAACCGCAGCATAAACCGATAGGTTTGTCTATCGATTCACGCTACTCTTATCAAACTAAAATCATTACAGACGATCTATGTATCGCAACAGCTACATTTGAATGCATTTCAGATACTCACCCTTGACTGTGAATTTTTGACTGTACCTTCTGAGGTTCAGTCTTTGTGACTTATTATACCCAGAAGGGTATATTCCCTCAGAAAGGTAGGCCTAGTTATAAACCTCTTCCCACTTTTCTTCCATCGCTACAAAGAGCAAAGTTGTTATTAATAAATCTTTTTAAGAAGGAGGAAAACAAAAATTGTGAATTGATTTTGGACATTTAAAATGTATTCTTCACAACAGTAGGTAGAATTTAGATATGGCTGAACATGTAATGAATTACATCAAATATAGTGCTATGTTACGAGAGTGGCGTATGTGTGTGTGCGCGGGAATGTCTTTGTGTGTGTGTGGGCGACGCGTGGCGTCCGCGAATGAGTCGACGGTCGAGTGAGCGAGCGATTGCGCGAGTCAGCTAGGAGGAACTAAACGAGTCCGGTTGTGTTTTTTTGCGTATACGTGTACTGTTAAATAAAGTATCAAACGTCAAAAACCCGTGCCCGTGTCTTCCGACCTACAAACGGACCCACTGCCGGTTAGTGAAGGGTGTTACCCCCGAACAGGAAAGGTGTAACAGCTAGTATTTTTTTTGGTGAACATGGGAGTAATTATCAAGAGTAGTATCCCAAAAGGAATGAAAATCAGTCTTGTTATATTTATCGCTCGGAATCACGGTTAACAGCAGCGAAGACTGAAGGGCAGCAAACATTTATGGGCGTGGAAATGCAAATGGGGAAATCGGTACTGCGCAAATCGACAGAGAAATCGGGTAGGAGAAATCGACAGAACACCGGTGTTCTGTCGATTTCTCCTACCCGTCGAGATCTGCTGCTTTGTGGTTCTGCGCATGCGCAGTACCGATTTCCTCATTTGCATTTCCACGCCCATAAATGTTTGCTGCCCTTCAGTCTTCGCTGCTGTTAACCGTGATTCCGAGCGATAAATATAACAAGACTGATTTTCATTCCTTTTGGGATACTACTCTTGATAATTACTCCCATGTTCACCAAAAAAAATACTAGCTGTTACACCTTTCCTGTTCGGGGGTAACACCCTTCACTAACCGGCAGTGGGTCCGTTTGTAGGTCGGAAGACACGGGCACGGGTTTTTGACGTTTGATACTTTATTTAACAGTACACGTATACGCAAAAAAACACAACCGGACTCGTTTAGTTCCTCCTAGACTGACACTCGCGCAATCGCTCGCTCACTCGACCGTCGACTCATTCGCGGACGCCACGCGTCGCCCACACACACACAAAGACATTCCCGCGCACACACATACGCCACTCTCGTAACATAGCACTATATTTGATGTAATTCATTACATGTTCAGCCATATCTAAATTCTACCTACTGGTGTGAAGAATACATTTTAAATGTCCAAAATCAATTCACAATTTTTGTTTTCCTCCTTCTTAAAAAGATTTATTAATAACAACTTTGCTCTTTGTAGCGATGGAAGAAAAGTGGGAAGAGGTTTATAACTACCTTTCTGAGGGAATATACCCTTCTGGGTATAGGCTAATAAGTCACAAAGACTGAACCTCAGAAGGTACAGTCAAAAATTCACAGTCAAGGGTGAGTATCTGAAATGCATTCAAATAGCTGTTGTGATACATAGATCGTCTGTAATGATTTTAGTTTGATAAGAGTAGCGTGAATCGATAGACAAACCTATCGGTTTATGCTGCGGTTGCAATTTTCGACAAAGCAGCAGAAATCGACAGAACACCGGCGCCAGTTCGTCGTTACGTCTTCACAGTTAGTATCGGTCCTACCAGCATTCTCGAGTATTTCAGCAGCCTGTCCCCGTAGTGACTCTCCCCTAAAACGGTTACGTTATTTATTTTTACACTTTTTATACTGAAATGATAAATCAACTGGAAATATGAATGTTAGGTATCAGGTGTTTGTGTGTGGGGACCCCTGTTATGTCCAGAGGCTAGGTGATTGCTACATATCCGGTGTACTCCCTGTAGAAGCTAAATGCTAACAACATGCTTGAAAATTATATTTTTAACGTCATGCTATCTACACAAACGTGTCACATGAAAGATGACACACACACACACACACACACACACACACACACACACACACACACACACACACACAGCAACAGCACTTGTGAGCACGCAACACAGCATTTACATACAGTATGTAGCCTTTAATTAAGACCAGACTTTACCACGGTATATTGCTGCCGTATTAAAATAGACAGACAGACAGACAGACAGACAGACAGACGTATCATCTGCTGTCCTGGAGAGGCATGTGGAGACAGTGAAGTGCTCACAGGTAACCTCCACAGACAACACTGCACACATTGTAGTGTGAGTGAAGTTATTTGCATTCATTATCGCTTCCTCATTGCTGGGGGTCAAAACAGAGTGACCGAGTCTCTCTCTCACTCACACACATGCACACGGCACGCACACACACACACACACACACGCACACGGCACGCACACACACACACACACACACACGGCACGCACACACCCCCCCCCCCCCTCAAGTATAAATATAATTGAGTCTTTTAACAGCTTTCCAACACACCTTGCGGTGCCTGTGAGATGACAATAAAATGTTGTTTGCAAAGGGAGTTATACTCCATGGGAAAGGGAGAGAATTTAGAAAAGAGAATCTGAAACACTATTGATCCCACTGACACTAGAATCCATCTTAAAAAACTGGATGTATTATGTTTAGTATCGATATGATCTGGATCAATCTGCCCACCCCATACCCGTAACCAATACCAAGCAACTCTGGTGCAAATCCGTGCCCGACTTTGTGAGATACCCTATTGATGGACACACGGACACTCGGACAGACAGTCGGACAGAACGATGGGCCAAAGCAGGGTGTAGGTAAAACCTTGTTCAATCCATCCAACTGGTATCAAGCCTGCACCTGACGAGAGAGGTAGGTGTTGATGAAGGAATTTGCCTTTTTTTAAGGCTAGGCAAGGCAAGGCAACTTTATTTATATAGCAGCACCATAAACAAGGCAGACTCAAAGTGATACACATATAAACAATGTCTTACAATAAAATGAAATAATAGATAAGTAAATGTGCAAAAAATGACTAAAATAGACATTTTTGGGAGACCTGTAGGGAGACCATTGCAGTAATCAAGCTTAAAAGTGATAAAGGCATGTACGAGTTTTTGTAAGTCTTCGGTGGACATGAGCCCTCTAACTCTTGCTACATTTTTAAGGTGATGATATGCAGAATTTGTAACTGATTTGATGTGACTGTAGAAATGTAAATCTGAATCCATGATAACCCCTAGAGGGTGAAGGTGTTGGGTTACTTTAAGCCTTTCCGTTTTAGCACCAAATACAATTATCTCTGTTTTGTCCTCATTTAGTTTGAAGGATATTTCGGCACATCCAGTCTTTGCCTTGCTCAATGCACTGGCACAGCAGATCTATGGGCTGATAGTCATTTGGTGATAGCGATACATAGATTTCTGTGTCATCAGCATAGCAATGATGGTCAATACAAGTGATACCTGATGAACCGGATCCTAAGCATGGCGCTGGATGAATGCATGCCACTTTGATGATAGCTCAGAAGGACATTGTGATTTGAACAGAAAGCCCCTCCCATGTGTGGAAAATACTTTTTTGATGACATACGTCATGATCCTTTATTTATGATTTTTTTTTCCGATGCGTCAAGTGATCATTAATGGAAATTCCATTATTCCCATTTCCATGTCCCCTCAATTATACGGCTCAATGTCCTGATGGATCCCAGACAGGACCCCATGATTACAGTAATTTAATGTCTTTGTCAACATTGCTAACATGCAAGCGGATGTTGCATAATCCGAGTGATGAGCGATTACTGGAGGGAAGTGGTGTATTCTGAGAACTTAAACATTTCATTTCTGAGAAGGATGTTTTAAACATTATAACATTGTACAATAAATCTATTTTGTTTCCACTTTACAGATAAGTCCATGGTTAGGCCTACATAACAATTTAATAATTTTTTTAAATAATAATAATAATAATAATAAAAAATGTTCTTATTTATGGATTAATTCTTATTAAGTTAGGATAATATTAATAATAGTTAGGGTTAAAATAAATTGATGGTTGATGATACTACAATTATCCTTTGCTAGTTACATTTTAATTTCCTGAAAATGTAATGAGTGTGTTTTTGCCAGTCACCATCATACTGAGAAAATAGGGTTCAAATCGTAGCCCAATTTAGAGAGATATCCTTTCAATGGGCGCACAGACACATGGACAGACAGTCGGGCAGACAGAAAGACAGAAAGATTGGGGAACAACAGTAGCTCGAGGGTGTAATTAAAACCTTGTACAGTCTACCCAACTGGTCTTTAGCCTGAACCTGACGAGAGAGAGTTTGATAAAGAAGTTTGGCTTTTTTTTTTTAATGGCTAAAGAAGTAATACCTGATGAAACGGGTTGACTTCAATGCCCAATGGCATAGGATGAATAAAATGATAGTTTAATTAATTGATGTAATTGAGAATCAGATTGTGGTCTAAACAGAAAGCAAACTTTAGCATCCTAATGAATTTTGATTCAGCGAGCAACTAAAGCTAGTTTGCGTTAACACTATTTCTCAAAGAGCCGTGGTTAGTTGATCAGACATTTCTAGTTGTATTGAGCCATTACATACATAGCACATAGTGAGTAACCTAGTAACTGTTTGGAATTATTTTCCACAAAGCTGTACATCACAAACAGACACCAACAATATATTTTACACACATCCCCACACAACAATAATAGAGAGCAACTTTATACCACAAGGATAACAACACACCTTACACACATCATTGCACAATAACCAGGGGCTGTCAGACTGACAACACAGTGAGTCTGGACGGAACAGAATGTAACCTGAACCAGGGGTGCTGCATTCTGATTTGTTGAGCCATTGCAGGAAGGGGGAAAGTTGCCTCTTCTGAGAAATGACGTACCAGTTCTGAGGTATTGATAATCTACCTCATACCTCACTTCATTGTTGCTCATTTTTGAAGATGAAATAACAATATATATATATTTTATTATTATTTCACAATACAAACTCATAAAAGCATATGATCAGATCATGACTTTACATCAAATCATTTGTAAATTGTAGGTCTTTGGGAGTTTGTCTTTTTATATTTTATCCCCTTCATTCATACTCCTGAAATAACAATAATAGTCGCAACAATATATGGTTGATTATAGTACATGCTAATAAAGAGCATACATGCAACACGATTTAACAAAAATAAAAAAAGATTTAAATGATGGGGTAAATGATTGTGAAATGGCACAAACACACACATCTCCAGGTTCCAGTCTGGTCACATCCTTCACAGATGAGTAACTTTAACGGGTATAAGAACACAGAACAAAGCAGTTACAGAACAATGGAGTGGGAGGTGCACCAGGCCATTACAATAATTGAGCTGTGAAACTCTAAGTGTGTATAAAGCTTGCTATCTTGACACAAACACAATCAGAAGGCACTATCCTCCAGAACGCTAGCTCTCCAAAGGGAAACCCTAGCCATCAACTCCAGGTTAGCTCTACTGACCTCAACCTCTCTTTCTAGATATGTATCTTTGATTTTACCTTGACTTTGCCTTTTAAGATATTACTATTATACTTTTATTATTAGATATTATCAGATTGTATGTGTGAGGCAAATAAGCACATATTGCACATAGAAACGTGTTGCTTGTTGACAGAAGGAAATGTTTTCATAGCTTTTCATTTCTTTCTGTCCTCTTCATCGAAACAGGACTAAGATGGCTCTGAATAGTCTGTTCTTGCTGGTTTCCATGGTAATCGTGTGCCTGGCACCTGGCATCTATGGGACTTCACACCTTTCGTTTGCCAACAGTTCTGGGGTAAGGTGAAGTGAGGACGTGGGTAGTTATATACAGTACTCCACACAGTAAACTGTATAGAGACCACAGCGACACCGACGTGGAAATAATACGACTAGATATAATAGGAACTACTTATATGTTCCGTCTTCCTTGACCAAAATGTCAATGATCATTACATGTTTCGTTTGTCTTGGTCTGTAATGTCACCTTTTCATTTAGAAATGTATTAATTCATCATTAGAGCAGGCTTAATGTAATTTTCCAGTTTTTGATTAATGAATATCGGTCTAATTTTAAATTCTCTCTCTCTCTCTCTCTCTCTCTCTCTCTCTCTCTCTCTCTCTCTCTCTCTCTCTCTCTCTCTCTCTCTCTCTCTCTCTCTCTCTCTCTCTCTCTCTCTCTCTCTCTCTCTCTCTCTCTCTCTCTCTCTCTCTCTCTCTCTCTCGCTCTCTATATACATGCAAATATTATTGTTGTATTATTTGGGATATTTTTGTATTGATTCGATTTTAATTCTTCTTATACCCTAACACAAAGGCCTCAACTACAACACCGGTGCTCCACACAACACTATAATTATTGTTCCATCCCTTTTATGTAGCAGGGCACCAGATAGTGGACTCAATTCTACAACATCTACCTATTGAAAAAACGAACAAACCACACTAATGAATGCAACTCGTTGTCTCCAATACTCGGCCCGTGAAGTTCCGTGGAGGAAATACTATTAACTTGAACAATGTTTCCAGCAGGAGGTGAACATCACGCGGGCCGGTTGTGGTATGACGAGGGTCTGCGTGGATCAGGAGATGAACTGCAACCTCATCGATGGAAGGCAGCTGTCTCTTTGCCTCCTTGGAGGTCACCTCCATGACGGCTCCCAACGGTAGCGTCCTGGACATCACGATGCAGGGCACAGCAACGGCAAACCAGTACATAGCTATTGGACTCAGACCAAATGCGGTAGGGCCTTCATGTAACAGCTTTTCTTTTTGTCGTAGGGGTGATAAGTTATACAAGTCAAACAATTGTTGTTGTTGTTGTTGTTGTTGTTGTCGTCGTTGTTGTCGCACGCACATAAACGCACACACACACACACCACACACACACACACACACACACACACACACACACACACACACACACACACACACACACACACACACACACACACACACACACCACACACACACACACACACACACACAGACACACGCGTCCTTCGTCTCCACTCTAAAATAATTGCTTTGAAGCCTATTATATCAACAGTACGTGACGCTGAGTCCAATGCTTTAGTAACTTCTGCATCAAAAAAGTTGAATTATGGTTAGGCCCTATAATGTCCCCCCTTCTCACGCTTTAGGGAAACACCTCGGTCTTTATCTGTGGCCGGATCAATGAAACAGTATTTCGGTTCATCACCGGACATCTGAACGGCTCCCCCGTGATCGTTCCATCAGAGACGGTGAGACCTGGCCGTTCACATGCATCACTATCTTTTTGCTTTGTTTTACTGCGCTCACTAAAGCTGTGTATGTTGTTTTATCACTGGATAGGCTACTTTCCCCTGGTTTCAAGTTGATTAATAACATCTGATGCTCAGCGCACTTAAACGAAGGGCAATTGTTTAATAATAGTGACTTGACTCCCATATACAGCCAGTGAAGCAAATCCTGGGCAACATTACGGGCGATTTGCTCCGGTGTCAGTTCACCGTCCCGAACGTCAACGCCACCCAGGCGAGATCAGCTGACAACACCTTTGCTATCGAGCTCGCAAGAGGAGAACTGGGACCCTGTAAGTAGGCTTGCGACTGACCAGTCTCCTTGTGTTTTTACAGGGACATTAACATGCTTCTTTTTGCAGCTGGGCCGACAGGCTTTACTCCCTCGAGGACGACAGATCCTCTCAACTTGGCCGATCCACCAAGCACCGTTTCGACCACAACAGCGGCTCCAACCACAGCGGCGACCACTAGCTCTGGTCCCCCCTCCTTCATATCATCAGGTGAGGCACAAAGAAAACGAAAGATGGGAAGTCCAGGAAGTTTAACATGCATTTCCTGAGATTAGTTTGAAAATGGCTGAATAAAGAGTAGGCCTTGATTGGCTGAATAAGAGTATCCAATGCGTCTCTCTCCCCCCCCACAGCTTCTCTGGTCCTATGGAGCGTCCTGGTCTTGCCGGCGCTGCTGAGAATGTGACTTCTGAGCACGTGACGAGGGGAACACCTTGAAGTCGCGTGTGGCTCTCAATGGTCACACGCATCGTCTGCTTCCATCGGACAGGATTCAGATCGCAGAATTAATGTTTTAAGCGAATTAAAAGCCGACAAGCAACGGTGTTTGGTTATTTATTTGTGCTGTCGTTTTAAATGTTTCCATTTTTTCCCCCTTCTACGGGGGTAACTATATTTAACCCCATGAGAACCGGGAGCCGGGTCTTGTGCTTCACGGCTCACCTCTCGCTCGCATAACAAGCGCTCCCCATTCCATGACGACCGCGGTAAAGTGAGCCACTGTTTGCGAGTAAGCGGTAAAGTGAGCGCTGTTTGATTTTCGTTGCGCCCGAACTAGAGTAACTACGGTAGGCACGGTCTTTGAGCAAAGTGAAGGTCCTAAAAGAGAGATATATATATATATATATATATATATATATATATATATATATATATATATAATATAATATATATATAATATAGATATATATATATATATATATATTCTCAATAGTTATATTTCACTGCCATAATGTAGAGAAAAATCAGATTACATTTACAGTATGCTGATCTTTGGCCTTATGTAAAATAAATTCCTTCATACATGTGATCCTCCTTTCTTTTTGCATATTGTTCCTGGTGTCTTAATCTACTTCTGATATCCTTTTGGTGACATTTTACTGTAGCAATCTGATAGAAAAACCACTTTAAAACCACCCATAATGACTCAACTCCATTTACAGTACAATATGCTGAACTTTGACCTTATGTCACATCAATTCCTTCCTTACATGTGATCCTCCTTTCTTTTGCATAATTGTTCCTTCCTGGTGTCTTAATCCACCTTCTGATATCCTTTTGGTGACATTTTTACTGTAGCAATCTGGAGAAAAAAAACACTTTAAAACCACCCATAATGACTCAACTCCATTTACAGTACGCTGAACTTTGACCTTACGTCACATCAATTCCTTCATACATGTGATCCTCATTTCTTTTTGCATATTGTTCCTGGTGTTTTACTCTACTTTCTGATATCCATTTTGGTGACATTTTTACTGTAGCAATCTGGAGAAAAAACACTTTTATAACCGCCCATAATGACTCAAGTCCATTTACAGTTACAATTATGCTGAACCTTTGACCTTACGTCACATCAATTCTTTCATACATGTGATCCTCATTTTCTTTCCATATGGTTCCTGGTGTTGTTACTCTACTTCTGATATCCTTTTTGGTGACATTTTTACTGTAGCAATCTGGAGAAAAAAACACATTTTAAAACCAGCTCCATAATGACTCAACTCCATTTACAATACAATATGCTGAGACCTTTGACCTTATACGTCACATCAATTCTTTCATTACATGTGATCCTCATTCTCCTTTGCCATATTTTTTCCTGGTGTCTTAATCTACTCTCTCTTGATATCATTTTGGTGACATTTTACTGTAGCAATCTGGAAAAAAAACCACTTAAAACCACCCATAATGACTCAACTCCATTTACAGTACAATATGCTGAACTTTGAACCTTATGTCACATCAATTCTTCCATACATGTGATCCTCTTTCTTTTGCAATATTGTTCCTGGTGTCTTAATCCACTTCTGATATCCTTTTGGTGACATTTTACTGTAGCAATCTGAGAAAAAACCACTTTAAAACCAGCCCATAATGACTCAAACTCCATTTACATACAGTACGCTGAACCTTTGACCTTACGTCACATCAATTCCTTCATACATGTGATCCTCATTTCTTTTGGCATATTGTTCCTGGTGTCTATACTCTACTTCTGATATCCATTTTGGTGACATTTTACTGTAGCAATCTGGAAAAAAAAACATTTTATAACCGACCCATAATGACTCAAGTCCATTTACAGTACAAATATGCTGAACTTTGACCTTACGTCACATCAATTCCTTCATACATGTGATCCTCATATTTCTTTTCGCATATGGTTCCTGGTGTTTTACTCTACTTCTGATATCCTTTTGGTGACATTTTACTGTAGCAATCTGGAGAAAAAACACTTTAAAACCACTCATAATGACTCAACTCCATTTACAATATGCTGACCTTTGACCTTATGTCACATCAATTCTTTCATACATGTGATCCTCATTTCTTTTGCATATTTTTCCTGGTGTCTTAATCTACTTCTGATATCATTTTGGTGACATTTTACTGTAGCAATCTGGAAAAAAACCACTTTAAAAACACGACCCATAATGACTCAAGTCCATTTACAGTACAAATATGCTGACCTTTGACCTTACGTCACATCAATTCCTTCATACATGTGATCCTCATTTCTTTTTCATATTTGTTCCTGGGTTTTACTCTACTTCTGATATACTTTTGGTGACATTTTACTGTAACAATCTGAGAGAAAAAAACACTTTAAAACCACCCACATAATGACTCAACTCCATTTACAATATGCTGACATTTGACCTTATGTCACATCAATTCCTTCATACATGTGATCATCATTTCTTCTGCATATTGTTCCTGGTGTCTTACTCTACTTCTGATATCATTTTGGTGACATTTTACTGTAGCAATCTGGAGAAAAAACACTTTAAAACCACCCATAATGACTCAACTCCATTTACAGTATGCTGAACTTTGACCTTATGTCACATCAAATTCTTTCATACATGTGAATCCTCATTTCTTTTGGCATATTGTTCCTGGTGTCTTATTCTACTTCTGATATCATTTTGGTGACATTTTACTGTAGCAATCTGGAGAAAAAACAAATTAAAACCCACCCCATAATGACTCAACTCCATTTACAGTATGCTGAACTTTGACCTTATGTCACATCAATTCCTTCATACATGTCATCCTCATTTCTTTTGCATATTGTTCGTGGTGTTCTTCATTCTAACTTCTGATATTCATTTTGGTGACATTTTACTGTAGCAATCTGGAGAAAAAAAACACTTTAAAACCCACCTCATAATGACTCAAACTGCAATTTACAGTATGCTGACATTTGACCTTTATGTCACATCAATTCCTTCATACATGTCATCCTCATGTTCTTTTGCATAATTGTTCCGGGTGTCTTCATCTAGCTTCTGATATCACTTTTTGGTGACATTTTTAACTGTAGCAATCTGGAGAAAAAATCAATTAAAACCACCTATAATGACTTCAACTCCATTTACAGAATATGCTGACATTTGACCTTATGTCACATCAAATTCCTTCATACATGTCATGCATCATTTCTTTTGCATATTGTTCCTGGATGTCTTCATCTACTTCTGTGATATCCTTTTGGGTGACATTTTACTGTAGCAATCTGGGAGAGAAAAACACTTTAAAACCAACCCATAATGACTCAACTCCATTTTACAGTATGCTGAACTTTGAGACCTTATGTCACATCAATTCCTCATTAACATGTGATCCTCATTTCTTTTGCATATTTTTCCTGGTGTCTTATTTTACTTCTGATATCATTTTGGTGACATTTTACTGTAGCAATCTGGAGAGAAAATCACACTAAAACCCCACCTATAAATGACTCAACTCCATTTACAGTATGCTGACATTTGACCTTATGTCACATCAATTCCTTCATACATGTGATCCTCATATATCTTTTGCATATTGTTCCTGGTGTGTTCATCTACTTCTGATATCCTTTGGGTGACATTTTACTGTAGCAATCTGGAGAAAAAAACACTTTAAAAAACCACCCATAATGACTTAAACTCCATTTACAGTATGCTGAACTTTTGACCTTATGTCACATCAATTCCTTCATCATACATGTGATCCTCATTTCGTTTGGCAATATTGTTTCTGGTTGTCTTACGTCTACTTCTGATTATCATATTTTGGTGACATTTTACTGTAGCAAATCTGGAGAAGAAAAAACCACTTTTAAAACCGCCCAAAATGACTCAACTCCATTTACAGTATGCTGAACTTTGACCTTTACGTCACATCAATTTCCTTCATACATGTGATCCTCCTTTTCTTTTGAATTTGGTTCCTGGTGTTTTAACTCTACTTCTGATATCCTTTTGGTGACAAAAGGTGAGCCGCTGTTTGATTTTCGTTGCGCCCGAACTAGAGTAACTACGGTAGGCACGGTCTTTGAGCAAAGTGAAGGTTCCTAAACAGATATATATATATATATAATATATAATATATATATATATATATTTTCTAATAGTTATATTTCACTGCCATATGTAGAGAAAATCAGATTACAATTTACAGTATGCTGATCTTTGGCCTTATGTAAAATAAAATGTCCTTAAATACATGCTGATCCTCTTTCTTTTGCATATTGTTCCGGTGGGTCTTAATCTACTTCTGATATCCTTTTGGTGACATTTTACTAGTAGGCCAATCTGATAGAAAAACCCACTTTAAAACCACCCATAATGACTCAACTCCATTTACAGTACAATATGGCTGAACTTTGACCTACGTCACATCAATTCCTTCCTTACATGTGTGTTTCCTCCTTTTCTTTTGCATATTGTTCCTGCCAGTGTCTTAATCTACTTTCTGATATCATTTTTGGTGACATTTTACTGTAGCAATTCTGGAGAGAAATCACATTAAAACCACCTTATAATTGACTAACTCCATTTGACAGTATATTGACCTTTGACTTAATGCACATCCAATTCCTTCATACTGTGATCCTCATTTCTTTTGCATATTGTTCCTGGTTGTCTTTCATTCCTACTTCTGAATATCCTTTTGGTGACACTTTTACTGTAGCCAATCTTGGAGAAAAACCACTTAAAACCACCATAATAACTCAACTTCCATTTACAATATGCTTGAACTTGACCTTAAGTCACATCAATTCCTTCATTACATGTTGATCCTCATTTCTTTTGGCATATTTGGTTTCCTGGTGTTTTACTCTACTTCTGATATTCATTTTGGTGACATTTTACTGTAGGAATGCCGGAGAAAATCAACATTGGGGCGTTTTTTTTTTTTTTTTTTTTTTTACATATGGGGGGTTTTTAAAGTGGTTTTTTTCCAGATTGCTACAGTAAAATGCACCAAAATGATATTCAGAAGTAGAGTAAGACACAGGAACAATATTGCAAAAGAATGAGGATTCACATGTATGAAGAATGATGTGGACGTAAGGTCAAAGTCAGCATATTGTACTGTAAAAATGGACTTGAGTCATGTATGGGACGGTTTAAAGTGGTTTTTTCTCCAGCATTGCTACGAGTAAAATTGTTCACCAAAATGATATTTCAGAAGTAGAGTAAGACACCAGGAACCAATATGGCCAAAGAAAATGAGGACACATGGTATGGAAGGAAAATTGATGTGACATGAGGTTCTCCAAAGTCAGCATTACTGTAAATGTAGTTGAGTCATTATAGTTGGGTTTTTAATGTGATTTTTCTCGGATTCCTACAGTAAAATGTCCCACCAAAATGATATGTCAGAAGTTTAGAGTAATTACACCAGAACAATATGCAAAAGGAAATGAGGATCACATGTATTGAAGAATTGATGTTGGACGTAAGGTCCAAAGTTCAGCAGTATGGTACTGTAAATTGGAGTTGAGTCATTATTGGCGGTTTTAAAGTGGGTTTTTTTCTTCCCAGATTGCGCTACAGTAAAATGTCACTAAATGATATCAGAAGTGAATTTAAGACCCAGGGAACAATATGGAAAAAGAAATGAGGATCACATGTATGAAGGAATTTGAGTGTGACATAAGTTCCAAAGGTCAGGCAATACTGTAAATGGCAGTTGAGTCATTATAGGTGCGTTTTAATGTGATCTTTCTCCGGATTCCTACAGTAAAATGGTCACCAAAATGATTATCAAGAAGTAGAGTAAGGACCACAGGAACAATATGCGGAAAGAAATGAAGGATCCACATTGTATGAAGAAATTGTATTGTTGACATAAGGTCTAAGGTCAGCATACTGTAAATGGGAGTTGGAGTCATTATAGGTGGGTTTCTTAATGTGAATTTTCTCCAGATTGCTACGAGTAAAATGTCACAAAATGAATCAGAAGTTAGAGGTAAGACACCAGGAACAATATGAAAAAGAAATGAGGATCAGCATGTATGAAGGAATTGATGTGACATAGGTCAAAGGTCAGTCATACTGTAAATGGAGTTGAGTTCATTATAGGTGGTTTTAATGTGATCTTTCTCCCGGATCCTCAGTTAAAAATGTCACCAAAAATGATATCAAAGTAGGAGTAAGACACCAGGAACAATATGCAAAAGAAATGAGGATCACATGTATGAAGGAATTGATGTTGACGTTAAGGTCAAAGTTCAGTATTGTACTGTAAATGGACTTGGTCATTATTGGGCGGTTTAAAGTGGGTTTTTTCTCCAGATTGCTACAGATAAAATGTCACCAAAAATGATATCAAGAAGTAGAAGTAAGACACCAGGAAACAATTTATGCCAAAAGAAAATGAGGATCACATGTATTGAAAGGAATTGATGTGACATGAGCGTTCAAAGCGTCAGCATACTGTAAATGTAGTTGAGTCATTTATAGGTGGTTTTAATGTGATTTTCTCCGGATTCCTACAGTAAAAATGTCACCAAAATGATGTCAGAAGTAGAGTTAAGACACAGGACAATATGCAAAAGAAATGAGGATCACAGTGTATGAAGGAAATTTTTGATGTGACGTAAGCGTCAAAGTTCAGGCATATGGTACTGTAAGATGGAGTTGAGTCATTATTGGGCGGTTTTTAAAAGTGGTTTTTCTCCAGATTGCTACAGATAAAATGTCACCCCAAAAATTGATACAGAAGTAGAGTAAGACACCAGGAACATATGGAAAAAAGGAAAATGAGGATTTACATGTATGGAAGTGAATTGATGTGCACATAAGGTCAGAAAAGTTCAGCATACTGTAAATTGGGAGGTTTGAGTCCATTATTAGGTGGTTTTAATGTGATCTTTCTCCTGGATTCCTACAGTAAAATGTCACCAAAATGATATCAGGAGTTAGAGTAAGACACCAGAACAATATGCAAAAAGAAATGAGGATCCACATGTATGAAGGGAATTGATTGTGGACATAACGGTCCTAAGGTCAAGCATACTGTAATGTGAGTTGAAGTCATTATAGGTGGGTTTTAATGCTGATTTTTCTCCAGATTGCTACAGTTAAATGTCACCAAAAATGAGTATCAGAAGTAGAGTAAGACAACCAGGAACAATTTATTGAAAAAGAAATTGAGGGATCCACATATATGAAGGGAATTGGATGTGACATAAGCGTCCAAAGGTCAGCGATACTGTAAATTGAGTTGAGTCATTACTAGGTGGTTTTAATTTGATCTTTTCTCCGGATTCCTACAGTAAAAATGTCACCCAAAATGATATCAGAAGTAGGCAGTAAGACAGCCAGGGAACAATATGAAAAAGGAAATGAGGATCACATGTATGAAGAATTGATGTGACATAAGGTCAAAGTGTCAGCATACTGTAAATGGAGTAGTCATTTAGGTGAGTTTTAATGTGATTTTTCTTCCAGGATTGCTACAGGTAAAAATGTCACCAAAGGATATGCAGAAGTAGAGTTCAAACACCAGTAACCATATGGAAAAGAAATTGAGATCACATGGTATGAAGGAATTATCTGTGACGTAAGGTTCAAAAATTCAGCATATGCTTACTGTAAATGGATTGAGTCATTTTATGGGCGTTTTAAAGTGGTTTTTTCCAGATTGCTACAGTAAGAATGTCACCAAAATGATATTCAGAAGTAAGTAAGACACCAGAAGCCAATATGCAAAAGAAATGAGTGATTCACATTGTATGAAGGAATTGATGTGACATAGGTCAAATATGTCAGCATATTGTAAATGGAGTTGAGTTCATTATGGGTGGTTTTTTTTAAAGTGTTTTTTCTCCAGATTGCTACAGTAAATGTCACCAAAAGGGATATCCAGAAGTAGAGGTAAAACACAGGAACCAAATGCAAAAGAAATGAGGATCACATGTATGATAGGAATTTGATGTGACGTAAGGTTTCAAAATAGATTCAGCGCTACTGTAAATTGGAGTTGAGTCATTTATTGGTGGTTTTAATGTTATTTTTCTCCAGATTGCTACAGTAAAATGTCACCAAGATCATATCAGAAGTGAGTAAGACAATTCAGGAACAATATGCAAAAGAGAAATGAGGATCACATGTGATGAAGGGAATTGATGTGACATAAGGTCAAAGGTTCAGCATATTGTAAATGGAGTGAGTCATATGGGGTGGTTTTTAAAGTGTTTTTTCTCCAGTTGCTACTAGTAAAATGTCACCAAAGATGATATCAGAAGTAGGGATTAAGGACACCAGGAACAATATTCAAACGGAAATGAGGATCACATGTATTTGAAGGAATTGATGTTGACATAAGGTCAAAGTTCAGCATATTGTACTGTAAATGGACTTGAGTCAGTTATGGGCGGGTTTTAAGTGGTTTTTCTCAGATTGCTACAGTAAAATGTCACAAAATTGATATCATAAGGTTAGAGTAAGACAA
>OLKM01000436.1:0-20857 GCA_900291075.1 Melanogrammus aeglefinus
TCTAATTTACTCGAACAATCTAGTTTAGGACTGCATGTGCAGTCCGTGAACAAACATGATGACTTGATGAAAATCCCCCAAGGAAATGTAACCCAGTTTCAAGAGCAAGTGTCATCACTTCGCTATTCCACCTGTGTCCCAACATTATCACGAATCAGACTCGTTAGGTGCAAGTGTCTCTGCAAGCAGGGAGCTTCTTGTACTCTACTTCCATGCAGGAGACTGACTATTTGCACCTGGAATATTAGATGAAAACACAACGTATTCAGCTTATGGCAGTAGATTCTTTTCAAATACCCCTTGTTAAACTTGCAGATGGCTCAGGAGCTTTAGATTGCATCTCTAGAAACTTCAGTTTAATTGATTTGAACAATTCAGAGGTTAGATTGCATAAGGCAATCACTCCACGTGTAATTCATGGGAGGAAAATAGTTAAACAATTAAAGGGCCTAGTATTATCATGTATGGTACATCTCTTTTTGAACATGCATATGACAGCATGTTCTCCCCATCCATTAATTTCAGAACTGAGAAAAACACAACAGGCAAATGCTGGAACTGACAGAATAACATGTCTCTAGGAAATAAAATATGAAGTTATTCAATTTTTTTTGCTAAGATTTTATTTCAAAATCAAGATGCTAGTATATAACCAACTTACCTTATACGGCCACGGGCCACTTCGAATCTCCATAGCTGTAATCTAAATTTCCGTTCCTATTTCTATTTGCTTCACACAGCAAATAGGCATAAGTGGGCCTGTTGTTTACTGCGATTTGTTTAATAATGGTGAAATTTGGAGAGTATGTTGTCGTCATTGACTAATGCTTTCCAGCGATCATCTTGTTTGGATGCGTCAATACTAAAGATGTGAGAAAAATTACTGTTAAAAGGAATTTTCTAAATATTCATTAGAAGAGACATTTGAACACACAGTACACTAAATAACATTATTAAATGTGATGGGAAACTGTCCTAACACAGAAAAATGTACTATATTAACCCAAAATGTCAAGTTACAAAATAACAAATGGGAGGGAAGGGGTGTTAACACCCCATTAGTGTTTAAGTATCTGTCAGTCTTCGATTGTGCAAATCGCATTAATGTTGGGTCAGGTTCTGCAAACTTAACTACATTACGTTTAATGTGACACAAGCATAGTAGGGTTATTATCCAATGTCAAGAACCAATTAATTAAATCATAATTAATTAAACATTCAGTGATACTGAGAAATCAGCAATAGTCGGTGAGCAGTAAGTGCCCAAAAAAAACCCTAATTGAAACAGAGCTAATTTTTGCTGCTTTAACTTAACAACTTTTCCAAAAAAAGTATATTAGGGGTCTGATTAAAAAATGTTTATATCAAATTGGACATTTTCGGAATGCTCACCCAATAGCGATGTTTCTGCCATTCAAAACTCAAAAAGAAATGTACTTCTCCGTCTCTGAGTTATTGCCTTGCACTGCATTCCTCCACTTGATATACAGGTCTCCTTTATTACTCCACGACAAAGGCACCTGGTTCGCATGGGCTGTGTAGCAAAAACTCCTCTTCCTATTAAGTACATAAAAATAATAGATTGCTTTCTTACTGTATTTGTAAAAAGTATTTTCGTTGTCTCATGCTTTAACATAGATTCATCCACATCTCTGAATAAATGAATAACCATAAAAAAAATAAAATATATATATTGTAAACCACTTTACAATAAAAATCGTAACTTGAACCCATAGCTGGTTTATATTAGATTCAAACAAAAACAGCAGACTAAATAAAAAAAAAAACACTTTTTAATCACAAATACCTAAGTAAGTTATTTTTTTTATGTGTATGTGAAAGAACAGTACTGAGAAACTGAAACTGGTGTAATATGATGCCTTGTACCTTTTTCGCTATCAATGTATTTTCCTCTCAATTCCTGGCTTTGTCCTTGAGAGCAGAATGGAATGATGTTGCTTCCTTCAACAGCTTTATTCTTTTTTTGTCCGGGTTGACAAATCATGGCTCCCTAAGTGATTTGGACATTCATAAACCTTACACAGTTACCCAACATGCAAGAACAGCATCCCCCTTGACTGATCTGTTTCGATCAGTTACCAGAACCACAGTAGCTATCCAAAGAAAACAAAAAAAAGTTCAAAAATTGACTGATCTTCAACATTCAGGGCTTGATGGTTTCATTGAAGCTATAAAGAATCCATGTGTTAACATTTACATGGTTATCTCTAAAACACAACAGCTACAATAAATAAGTGTAGGAAAAGTCAAGAAGTTACACAAAGACTTCCACTGATTGTTAATTTATCACTATTTTAAATTGATTCTGGTAACTTGTAGACAGAAAATTGTAAAACCAGGATAAAATGGGCCGCCACGTCCCAATAAATGCATCTGCGGCGGAAACATTGTTACTGAATACTCAACATGCTAATAGTGATATATTACACAATTAGACACTCTTTATAAAACAACACAGCTTTAAACGGAGTGGTCAAGTTGGTAGAGGATAACGTTATGTGTAGTGAGGCTAGTTAGCTAGTGCACGGTCGCTAACAGCTGATATCAAATGCACTATTTAAGCAACAAGCCACTCTGTGGCTAATGTAGCCAACTAGCTAATGTGTGTAAAACACACCATTGTATTACATTTGGCTTACATTATATGTGCAGTAAAAATCACTGGATATTTTCCGAAATCATTTTGACTTAATCAAATTGAATAACACCTAGGGCTTACTGTTTGTCCATATATTTCAAAGAAATATAAAAGCAGCCAGACCACTAGTGATAGTTTTTGGTATAGGACGTAAGCTAACTTGCCGTTGGTCCGATGCCGATTCTTCTGAGAGTGGGTGGAGTATTCCGAAAGTGCTTCGCTTATTGTTGGATCCACTCCAATCACGGGGTAGTAGCCTATCAGTATGGCTCTATGCACAACTCCACTACTTCCTGGACTTAAGTGCAGCATCCTTCATTCCTGTCTTACATTATTGGAATAAACTGATTAAATCAGGTGTGTCTGACATTGTGACTACTCAGAACACCTGGAATTAATCAGTTTGTCCAGTAATGTAAGACAGGAAATGAAGGAGCTGCACTAAGTCCAGGACAGTAGTGGAGTTGTGCATAGAGCCTATGGTAATTTTGTTGGCCTGAGTGAATAGACGTACCCCCATCTGTACCTGTGAAGTAGTGTGTTATCCAAAGCAGGAGAAGTGTTTATAAAAGAGGAAGAAATTGTCTGAAACCCCAGCTAGTCGAAAAATGTTTTGTTTCTAGATAAAAAAAAATTAAGTTGCACAGCACATTTCACTGTCTCTTACTTTGATTATAACACTGCGACAGTTTGAAAAGAATTGTTCCCTTCATTATGTGGTTATTCAAATTTGACATAAAATATCATTTAGATCCCTACTGTTATTGCCATGTTCAATCCATAATAATACACTAAACAAAATATACATTTCATTTTATACGAATGAATACATGAACGAATACAATAAAATGTATTTATTAAGATATATTGATTTATTAACTTGTCAGTCTTGCATGTCGGAACTCTTGCAAGGCAGTATAGGCCATAGGCGTCAGTTGTGGTTGAAAATGTCTGGCGACAAGAGAACGCATTCGGAAGTACAACTTTTCAGAATGGCTGGGTACAAATGAGGATGCACTCTTTTTTTCTCTTTTTAGTGCCGGTAAATGAAAGTCCTCTAAAAGACGGAATACCCTAACTACGAAGGAATAAAAATGTATACAAAATCTGTCTGGCAGGGGTTATGCAGAAAACGGTTTCCAAAAAGATCAGACATATGACTCCCACTATCTTCTAGTCCATGTAGGCCTATCCAATGTTGACAACAACGTGACATGATTATGGCTAAGCTAACAACACAACAAGCAGGAGCTAGGAAGAGGAAATTAACTGCTGTTTAAAGTTCAGAAGGGGCCCAAACGTCTGGCTACTGTCATGGCCTAAGGGTAACCAGACAATGATGGAGAGACAGAGGCGTGGTACTAGTTTCGCAATGATTCACGGTTTTATTTGACGACATAACAAAAGGGAGATCAAAACGTCGCAGCGTGGCAAAGCAAGTAGGGAGATGCCAAAGAGGGAAAGGGCTGGACTGTTGGAACAGGGGCGCACCATATAGGCCACCAAACGCAACGACTCCGCCCCTCTTCTATCAGTCCTAAATGGGGAGAGACAGCCAGCAACCAGTCCTAATTGGAGAGAGATGACAATCATAGGCAAGGGTCCTTGCGGCCGTCACACTACACACAGCACTACAAAAGTCGTCAAGATTGAAAAAGAAAAAAATATTTGTTGCACAAGCTGAACGCGTGTAATCACATCATGAGCTGGCTGTTCTCTCAATTCACAACCACGGCATATCCATCAAAACTAGCCTACCATCAGGCGTTCTGACCAAAAACGCATTGCACCTCCCACAATTATTCCAGAATTCAAAGCGGAAAGCAAGAATGACCAAAAGTCACTTTGTGTCAACAGAGAGACTTGATTCCTCAATTGGCAAGTTAAAACAGCTGACCCACTTGAATACAAAAAAACATAAAAGATCTTGCCACAACACCAGCCAAATCTTAGGCAAATATCACGTCTTACCTTTATTTATGTGGCGGTGGTCTGCAGATTTCATCCCGTGGTGTAGCCTACCACACATCCATTTAGTTCAACAGGTTATCGTTCTGATTACTGTCCATGGTACTAGCAAACTGCTCTGGTGCTTTTCACCATATGTATTCAGGCTGAGATGATGACTTGAATGTCTGATACCTCATCATCCCAGCCAAAGAGTATTTGTATTATTAGTAGTGAATGACTACTTGCCAAATCGAAAAGAATAACTTCACAAAGTGTGGTATTTTTCCAATGTATTTGTTATCATTCGTGAGTGTTGATCAGCAGAGAAATAGTGTCCGCCAAAGTCGTTGACGTCGCCTTAGCAACCGAAGACGCTGGGGTTGAAAAGTTACCGGACTGCTTGAGGAGTGATATCAGAGACGTCATTATAGGCAAAAAGTCCTTTGTTTTCCATGACGGCGGTCAATTATACTTAGCAATGGTGAATTATCAAATATAAAATATAATGTTTTGAAGAGCCCATGCAATAGAACGGAGCGTTTCACGCATTGAGAAGACCCGTGTAATAATCCATAAGAATTCAACTAGATTTTATTTATTTTTTTACAAGTGGTGGGGACAAAATGAAGCTTGACGAAATCTGGTGGGGACGCGTCCCCGGTGTCCCCGGCGTAATCGACGCCTATGAGTATAGCCTATTGAGTGTATCAAAAATAATAACCTTTAATATATCTGACTATTTAACACTGGCTTGAAAAAGTTTCAACACGCCATCACTACAAACACCTTTCGTCTTCATGACCTCTGTGGACGACCTTGGGGTCCTGGAGCTAGCATACACAATGTTAGCTTGTGTTGCCGGTTGAATGAAAAGAGCGTGAAAAGAAAACAAAAATGTTTTCGGTAGTTCGAGGCGAAATTAAAAAAAAAAAAAATATAAATCACGTCTTTAGGGGATATGATGTTTCGGGGCTGCTCGAACATCTGGCGTCAACGACAGATGGAGTCGCCGTACTTTGTTTATTTTAGCATCCTCCCCCGCGGTAAAACAGAGGATTGTTCAAAAGCACGACAAACTTTAGCGTGTTGGCTCAACGTTACTCCTCAGGGAGGGGGAACAACTTGAGGGGGGCTGTGGGGGGGAACGCATGTAGCGACACTGATGAGCCGGTTTGAACGTCATTACTGTTTGTTGTTCGGGAGGGGTTACCCCTGGAAAACACAACGGCACATCATCGCAAGGTCTCTCCGGGGAGGAATCAGCCGCGCACTCGTCATCAATCAGAAAAACTGTTCGCTTACCAGGAAGAACGTGGCAGTTATGATGCTTGGGGGTGCTGCTCACTATTACAAAAACAAACAGAAAAAAAAAGCAAGAGCCACATCAGGGGAGGCTCCTGAGTACAGAGAGATGAAGATCGGTGTGGGGCCACACACACATTTGCGCCACACACACACACACATCACACACAGCACACACACACACACACTTACACACACACACACACACACACACACACACACACACACACACACACACACACACACACACACACACACACACACACACACACACACACACACACACACAGACACATTCCCTGGCCCTGTTTTTAAATGCAGAGTACGCAAACGACAGATGCATATTTTGTAGCGTATATATATACTGTAATATATATATATATATATATATATATATATATATTATATATATATATATATATATATATATATATATATATATATTATATATATATATATACTGTATATACACTTAGGAAAATTTCCGAAACCGTTGGTTGCCGTTGGTGACAACCTCTTAGCGTTGCTAGCTCACAAAAGGGATAAAGCTCTGTGGTAGGCAGAGCTATCAGAAGGTACACTTCCACCGGTTGATCAATATGTTCCAGCAGCACGGTGAAATACGAAGCGCTCGATAGCAACACACCGTGTGCTCGGAGGTTCATGAACGTACCGTTACCATGGGTCATTGGGTCACTTTACATGAGCAGGTTGTTTTGACGCAGTCCTTTTCTTCGCCAGGAAGTGACCAAGTGGTTTTCCATATAATAGAGCCAGGATAGAAAGAGGCATTCCCTTGAAGAGACGATCACTACTATGGACGTCTCGTAGTTCAGGGTTCATATTTTATGTATTTATGTATCTCAAAAAGCTAAACGTATACCGGCGTTTGCCTGATAAATTCCTCTGTTCACCCGTGCGTACACAATAAGGAAGGTCATTTAAGGTGACCCGCGTTGGCCTGGCAAGTTGTAAGTAGCTCAGTGTGGAAATTTGACTCTAGGGCAAGCCGGGAAGGAATAGAAAATCGCGCCTGTGTTGCATTTAAATGAAAACTTGGTCCTCTCAGCATGTAAACAGCCTCAGACTCCACGCTAGCAAAGTGATCACATAAAACATATACACTCCAAGTTGTCAAGAAGCATTGCAGTATAATATAAAGCTAAACAGGTTCTGGCCCATAAATCACTACACATCCTCTATTGTTTACTGGTTTCACCTTATTTAAGTTACAGTGTAGAGTGTTGGGACAATAATTACAAAAGTACATCACATTTACTGTTTATTCTGCAGAAAAGGGCTATACGGACCATTTTCAATGCTGGGTATAGGGATCATACAAACTCATACAGTCAAAAATACTCAAATTAACAGATCTGGTTGAATTTCAAACAGCACAATTAATGTTTAAAGCAAAAAATAACAAACTACCGGCAAATGTTAACAAAAAATCACACAAAGAGAAGGGAGTTATTTTTAGGGGATTGCTTCATTTTAAAATGAAAAGGGCGCATACAACCAGAAAAACTTCTTGTATTTCGGTCTGTGGGGTAAAATTGTGGAATAGGTTAAAAGAAATGCTCAAGCAATGTCCAAACATAAAACTATTCAAAAAGAGGTTAAAGGAAATGATTCTCACAGGGTACAAGGATGAAGGTGTTTGATTTTCAATGGGTGTTAATTGTTTTATTGTATATTTATTTAGGTGTTGTTTATTCTTTTTTGTATTTGTTTTTGTTCTTAAAAATTATTTTTTGGGGAATTCCTGAATTAAATTATAGTTTTGATTCTAAAATATATCAATAGTGAGATAATATCTTTATATTTTCATGAATGTTTTATATTGATTTTCTTTATTTTTATTTTTTGAGAAATGTGTAAGAAATTTTAGCATATATTTGAGCATATAAGTAATACATTTTATTTTTAGAAAATGATATATTTGGATACGTTAAAAATAATATTTATATGTATGTATACACAATTAATAATAATAAATGAAAATGTTAATAATAATTAATATTATGACTAAGGAAGCTTAATTCAAACGAGTTACAGAGAAGGGGTGCGATTAAATAAGTGTAAACTTCTTCCCACTCCTTTTCAAACATGTTACAATTATCAAGTATTTGTCATTCAGGTATCTGATTATGCTTTCTATTTTGTGTAACATCATTATTTTCTGAAGAGCCCATGGGACCTATAAGATCGAAAAATATGAATGGGTTTCAATGGAGAGAAGGTAAATATTTTCTTTAAATACTTTAAATGCCCTGGATTATTCATGTATTGTTTGTGATTTTAAATGATAATTTTTCATGCAAAGAAAACTAAAGATTTTCATGAAGAAGTTTAATAATGTTAGGTTTTGTGTGAGGCCGCTTTGTGAACTACAGCTCTTCGCTGCTCTCGACGCGAGTGATATACGTCACCACACCCGCACTTGGTAATCCGGTACAGACATGGTGATCTCTCTGCTCCACTTCGCCGCTTTTTTCCAAGGGGAGGATAAGCATCGAAAGGTGGAAAACCATTATAAATCGGGGCATGTGTAGATTATGTTATGCCGATGAGGAGATTGTCGGTCGCAGGGAGCGTGACGTCACATTCGAGACATGTAGTCTTTCTCATTTTGTTTTCTCTACAGCCTTTAACTGACCAATTGCACAATAAACATTCAAACTCTTGACATGAAAGATTATCATCTAAATCCACAAACAACGTATGTGTAATCCAGGGCAAATAATGACTGGGACCAGAAAATAATTACTTTCTCTCCATTGAAACCCATTCATATTTTTCGATCTCATAGGTCCCACGGGCTCTACCGGAAGGGGCGTGACTTCGCCGCTCTAGAGTTCACGGTTTAAGCTTCCCTACCCTTGAGCTTTTCCTGCTCAAGAGGCCTGGCAGCAAGGGAGTTTAACCTCTCCTACGTAAGCCTTTAGTTTGTTTATCAGACCACCGTGATTGGAAATGACCCTATGGAATTAGATTGAGTGGAGTCGGAATGTATTTTAGCATTAGGGTTCTAGGCTAACTGGATTGGGGTGGATTTAGATGAGATTGGATCCTACTTAATTTGATGGAAATTGACAAACGATATGTAGGCTACCCCGTCAGCAAACTTTAGTTAAGACTCAGATCTCGGAAAATGGCACCCCCGCTGTCTCTTGTTCTCGTCAGTGTGTGTGTGTGTGTGTGTGTGTGTGTGTGTGTGTGTGTGTGTGTGTGTGTGTGTGTGTGTGTGTGTGTGTGTGTGTGTGTGTGTGTGTGTGTGTGTGTGTGTGTGCGTGTGCGTGCTTGCGTGTGTGTTTCAGAGAGTGAGAGCGATAGATCCAGCTGCGGTCCCATTCTGTTGTGAGCAGTTGGACGGCTTCATGTTAACATGTTCCAACTGACCTGTATCTGTAATATGTAGCACATCATTATTAATTATTAAACATGCGGGCACTGGACTAAAGCCACCTTAATTTGTGTATCAGTTTATTCTCTCTCTCTCTCCAAAAAGACCCATGAGCCGTTCCTTTCAAAGACCGTCTCTCTCTCTCTCTCTCTCTCTCTCTCTCTCTCTCTCTCTCTCTCTTCTCTCTCTCTCTCTTCTCGTCTCCTCTCTCCTCTCTCTCTCTCTCTCTCTCTCTCTCTCTCTTCTCTGCTCTCTCTCTCTCTCTCTCTCTCTCTCTCTCCCAGTGTCTTGTGGGTATTATTTGAAATCAGTCACCTCTAGTGCCCTGACAACAAACATACAACCAGGCCTTGATAGACAGATGCAGAGTTCCTCTGCATCAGAATCTCTGGCAGATAATGGCGGGAAAAAGACAAAACAAAATGGAGCTCAATCGCCTTGTAGTGCTGTCCTTCTCTCTGCCATATTGAAGCAGAACCGTGAGAAGAGTCACGTTTTACCAGCTGCGGAGCGCACCAAAAAAAAAGAAAGAAAAAGAGTGTTATGGAGAGAGGGGGCAATACAGTGAGAAATAAACAGCTTTTTCTAGTCTGTGGTATACCAGACAGCAATGCATAAATGAATACGAGATTGCTTGGAGACCGGGTCTCAGTGCCAAGCTGTTACGACTAACTGCCAGACGAGAGCATGAGGCCTATCTACACTTTACAGCTCTTGTTGAACCTGTGGATCATCCCCAAATGTTGAGTTGTTTTTTAGAGTGACGTTCACCCTCAGCGACCTGGAAACTACTGTTTGAGTGTATGGCTGTGAGATAGTTTTGACGATTTTTAACATAATTTTTTTTAAGACAAAATACGTCCCTGGGCTTGACTAAGAATCGCCCCTGGCATTTCGCCCTAGACAGGCCACCCTCATTTTTCACACATGTTCTTAGTGCATTAGCGAAGCATGCCCTGGGCTGAAGGCCGAAAATACATCAAGCAGTTTGGCAAATTGGGGGCGTCTGTCTGAAGGGCGTGTTTTCTTTGGCCAGCAATTATCTGCGCCTCTCGCACTGGTCTTATCCAGGGCTGGCAGAAAACCTTGGAGTGAGATTAGAGAGTTGCAGGGTGTGCAACCATTTTGATTTGGGGGCAGTTTGGGGTCATCATCGCACACTGAAGGCATTTATATGATCATTTCTGCAGTTGTAAAATTAATTTGTCAGGAAATTTAACATTTGATGGTTGTTACCGACTTTCACAACCACTAATCCTTAAATTTACAAGGAAATAAAACAGTTTTGGGCTACCAGAGGTATCACTGACCTGAATAATGAATGCCGTTGACCACCAGGAATGGGGCTTTTTCAGCCAGACCAGACCCTAACCAGGCCCACAGAACTGTGTATGCTTTTGAGTTGGCAATTCTTGATCAGATCTCGGACAAGAGACATGAGTTATGCGTTTGACCTATGTTCGTAACAGGACCATGGGTTTAGAATGGGTCTACCAGAACGGCTAACGAATATCTTAGAAGGCTGCATGCCTCTGATCTAAATAAAGCATGTTTTTACACATTTGCTTAGTATGGATTCATAAAATGAGGACTATTTTATGTTGCAATATGATATACTATATATTCGGTGAACGTGAATCGACTGCATTTTTTTTACGTTTAAGCAACACACACTCATGTTCTGTCGGCATATTGGTTCAAATGTGACCTTCAATTTGACCTATATACAGTATATATATCTCATATGTTCTAATTGGTTATTGGGTGGCGGTAGGGGGGGCCCATAAAAATCATAGCACCCAGGGCCTTATTGACCTACTCGCCGGTCAATAAGGCCCTGAAAACTCGCCGTATCTTATCTGATGACGATGAAAGGCTCTTGACGGGGTCCGTGCTAGGAGGGCTTGAACTCCCAGTGCTGCAGCGTGCTGTCGCTAGTACGGTGAGGCCCCGGGCCGACACATGCTGTCTTCTCTCTCTTCGTCCAAAGTCTTCTGCACGTTATTAACCAAGCCTGGGGCCAGGTATCGTATGATTATATACAAGGTTATATCATATTAATAAAACAAAAGCATATGATATTCTCCACTGGCCGGTTCAGCCTGTAATGAAGTCAGAACCACTGGAAAGAGACCAGGGGGCCCCATGGCATGTCCTGCCCTGGCTACTGCATTACTTCTGCAAGTACTACTACTACTACTACTACTACTACTATTACTGCCAGTCCTGCTGCTATTTCTACTACTAATACTACTATTACTACTGCTACTATAATGACTACTACTACATACAGCAGTGGTGCCACTCCTACTTCTATTACCAATGGTACTCCTACTTAAACTCCTACTGCTATTACTACTGGTACTACTACATCTATGAATATGCAACACAAGATGCAACAGACTTTTACTACCTTTCAAGTGTTTGTTATTGTTTAGTTGTGCGTGTGTGTGTGTGTGTGTTTGTTTAGTGTGTTTGTGTGTGTGTGTGTGTTTGTGTAGTGTGTGTGTGTGTTTGTGTAGTGTGTGTGTGTAGCTTGTGTGTGTGTGTGTGTGTGTTTATGTGTGCGTGGTTTGCGTGTTTGCGTGCGTGTGGAGTTTGTTTGAGTGTGTTTGTGCAGTGTGTGGGTACGTACCTGCGTGCGTGCGTGTGTGTGTGTTTGTGTGCAAGTGGCATACAGTGCTTTAAAAACCATTAAAGCCGTTCATGGCACCGTCGTCTCTTGTCCCTCTGGCCCATCTTCTCCCACTCTGTAGGGGCTCCGTCCCGCGATCCATACCCCGATCGATGCCCGGATTCAATCCCGTGTCTTGCCGCGCCGCTAACGTCACCCCCCCCCCCCCCCCGCCCGTGTGATTTCATACCCATCCTTTCCAATGGCGCTCGCTAACGCAATAAACCATTGTGGATAGGTCATCGAGCGAGATGAATTTAGAGTCGATAACAAGCGAGCGCTATAACAAATCGGAGGTGATGTTCCAGCACCCCATCAGAAGGGAACGAGGCGTAAAGGGAACGACAACTTTGCACTGGCTCAGCTTTGGGGGGGGGGGGGGGGGGGGGGGTAGGGGGTGTCAAACTGTTGTCAAGAGCGTCGCGTGATGGTTAACTGGATTTGTCCTGTGTCGGGGAATCCACGACTTTTGCGCGGTGCTTTTTGACAAGCGAAGTGACAGCTTGGATTTCAGGTGCGAATTAACGTCGCACCTGCGATGCGAACGTCGAATAACAAAAAAGCGAAATAAGGACGTGTTCGCGCGGGGCTACTCGCGCTAACAAGATTACCCAGCGGAAGATAACATGATGAGAAAAAATGTGTTGAGCGTGATACTAATGGATTGTGTGTGAGCGGAAAAATGAAAAAGCAAAAAAAAAGATTTGGTCTCTATTTAGTCAGAACAGAATATCTCATAAAACATATTGTGGCTCGCAGAAGATGTGATATTGGCTGAGGAGCTGGTAGTCTTCCGTTGGAGTGTAGTCGGGCCGGGGGGAGGGTGTTGTACGGGTGTGAATTCAGAGGGTGTGGGTCTGGGTGAATCTAGAGCAGCTGTCTTTTAACATCAATCACTTTAAGCTGTTAGTATTCCAGTGATAGGGAGAGAGAGAGAGAGAGAGAGAGAGAGAGAGAGAGAGAGAGAGAGAGAGAGAGAGAGGGAGAGGAGAGAGAGAGAGAGAGAGAGAGAGAGAGAGAGAGAGAGAGAATGACACACCTGTCTCTAATCACGTTCTCTTCAATTAGCCTGCCCTGCTAACGAGCAGCGGACGCCTGATCGCCTGAAGGGGGGAGGAGAGAGAGAGAGAGAGAGAGGGGGGAGAAATACATAGAGAAGGGATGGAACGGAGAAACAAGGGGAGAGAGGAAGAGAGGGAGACGAGAGGAATGGAGACAGGGAGAATTTTAGAGTGGGGGAAGAAGAGGGCAAGAGAGAGAGATTAGTGGAAAAAGACAGAGGGGAATAGAGGGGAGGGAAAGAGTGAGGGATTAGGATGAATGAAGGGAGACGGAGCGTGAGGGATAACGAGAGGGAGGTGGAAGGATGAATGGAGTGGAAGGGAGAAAAAGAGAGAGCGGCAATTGGCAATAAAGAGAGGGAGACAATGAGAGAGAGAGAGAGAGGGGGACGGAGAGAGAGGGAGAGAGAGAGAGAGAGAGAGAGAGAGAGAGAGAGAGAGAGAGAGAGAGAGAGAGAGAGAGAGAGGGGGGGACCGCAAAAGAGACGGAGAACAGATGAGAGAAGAAGAGAGAGAGAGAGACAGAGAGGGAGAGAGAGACAGAGAGGGAGAGAGAGAGAGAGAGAGAGAGAGAGAGAGAGAGAGAGAGAGAGAGAGAGAGAGAGAGAGAGAGAGAGAGAGAGAGAGAGAGAGAGAGAGAGAGAGAGAGAGAGAGAGAGAGAGAGAGAGCAGTGGTGCGTGACCGCAAAAGAGTGCTTGATGCATTTCCATGCCGCTCTCGGGCCCCTACAGTCTCTCCCCCACCGCAGGTGTTCAGGTGCACGTGTGGGTGCCTGCGCATGTGTCAAGAAGGGTTTGGGTTGAGGGCGAATGTGTTGGCTGTGTGTGCTGGTCTGTGGTGTGCTGGAACACACACACACACACACACACACACACACACACACACACACACACACACACACACACACACACACACACACACACACACACACACACACACACACACACACACACACACAAGCATATATAGAAGGTGTGTATGTGGTTGTGTGGGTGTGTGTGTTATATGTCGATCTGATTTGCCGTGTGCATCATACAGCATTGAATTGACGGAAAAATGGACGAGGTTGTGTGTGTATTTGATTGTGTCTGTGTGTGTATTTTTGTGTGTCTGTGTGTGTGAGAGTGTGTGTCTAAATAAGGTGACTGCTGGGGAGTGTGCTTGAGGGCACGTCTGCTCACCTTTGAGTGTGTTTATGTGTGTGCTTGCATGCATGATTGCTTGTGTGTGTGTGTGTGTGTGTGTGTGTGTGTGTGTGTGTGTGTGTGTGTGTGTGTGTGTGTGTGTGTGTGTGTGTGTGTGTGTGTGTGTGTGTGTGTGTGTGTGTGTGTGTGTGTGTGTGTGTGTGTGTGTGTGTGTGTGTGTGTGTGTGTGTGTGTGTGTGTGTGTGTCTGCGCGCGCGTGTGTAGTGTGTGTCTGTGTCTGTGTGTGTGTGTGTTGTGTGTGCTGTGGGTAAGTGTGTGTGTGTGGTGTGTGTGTGTGTGTGTTGTGTGTGTGTGCGTGGGTGTGTGTGTGGTGTGTGTGTGTGTGTGTGTGTGTGCGTGTGTGTGTGTGTGTGTGCCATGTGTGTGTGTGTGTGTTGTTATCTGGTCCCCCCCCTCTGATGCGGGCGGGGGTCCGCGAGGAGGTTGAAGTGTGCAGGTTGAAAGCACAAAGAGTATTCTCTCCTCCTCCTCTTCCTCCTCTTCCTCCTCTTCCTCCTCTTCCTCCTCCTGTTCCTCCACACCTGCTGTCGTATTCCAAAACACGGTCCACCTGGAGCCCGTGGAGACAGGCACAGACGTGTGTGTGTGTGTGTTGCAATCTGTGTGTGTGTCCGTGTGTGTGTGTGTGTGTTGCTGTGTGTGTGTGTATTTGTATCCCTGTATGTGTTAATGTGTGTGTGTGTCAGTGTGTTACTGTTTGTGTGTCGGTGTGTGTGTGTGTGTCACTGTGTGTTTGTGAAAAGGATGACAATCATAGCCACCATACCTTCACAACCGCATCCTGTTTAATCAGCAGCGCTACATTACTAAGCTAGACAGGAGTGTGTGTGTGTTTGTGTGTGTGTGTGTGTGTGTGTGTGTGTGTGTGTGTGTGTGTGTGTGTGTGTGTGTGTGTGTGTGTGTGTGTGTGTGTGTGTGTGTGTGTGTGTGTGTGTGTGTGGGTGGTGTTCGGTTCTTTTCAGCGCGTCCGATCATTGGGCTCCTGAACTCTCTGTTGTTGATGTTTACCTCTTCATCATGTGTGGTGGTTTACTGCCACGCGTTTCATGTGATGATGAGGAGTTGTGTCTTTGTCCTACGATGTGGTGCCTGGTATTTCAGTTTGTTGGATGAATAGATACATGCCAACACACTGCTGAACGCAATAACACTTTACAGTGTTGAGAATTGTCGGTCACAGAGATTCTTAGTCATTTCTAGTAACACTTCTGAACACGGAGCGGCTATAAAAAAAAAATATATATATATATATTTATACATATAGAAATATTATTTTTTTTCTGCTGATTCTGGCAATTCAGTTTTTGTGAAAAGCAAGTACCCATACCTTCACTGACTTTCCCACACTCAACTGTCGTCCTATACATACAATATACACTCACTGGCCACTTTATTAGGTACACCTTGCTAGTACCGGGTTGGACCCCCTTTTGCCTTCAGAACTGCCTTAATCCGTCGTGGCATAGATTCAACAAGGTACTGGAAACATTCCTCAGAGAGTTTGGTCCATATTGACATGACAGCATCACGCAGTTGCTGCAGATTTGTCCGCTGCACATCTCCCGCAAATCTTCCCGTCCACCACATCCAAAGGTGCTCTCTTGGATGAGATTGGTGACTGTGGAGGCCATTTGAGTACAGTGAACTCATTATCATGTTCAAGAACCATGTTCTGAGATTGATTCGCGTTATGACCCTTTATGACATGCCGCGGTATCTGCTGGAAGTAGCCATCAGAAGATGGGTACAACTGTGGTCATAAAGGGATGACATGGTCCAGCACAATACTCAGGTAGGCTGTGGCGTTGACATGGTGCTCAATTGGTACTAAAGGGCCCAAAGTGTGCCAAGAAAATATCACCCACACCATTGCACCACCACCACAGCCTGAACCGTTGATACAAGGCAGGATGGATCCATGCTGTCATGTTGTTTACGGCAAATTCTGACCCTACCATCCGACTGTCCAGCCAGCAGAATCGGAACTTCATCAGACCAGGCAAACCTTTTTCCAATCTTCTATTGTCCAATTTTGGTGAGCCTGTGCGAATTGTAGCCTCAGTTTCCTGTTCTTAGCTGACAGGAGTGGCACCCGGTGTGGTCTTCTGCTGCTGTAGCCCATCCGCCTCAAAGTTCGACGTGTTGTGCATTTAGAGATGCTCTTCTGCATACCTCGGTTGTAATGAGTGGTTATTTGAGTTTCTATCAGCTCGAACCAGTCTGGCCATTCTCCTCTGACCTCTGGCATCAACAAGGCATTTGCGCCCACAGAACTGCCGCTAGCTGGATATTTTCTCATTTTTGGACCATTCTCTATAAACCCTAGAGATGGTTGTGCCTGAAAATCCCAGTAGATCAGCAGTTTCTGAAATACTCAGACCAGCCCGTCTGGCACCAACAACCCTGCCACGTTCAAAGTCACTTAAATCACCTTTCTTCCCCATTCTGATGCTCGGTTTGAACTGCAGCAGATCGTCTTGACCAAGTCTACATGCCTAAATGCATTGAGTTGCTGCCATGTGATTGGCTGATTAGAAATTTGCGTTAATGAGCAGTTGGACAGGTGTACCTAATAAAGTGGCCAGTGAGAGTGTATATATACAGTATATATATATATATACATATGAAAACATAGAAACAGCTCTTTGGACTCATCACATAGGCGAGTGGGATCCCATTATGAGAGCTGACTCATTCAGGAGTGACCCAGTGTGAGTCTAATGTATAGAGACACAATGTTTTCACTGCGACTGTGACTGCTGGCTGTTTTTCAGGACTCACTCACATCGTCTTGTTGCCAACACATTGGTATTGACACGCAACCCTGTCTTCAGGACCAGTTTAGTGCAGTCAAGTTGTGTCTGAAATGACAATGAGGCCAGAGAGACAGTGTACACAGTTACTTGCATGCGTGTTTGTGTGTGTGTGTGTGTGTGTGTGTGTGTGTGTGTGTGTGTGTGTGTGTGTGTGTGTGTGTGTGTGTGTGTGTGTGTGTGTGTGTGTGTGTGTGTGTGTGTGTGTGTGTGTGTGTGTGTGTGTGTGAGTGATTGCATAGAAGGGAATTACCATTCTCAGCTTGTTATTAGAAACACTTGGCGCATCCAGTGTGTGTCCCAACAATGGGTCACTCGTCCACTGTCTTGAGGACTTTATAAAATGAGAAATATGTTGCCTCGATTGCGTGTCCGTTGGACCGGCGATGAGCAACCGTGCAGCCATCCACCCCTTCTCCTCTCGCCCGCTCTCTCCTGCTCTCTCCTCTCGCCTTTTTTCGTTTTCTCTGCTCCCTCTGTCCCTCTCTCTGCTCCCTCTTTCCTCCCCCTCTCTCCTGCTCTCATTCCCTCTGCCTCTCTCCTTCTCTCCCCTCCTACTCTCCTCCCTCTCTCCTTCTCTTGCTCCTTCTCCTCTCTCCTTCTCTCATTCCATCTCCTCTCTCTCATTCTCTTCCCACCTTCTCTCCTCTCCTCTCTCTTCTTCTCTCCCCTCATTCTCGCCCTCTCTCCCTCTGCCCTCTCTCCCTCTCTCCTCTCCCTCTCTTCCTCTGGCCCCTCATTCTCTTTCTCCTCACCCTTCATTCATTGTCTATCCTCGCCTTCCTGTACATCGCTTCTCACCCCTTCTCTCCCTCCCTTCACTCCCTTGCTCTCTTTTCCTCCTCCCTACTCTCTCTCTCTCCTCTCCCCTCTCTCTCCTCTACAGTGAGTAGTCTTCAGGCTTACACTCTCTTATCTCACTCTCTCACATGTAATCCCTTCCATTCACTGGCAAGGCTGCTCTCTCTCTCTCCCTCGTTTTCTCTCTGCCTGTCCCTCTCTCTCTCTCTCTCTCTCTCTCTCTCTCTCTCTCTCTCTCTCTCTCTCTCTCTCTCTCTCTCTCTCTCTCTCTCTCTCTCTCTCTCTCTCTCTCTCTCTCTCTCTCTCTCTCTCTCTCTCTCTCTCTCTCTCTCTCTCTCTCTCTCTCTCTCTCCCTCTATCTTTCACTGTCTGTTCTTCTCTCCTTTGCTGTCTCACTTCCTGTCTGTCTCCGCCTTGCACTCTTTGACTTTTGCTTCGACCTCCTGACCCTTCCATTCCCTTTCAATTGCACACACACAAGCACTCAGCACACACCACCACTACTCCCAAGATGCACTTGCCTATTGCGTATTGATTGGGTGATGTGTTTTGAGTTCATAATGCTGAGCACCAATGAACCCTCCTCTTTTCAGCCCAAATCGAGAGCGGCCGACAGTGACAGTGTGAATGAAATATGGGTAATTGCAGCTCTCTACCATTTAAATACTAAATCAATAGCCTTGGTGTTGACATTCTGCGCCTAAACGAGAGTGTGTGTGTCTGTGTGTCAGTGATGAAGTGTGTGTGGATATATGTGTGTATCTCTATTACTCTTTCAATGTCTGACTTTATCGCCCATTTCTCTCTCTCTCTCTCTCTCTCTCTCTCTCTCTCTCTCTCTCTCTCTCTCTCTCTCTCTCTCTCTCTCTCTCTCTCTCTCTCTCTCTCTCTCTCTCTCTCTCTCTCTCTCTCTCTCTCTCTCTCTCTCTCTCTCTCTCTCTCTCTCTCTCTCTCTCTCTCTCTCTCTCTCCTCTCTCTCTCCTCTCTCTCGCTCTGCTCTCTCTCTCTCTCTCTCTCTCTCTCTCTCTCTCTCTCTCTCTCTCTCTCTCTCTCTCTCTCTCTTGCTCTGTCTCTCTCCTCTCTCTCCTCTCTCTCTCTCTCTCTCTCTCTCTCTCTCTCTCTCTCTCTCTCTCTCTCTCTCTCTCTCTCTCTCTCTCTCTCTCTCTCTCTCTCCATCTCTCTCTCGCTCTGTCTTTCTGAGAAGCCTTTTTCCTCTAGATAATTCGCAGTGACACAGCCAGCTCTCTTGCGCTCACAGCACAAACACACACATTGTTACACCCACACTCTCTCTCACACTCATTTTCTCAATCTCTCTCTCTCACACACTCATTCAAACAGACACGCGCACACACAAACAGATACAAACATACACCCGTGCGTGCACACTTTCGTACACACACACACACACACACACACACACACACACACACACACACACACACACACACACACACACACACACACACACACACACACACACACACACACACACACATATATATACACATTCATACATACAGACATACATACATACATACATACATACATACATACATACATACATACATACGTACATACATACGTACATACGTACGTACATACATACATACATACATACATACGTATACGTACGTACGTACGTACGTACATACATACATACGTACGTACATACATACGTACGTATGTATGTACATACATACGTACGTACATACATACATACGTACATACAAAGATACATAAATTCATACACTCTTGCATACAGCATAAACACTGTGAAACACACACACACACACACACACACACACACACACACACACACACACACACACACACACACACACACACACACACACACACACACACACACACACACACAGTCTTTGAAAAGTGCGACGTGGAGACGGACAGTCAGACAGCGAGAGGCTGACCCTCCATGTTTTTTCCCCGCCTTGGTTAAGGGGGTCACGGCGGCTCCTCCGTCGGTATTCCCGTCACGCAGGAATGCCGGTTTGGAATTTGGTCTCTGTCGCACCGGGCGTCAGAGGGTGAGACAGAGCAGGAGTCTCATCCATTATCTGTCAGCACACACTGACATGGATGTCTATTGTGCTGAACCACCATCACCTCTGTCTCTCTCTCTCTTCATCTCTCTCTCTCTCTCTCTCTCTCTCTCTCTCTCTCTCTCTCTCTCTCTCTCTCTCTCTCTCTCTCTCTCTCTCTCTCTCTCTCTCTCTCTCTCTCTCTCTCTCTCTCTTCTCTCTCTCTCTCTCTCTCTCTCTCTCTCCCCTTCTCTCTCTCTCTCTCTCTCTCTCTCTCTCTCTCTCTCTCTCTCTTCTTCTTCTCTCGGATCATCCGGAAGGTTCTACTGTTTCAGGTTGTGTCCTCATCGATCAGTGTTCAACAGGCACTGTTGAACACATATATTATAATATTTATAGATACATCTCCTTATATAGGATATATGATGTGCATTTAAACAAATACAGTGCATTACCTAGTAGATACCTAGTTTAACTCTTTCAGGTTGTGTCCACATCCAGCGTTGAACACACACACACACGTCTATATTATAGAATATAGAAAGTATCTCCTTATGTAGGATATATGATGTATATTTGAACAAATACAGTGCATTACCTAGTTTTACTGTTTCGGGATGTGTCTTCATACAGCCACTGTTGAACACAAACATGTCGTCTATATCATAATATATATGTACATATATATATCGTCATAGAGGATATATGATGCACATTTGAACAGTGCGTTATCGATGTTAAAAATCCCAGCTCTGTGTTGGTGCCGGGTCACCTGCAATGGGATTTCTCTCCATGATTTATGATTTTATTGTGCGGACCAAATGATGAAATCGATCAACGGTTGTTGGTTCTGGTGCCGGGTTCAAAGCAGCCAATAAGACGGCGCGCAAACGTGTTGGGAGCCACCATGGAGGGTCTTGAGAATGGTTCTCTGCTTCTATCT
>OLKM01000436.1:21357-31357 GCA_900291075.1 Melanogrammus aeglefinus
TCTCTCTCTCTCTCTCTTTAATTTTCATTGTATGGATTTCCTATCGCTATACTGTGTGTGGGTATGAATGTGTGTGTCCTTGCTGGTCTTCATTGTGTGTCACAGTTTTTGAGCATGCCCTGTGTCTTGACAATGCTTTGTGTGTGTGTGTAGGTGTGTGTCTGTGTGAATTTTAATGTGTGTGTGAGCATTTGTTTTTGTGTGTATGTGTGTGTCGGTTTGTATGTATGTATGTATATGTGTGCATGTGTTTGTGTGTGTATATGTGTGTGTGTGTAGGTGCGTGTGTGTGTGTGTGTGTATATGAATTTGTACATGCGTTTATGTGTCTGTGAGCAGTGGCCTTGCCCCTGCCCTTGCCCCTCGGAGTCTGTCGCGGCGGTAAATGCTGGTGGCGTCAGCAGAATAGAGAGGTCGCCGCTTGGCTGTCATCCTGGGGCAGGGGAGGGAGGAACGGGGGGGGGGGGGGGGGGGGGGCTCCGTTATACAGAGAGAGAGGGAGGGGGAGAGAAGACCCTTGCAAACCACCTTGTCCAGGTGATGGATTTCAATTGTGTGTTAGTCTGTGTGTATGTGTGTGTGTGTGTGTGTGTGTGTGTGTGTGTGTGTGTGTGTGTGTGTGTGTGTGTGTGTGTGTGTGTGTGTGTGTGTGTGTGTGTGTGTGTGTGTGTGTGTGTGTGTGTGTGTGCTGTGTGGCGGTGTGTTGTGTGTGTGTGTGGGTGTGTGTGTGTGTGTTTGGTGTGTGTGTGGTGTGCGTGTGTGTGTAGTGTGATCGGTGGTGTCGTGTGTGGGTGTTGTGTTGTGGTGTGGTGTGTTCAGTTCAACCCCTCCCAGCTCGCATCTGTGACAAAAATGGCCACTAAGGATTATTATAGTTCTGCCTCAACGAGGTTCGGTCCGCTAATATGCTAACCACGTAGGGCAGCTGAACCACTGGCGTCCTACGCCACACTATTCCAACACACTGCCCTCGTCCACACAGACATAAAGAGTCTGTGTGGATATAAATAGGGCCTCTCCTCTCCATACAGATCTGGGTCATGTTTGTGTGTGGTTAAGTACATCCGATATCTGATCTCCGCGATCGACATATGACTGCAAAGCACTTTAGACCAGAGAGATCCGACCTAAGCCAAGGAAGTCACCACGGAGGGGGGGAGGGTGGTGTAGTTGTCTGGTGACCGGGTGGAGGAGCGATGAACTACGTCACAGTGAACGTAGGCCCCTCAAATGCTTTGAATACACAGGACACGTGGGTATTGCCTATATTTAGTCATTTTCTGCTTTATATTTTGTTATGCATATTTTGTATTATATATACATTTTGACAGATAACTGGAAAGTTGGTAGTTCGATTCCCCGGCTCGTCCTAGCTGTGAGTGTCGAGAGCACCCTGACGAGATGGCATGTTCCCATGCGTTGTTGACTGTGCCGTCGTTGTGTGAATGTGTGAATGAATGGTTGTAAGTCACACAAGTATATACTTAAGAAGACTCGAGAGACGTACGGTGTTGATTGAAAACGAAGCAGCCGTCTTAATTAAAGGACTTCTCCAATAAGCTCATGCTAGGTGTTAGCCTCGGTATAGCGCCTGCAATCGATGACTGCATTTTTTTTTTTTTAGCACACAAACACGAATCAGCGATGTCTGGGGAAAAGCAATTACGTACGCTTTGAGTTTATTACTTTCGCGTATGAAGCTCTTTTGTCGATAACGGCTGTGCGTTTTCTGGGATGGGGTTCAGGAAAGATAAAGACAAGAAAGTTTTGGCAGGTCGGAGAGAGAGAGAGCGAACGCGGTGGAATGCAGAATGGTGTTTCAGCCCGGGCCTGGTAACCAAGGAGACAGCGGCATCCTTGGGTTGGGGGGGGGGGGGGGGGGGGGGGTGCTTTATTTGGCCAACCATTGCTCATGGTCAAACAGCAATTTCAACAAAGATATCAAAGCGCGCAGGGAAGAGAACAGACAAGGTTTTCATCAGTTACGGCACACACAAGATGTTTAAACAGATTTTTTAGCTCGAGCCAAATATTGGACCAGTGAGTTGTTTTTTTTGGGTCGGGGGAACGGTTAATTTTTATTTCCTTGACTGAGAAGACAAGAAACAAAAGTGGGTGCTTTATTTGAGTCAAATAAAACAGAGGAAAAAAAGCTGAGTCAGAGCGAGTGATTCAGGTATTAGTCGGCGTGCTAGACGTTAGACGACCCCCTCTGTAAAAGGTATTTATTCCTTGCAATAAAGAGGAACTGTATCAGAGTGGAAACCATTCCCCATCTAGGATTAATCTAGTTCTAACTCCAAGGTACCAAATCAATCAACATTTATCTTAAAATAAAACCCTCCTTTTTACGTTTTTCAACCCAGCAGCTAAGCAATGCTTGATTGTCATGCTACAAGTACCGCCGCAAATACACACAACCCGGACGATGGCGGTGATTGCCCCAGTCACGTCGGAAAAAGACTTGAACCCCTCTGAGACGCACTTAGAGACGCACACACAAACAGCACACACACAAACCCTGGATGTTGCTCTGAGAGGGCACTTATTTTTTTGAATATCATCGTTGGCTTTTCAAGTCCTCGCTCTGCGGTCCACTCTGCTCCGAGAGTGTGTTCATTCGAGGGTGGTCTTCACAATATGGGTTGTCTGGTTGACCTCCACCCCTTCCCCCCTTCCAAGGGCATCAATGGTGTCATGTCACACACAGAACAGCAAATCACAAAAGAAAGCACTCGCGGTTGCCTGATTTACGTTTGTGTTCTCTGCCTAACAGCGGATGCTGTTAGGCAGAGAACACAAACGTAAATCGGGCCACAATTAAACACATGCGGCGGATTGTTCTCCGTCTCAATCGGGGTTCCATGTGAGCTCGATGTCTCAGAACACTTTGTTCTCGCATACACTATTATTAACCTCCGCTGGCGACGACATTGTCGCCCCCCCCCCCAGTCGCGAGCGACACAACCATTGACACCATCCTGGCGACAGGCCAAAAGCCATTGTCTCCCCGCCGCCGAAACAATGAGCGCGCCCGGTCTATTCGTCAATGGCAACAAAGAGAGGCTCTGAGTACTTAATTGACTCGTCGTCGCCGCAGCAGGCGAAAGCCATTGTCTCCCCGCCGCCGAAACAATGAGCGCGCCCGGTCTATTCGTCAATGGCAACAAAGAGAGGCTCTGAGTACTTAATTGAATGTGTCGCCGTAGTGATGGCGGCAGTAATGTCTGGGGGGAGGGGGCTTTTTTTTTCACGAGCGTCAATTGTGCCCGTGTGTGTTTTTTTTCGCTCATGTTCAATCCTTTCTGTGTAGATTAGTGGCTGCTGCTCTCCATTCTTGTCGATGCTAGTTCATCAACGCAACACTTAATTGCTGAATTGATTTTATTTATACAATATTAGTGACAGCGTATCCGTGTCAATTGTGTTGTGTGTTTCTATGCGTGTGCGTGTGTTTTTGTGTGTTTGTGTGTGTAAGGTTTTCATTTATTCTAAGGCTCTCTGTAGCTTCAAAGTGTCAGGCCTGTAGGGCTGCTACCCATGATTCTATGCAGTGCCAATTAATCAATCCACTCCTAATTGATTAATTGGTTTTGTCGTAGAATGGCAGTAATTGCTTTAAGCATGCCAGCAGGGACAAGTTACAAAGCCTGCAGATTTGATTTGGAGGTAAAAAAACTTGCTTAACTGATTTTCCTTGGGGTATATTTAAATGAAGGTATATCTTGTGGGGTTCGTGGTGCCTTCATCCCAAAGCGTCTATGAATCCACGTTGACGTCCGTGATGAGCAGGTGCTGCATGAGAGCTATGCTGTTCATGGATGCCTACAGGTTCGGCTACGGACACCGGGGATTGAATCAAGTCTCCTTCGGCGGGGGAATGCTCTAGTTGACGCATCGAGGGAACCCCCTCTGTTCGTCTCCAGAGCGGGGGAGGGGGAGGAAGGAACGGGCCTCTTTATGGTGACTAATGGATCCACTTTACCGAAAACAAGGCAAAATAAGCTTTCATTAGTCGACGAGGCTTCTGGGGGGAATAACAAGTGGGGTTTGGAAATCTAATGACCTCATAAAATGCACTCTTTTTTATTTTTAACCTTGTTAGCACATTCCCACTGTCATATTATTCTCACGTTGAGGAGAATGAAATACATAGAACTCGCATTCGTTATTTTATAGGGAGCAGCGCAGGATAGAGAGGCTGAGAGAGAGAGAGAGAGAGAGAGAGAGAGAGAGAGAGAGAGAGAGAGAGAGAGAGAGAGAGAGAGAGAGAGAGAGAGAGAGAGAGCAAATGAGAGAGAGAGAGAGAGAGAGAGAGAGAGAGAGAGGAGAGAGAGAGAGAGAGAGAGAGAGAGAGAGGAGAAGAGAGAGAGAGAGAGAGAGAGAGAGAGAGAGAGAGAGAGAGAGAGAGAGAGAGAGAGAGAGAGAGAGAGGGCAAGATAAAGAAAGAGAAGGAGAGAGGCAACAAAGAGAGAGAGGAGGGGAGAAAGAGAGAGAGAGAGAGAGAGAGAGAGAGAGAGAGAGAGAGAGAGAGAGAGAGAGAGAGAGAGAGAGAGAAGAGAGAGAGAGAGAGAGAGAGAGCGAGAGAGAGAGGCAAATAGAGAGAGAGGCAAAGACATAGAGATGAGAGGTTGTGAAGGAGATTCGAGTTGCCGAGAGGAAGACAGGGAGGTGGCTGAGGAGAGAGAGAGAGGGTTGGAGAGAGGAGTGGCAGCCTGCTGAGATCAGAGGATCACAGGCTTCCTGTTTGTGTTTGTAGGTAGTTTGAAAGAGAGAGCGAGAGAGCGAGAGAGAGAGAGAGAGAGAGAGAGAGAGAGAGAGAGAGAGAGAGAGAGAGAGAGAGAGAGAGAGAGAGAGAGAGAGAGAGAGAGAGAGAGAGAGAGAGAGCCTGAGACTGATAGAGAGAGACCCTAAGACAGAGAGAGACACTTAGACAGATAGAGAGAGACACTGCAGAGTTAAAAGGATTACTTGGTCTGCAGTAATCTAGTTACCAGTGGATCCCTTCTCCTGGGCCCACCCTCACCCGTCTGCAGGCCTGCTGCTGATGCAAGCTGGACAGACGCAGGGTCAGCAGGGGAAGCAACACACATTTTACATGCATGCACTGAACAGTCCACACACAGACACACACACACACACACACACCAGAGAAAACGCACAATTGCACATCGGCATACACTCAAGGATTAGGAAACAGATAACACAAGTAAGAACCCACATGCACACAAACATACGTAAGGAAAACACTCACGCGCGCGCACTGACTTTGAGTTTTCTTACGTGTGTTTGTGTTTGTGTGTGTTTGTGTGTGTCTGTGTATGCTATTTGTGTGTGTGTGTGTGCTATTTGTGCACCTGTGTTCTCCTAGTTGTTTGTGTGTGTTCATTTGCTAGTCAATAATAAACGCTCTCCCCACCACCAGCCTAATGGCGCCGCAGTTAGAGCCTAATAAAACCAGAGAGCTGCAACGCATGCTGAGTGGCACGGCCGTAATGCACGCTGAACACACACACACACATACACACGCACGCACGAGCACATGCAAATGCAAACGCACAGGCATGAACACGCACGTGCACACGCACACACGCGCACAGATACACAAACATGCACTTGCTGACATAATCATGCACACTCACGCGGGGCAGCATACCGCCTCACCGATTTAATGCCTCCACTGGGGTGAGGATGGCAGGGGGGCATAGAGTGATTGCTTGGTGGCTGGGAGAGGGAGGGGGGGAGGGGTGGGGGGGCAATGGGTAGGTGGGCCTGAATGGAGATCAGCCGATGATCACTTAATCAGATAGGATAACAGAGAGAGGGGAGGGGACAGAGGGAGAGTCAGTTTTCTTGTACTGACATGTGTGATTTGATTTAATTCTTTCCATTATTTTAATTTGTACATATGGTTGCATCAAATTTCCTCCTTATGCTTTTGCAACGTAAGCGTACGTTTTGCACGTGCACAGAGCCCTTTGATTGGTGACAGAGGGAGAGACGCTGAGCGAGAGGAGGGGGGGAAGGGAGATAGAGGAGGAGAGAGAGAGAGCGAGAGAGAGAGAGAGGGAGAGAGAGAGAGAGAGAGAGAGAGACACACACACACACACACACACATATAGGGAGAGAGAGAGAGAGAGGAGAGAGAGAGAGAGAAAAAGAGAGAGAGACACACACACACACACACACACATATAGGGAGAGAGAGAGAGAGAGACAGAGAGAGAGAGAAAAAGAGAGAGAGATAATAGCAACGGTTGGTGGTTTGATCTGGCGCATCTCTGTCTGATACACAAGCCCCCCTCCGCAGATTCATATCTCATCTCCTTCTGAACACCATGCATCAGTGACTTGAGAAATTGCCAGTGGCGCCTTTCGGGTCTCTCTCTCTCTCTCTCTCTCTCTCTCTCTCTCTCTCTCTCTCTCTCTCTCTCTCTCTCTCTCTCTCTCTCTCTCCCTCTCTCTCTCTCTCTCCCTCCCTCCCTCTCCCTCTCTCTCTCTCTCTCTCTCTCTCTCTCTCTCTCTCTCTCTCTCTTCTCTCTCTCTCTCTCCCTCCCTCTCTCCCTCCCCTCCTCCCTCCCTCCCCTCCCTCCCTCCCCCCCCTCTCCCTCCCTCCCCCCCTCCCCCCCCCCTCTCTCTCTCTCTCTCTCTCTCTCTCTCTCTCTCTCTCTCTCTCTCTCTCTCTCTCTCTCTCTCTCTCTCTCTCTCTCTCTCTCTCTCCCCATCCCCTGACCACTTGGCAGAGGAGAGATAGACACAACACTGTCTGTGATGTACTGTATGAGAAAATATATAGAAACCGGGGGAGAAACCAATCACAACAGCTTGGCCGTACGCGTGAGTTTCATGGAAATTCCCTTGTCCCCCCCCCGACCGAAATTCGGCGTATCTTTATGTTTATACGGCCCCCAAACAGAATTTACTGTGACCTGGCCAAGGATGGATACGTAAAGAATGGGAACATAAACAAAAGAAAGACAGGTAAGTATGGAGGGAGGCTTTGGGCTTCCCGGGGACAATTGAGTCCTGTGTGAGGTGCGGTGTGGCGGCCATGTTGTTTGAATGGGCGTCTGAAAGAGTGACGGCCTTCCGACTCACTCCTGCTCTCCTGGACACCCCTGGAGTGTGTAGGGGTGAAGCCAATGTATGGGAAAACAATGGAGTGGGATGCTAATGAGAAGGCTAACGTGGCAGCGTGGGAGAACCAACGGCGTCGGCGACAATGGGTGACGTTCGTCGCGAATCCATTTGTCGGTTGCGTTGTGCAACTTCGCGACGAAGACGAGGAGGTTGACGAAGACGACAATGATTATTTTTCAGTTTTTCGGGAAAAAAATAATGGCCGTGCGTCATCGCAAAAGCTACACGCAACATTTGAATCCAAAAGCATGTTCGTTAGAGGAGTCATTATCGTCAGCGAACCCCCCAAAAAAAGAAGGGTATAAACTAATGATATTCTCAAGGGCTTGCATGAGCAAGGGGTCAAGGCAGTCTGGTGATTATGATGTTCCACTCCCCAGCTGGGAGCGCCAGGGTTCAGTCTCCGCTGCCCGGCAGGCCTGCCCGCGGAAGCCACAACTCCCCTTGCTGCTCCTTAATGATGTGTGTCTGAAGAAAGTTGGTCACTTTGGTTTAAAGTGTCTGCTAACAAATGGAAAATAATGACGATGTCCACTTGATGCGAGTGTGGATGTGTAGCGCGAGTAGCTCAGGCGTAGTGTCTGTGGTCGGGTTTAGGAGTTTTGTGGTGATATAGGCTGGATGGTTGATGCAGGTTGGGGTTTGGTAGTTAGGTGAAGTCTAGTTCATTGTTTGGTGGGGTTAGGTTTAGGTGAAGGTTTTCAGTGGATAGGGTTAGGGAAAAGGTTTGGTGTGGTTGAGTTTAGATGAGGGTATCGAATGGTTAGGGTTAGGGATGGGCATGATTCATCGACGATCGACTAAGGGGCCACTCACACTAGGGCCGCGGCCCCGTGCCCGAGCTCATTTGCATACTAAAGTCTACTCTAGAACGTTTGGCTAGTGTGACCACGCCATCCGTATTCCAGCAGGGAACAGCCCCCACGGCGCACTTGGGAGAGGTGTGCCTTGGCCAAAGTACAGATGCTAATGAGATGACACGCGCACAAGCGCGGATACGCAACGTGAGCTGGATGACGTAGTCCTTGCGCGACCCTTCTTTCTTTATAGGTCCTTGCCTTTCTTCCCCACAACAATCATTTTAAACAATGGCAGCAAGGGGTTCACGATTGGGTTTGCGTTGGTGCGATAGTGAAGTCGAGTGTTAGCTTGAAATTTGGGACGACGACGGCATTCAAGTTGTTGTTCTCCATTGTTGTTATGGCGGCGAGGACACTTGGTGATGACGTATTTATCGCGTTACGACGTGATGACCTATGGATGAAGGAGCAATCGTGCCCAGGCCACGGCCTTTTGGGAGCAGTGTGACCACGGGCCAGCGGGGGAGTGGGGAGGGGGGAATCGTCCTGCAGCAGGGAACAGGCAAACTTGCCTAGTGTGAGTGTGCCCTAATTGATGATTAAGAATTTCACAGATGACGTACATTTTTCATCGATAAAACTAAGGCTAAAAAATATCTTCACACGGTGTGTCTTTTACAATTCCCATTAGTAGTGTTCTTCAGCAGGGAAATAGTCTGCCAAAGACGTTGGTGTTGCTTAGCAATCAGACACGCTTGGGTTGATAAATTACCAGACTTCTTGTGGAGTGTTAAGAAAGACCTGAATCTGGTAAAAAATCCACTTTCCTTGACAGCGGTTCAGTTCAGTGTGCATAAAAGTACAGACGGACCAATTGCGAACTACTGCAACTGCTGTGCTGATGCCATCTCTCTAAGTTAAAAAGTAGCCGCACCCACCCCAAACCAATCGGAATAAGTGCATACAGTATATGTTGATTATAGCGGACCACACCATCACTTCGATTCCGCATGGAATTATATTCCGATCAGAGAATTGTATTCTGATTAGTCGCGTTTACATGGACACTTCTGATCTGATGACATTTATAATTCCTATCTAATGCAATGCAAATGTACTGTATATGTAGCATTTACAAAAGTGGTAAGTGTACGTCCGTATGTCTCTCGCGCGTTCTTGTGTATTCCGATCGAGGCGTAAATATGATCATTTTCTAATCCAATTGAGCTGTTCTTCCACCTCTAATCGGACCAGAAGTGTCCATGTAAATGCCGGAGAATCAATGATCAATTTTCATTTCATTTTGAATGTAGCATATAAATAGTTCATTTCAATATAAAAATATTAATGATTATTCAAAAATTTATCGTTAATTCTCACGATGATTGATGAAGACAACTTAATTGAATTCCCAATTAGGGTTAGGGAATAATTTTGGTGTGGTTTGGTTTAAGTGAGGGTTTTGAGTGGTAAGGGTTAGGGAAACGGCTATGTGTCATTGATTTGAAGTTTTGTTGTGGTTAAGTTTAGGTTTGGCTTTGGTTTGGTTAACTTAAAGCAATTGCAAGCAAGTGTTAGGAAAACACCTGTAGAACTTTTAGTAACCCTAAGGGTACCTTAACCCTACGTATGTTGTAGAACTTTTGCAAAGTAACATCAGAAAACTTGCGATCTTTGTGCAGAACTTGCTTACTTAGCCGAAGATCTTGCTAACTTTACGCTTTGTTCATTAGTGAAGTACTTGACTACACACTGTACTCAGCAACGCTATCACTCAGTTGTGCTGATTAAGAGGACACCACATCACCTCACATTTCACTTTTTGACAGTTTTGTGCCACTTCGGCAAGAAAACTAAACCATTTTTTGTCATCTGTTTGATTGCCAACCTCTTTCGAATGGCCTGTGTTAGGGACATCACTTTTTTAAAGTACTTCTGAAAAATAATCTCTTCATCAAATTGCATGACGTTGTGGAATAGTAATGGTTTCTTTGACTGGTTCATCATGTCTTTAGAAGAACCTTGTGAATGCATTATTCGGATCAAAAGCAGAAGTCGTAC
>OLKM01000436.1:36357-47172 GCA_900291075.1 Melanogrammus aeglefinus
CAGTTATGGTCCCACGTTGACCCAACGCAAGGGGGCTTACGGCCCCGTCGTATCCTTGCGGACCATTCTTGTGCCCATCGCAAGGGCCGGACATGCGCCTCCCGAAAATTGTTACTTTGCGTTGGTTGGTTGTTTGGTTCGCTCATTAAAACCTGACGCAGAACTAAAAATAGGTTAGCGACTGCGTCAAAGCGTCTGCGTGGTCTTTGCGTTGAGTCGACGTGGAGCCATAGCTAAGCCTTATGCCGTCGCAGTGGGCTTACATGTTTCCCTTTGACTCAACAGAAGCCATCGATTCGAATCTAAAATGTCCCAAGTGACTCGTTTCTGTTCAACATGACGTAACCCAACATAGGAAATGTGGTTTTCTGGGGATTAAGGCTCCAGCTGGAATTTGTGATGAAGCATGAACGGCAGACAATCGTGACTTTGTATATTTTATTTCCCTCTTTTACTATCTGCGCCCGGCCCATCCATTATTCATGTAGAATACCCTCGCTGCTGTCTGTTTGGTTTCTTAAAAACAAGTTTTTACTCACATCAACATGAATATTATGAATTCAATTCCACGTCGTCAATTATTCAGCAGGGCGTTTGAACACACACACATCACACACCGAGGACGGGGGAACGACAGGGAAAAGGGGGATTGTTGTTGTTGTCTTTCCTTTTCGCTCCTCTCTTTTACTTTTCCCTCTCCCTGTACCCTCATCTTTCTCTTCAGAGACTCTCTTCTCTACCCCTCATCATCTCACTCCCTCTCTATATATATCTCCCTCTCTCTTCATCTCTTTCTCTCTCTCTCTCTCTCTTCTCTCTCTCTCTCTCTCTCTCTCTCTCTCTCTCTCTCTCTCTCTCTCTCTCTCTCTCTCTCTCTCTCTCTCTCTCTCTCTCTCTCTCTCTCTCTCTCTCTCTCTCTCTCTCTCTCTCTCTCTCTCTCTCTCTCTCTCTCTCTCTCTCTCTCTCTCTCTCTCTCCCTCTCTCTCTCCTCTCTCTCTCTCTCTCTCTCTCTCTCTCTCTCTCTCTCTCTCTCTCTCTCTCTCTCTCCCTTTCTCTTCATCTTTTTCTCTCTCTCTCTCTTTCTCTCAATCTATCCCTCTCTCTGTCTCTCTCTCTCTCTCTCTCTCTCTCTCTCTCTCTCTCTCTCTCTCTCTCTCTCTCTCTCTCTCTCTCTCTCTCTCTCTCTCTCTCTCTCTCTCTCTCTCTCTCTCTCTCTCTCTCTCTCTCTCTCTCTCTCTCTCTCTCTCTCTCTCTCTCTCTCTCTCTCTCTCTCTCTCTCTCTCTCTCTCTATCTCATCTCTCTCTCTCTCTCTCTCTCTCTCTCTCTCTGTCTCTCTCTTTCTCTCTCTTTTCTCTATGATGGCATTTGGACAGTTTCTAACAGTGCGAAAGAGAGCAATGGAGAGACAGAGAGAGACATAGAGAAAGAGAGGGAGACATGGAGAGAGATAGGGAGAGACAGAGCGAGACAGAGAGAGAGAGAGAGAGAGAGAGAGCAAAAAAGAGACATAGATACGTAGAGAGAGAGAGAGAGAAGGAGACATAGAGCAAGAGAGAGACGTAGAGAGAGACGGCGAGCTCCCAGATGTGCGACAGCGAACAAGCTAATCTCCTCAAAGGCGGGAAGCTGAGACGCGTGATTCGTCCTCGTCAAAGCGCACTGCTCCCAGCCGGCGCTCTCTCCCGAGGCAAAGGTCGCGACAGCCACCGTGTCGCTGCCGAGTACAGATTTGGACTTGTAAGAGTGTCTGCTCCCCACCCCTCCCCCCCCCCCCCTCCCCCCCCTACAGCTGTTTGAATCTGTTGCTTAGCACCAGTTCCCTTACCAACACACACACACACACACACACACACACACACACACACACACACACACACACACACACACACACACACACACACACACACACACACACACACACACACACACACACACACACACACACCACACACAAGAGGGACGCACGCACGCGCACATGCACACACCGACACACACACACACACATTCACATACACATAAACACACACACAGAAATGTGCGCGCACACACACACACACACACACACACACACACACACACACACACACACACACACACACACACACACACACACACACACACACACACACACACACACACACACACACACACACACACACACACACACACACACCTCCCGCTGAGCTTTTTGGTGGCACCCACTCACCACCGGAGACACAGCGACTGCCTTCAGCGCCAATGTTTGACATTTGCCGTGATGAGCATGGCTCTGCGGTATGGCGAGGTGGTTGGTGCAGGGGGCAGGTCTTAGCTGTTTGCTTTGACTGACAGGTACTGTTAACCATTCAGTCACGTGGAAAGCGCTTTTCACGAGTGGTTACTTCCTACAGGGTTTGTAGCAGTAGTAGTAGAAGTAGAAGTACCAATATGGGAAAATTATACAATAAAAGGAATCATAAAGGAGTCATAATTAATGCATTAAATGTCCGTTCATTTATATTAAGTTAAAGCTTATATGGTACTTTTTCATCAAGTTTCCTATTTTCATCACCTCAGAACTCCTAATCATTATTCATTTAGACTGCAAGTCATGAATTATGGAGGATTCTTCAAAGTCAATATCTTTATTTCATGACTTTACAATACCACTCAAACCGGACCAAAGACCATGATTAATAATTGAATGGCACTAATCTTATTAAAAATATAGTCAGTATTATCAGTAGAAGCAGTATTAATAGTAGTAGTAATAACCAACAGCGATATATTGTTGCACTTCTTATGACAAATGTACTTAAGTCGCTTTGGATAAAAGTGTCTGCTAAATGCCCAAAATGTAAATTTAAATGTAACCAGTAGTTGTGCCGCGTTTGGGATGCATCTTACCCTGGCTTGTAGCACTTATAGCGTTCCCGTTTGTCTTTGTGAGCATCGCTTCACGACGAGTCGGGAAAGAACAGTCATTGGCTAGTCATTGTTATTGTTAGCTACATTAGCCTCTCTAGCAAACCAGCTCGAAAACAAACAACAAAACTTTACATTGTATTGCATGCTCAGCATCAGCAAGACCTTGCAATGCATAAATTGGAGACCGGAATAAAGCAGCAATGTAATCAAATATCTAAGAGCATTTCAAATCAACATTAAAACGACGAAAGTCACAAATGTAAATGTCATTATGGGCGCAGCCGATTTGTTTGTCGAGTTGTAAGGTTAGCCTCGCTGAACTCGTTGGACTCCCAGAATCAGCCTGGGTACGACCAAAAGGGGGCGTGCCTCTGTGAAACGTGGCAAGAAAGCCGGGAGATTTCCCACTTTGCAACTCATGCGGGTTGGTGTACGATGCATGTCGAACGCACCATTAGTCCAGTAGTCACGAATCCAGTGGAGGAATACATCGGGGGAAGACATTACAAACCCTGAAACAGATCTCACATGCAGCGCTTCGTATTACAGTCAGACCGTATCAAATCCTATTGTGAGTGTAAACAATAAAACCTCTTTCAAAAGATCTTTGTTTCACGAGACCAAACCGTTCCACTCTGTTAGCTCATCACACCACCGCACACATACAAAAAAAAAATCAAAGTTAATCTTTTGTCTAATTACATGTCACACACAGGGTTGCTTTCCGTGCTATTTCTTTAATTAAATATTTTTTTTATGTTTTGCCGTGGACTATTTTTAGACTCAATTATGACCCCTCTCTCATTTATTCATGCCATGAGCGAGAGTGGTTTAGCGGCCCAAACGCCAGCTCATACATACACCAGCGTTTTGCAAACTCGTGACACGGTCTGTTAATGATTCAGTCGCCAGCGCTGCGCTTTCCAGACATGGAGGCAAACCCCTAGGCCGTCGGGCGAGGGCCCCTGAGGGCCCCTCAGGGTGGAAGGTTGTGGGTCGGGGGGTAAGGGAAGGTGAGTCGTATCTGCGAGGCAGTCCATGCTGCTTTGAACCCCGCCATATGTGGTCTGTGTGGAGGTGGTGCCGGTGGTTTGTTGGTGTGATGTCGAGGCGTTTGAAACTCGTTTGAACCGACGACGTCCGTGTTTCGCCGCTTTCACCTTCAAAATGTCCGCCGGCGGGAAAACCAGCAAACGCCTGCTGAGCAGGCACAGAACGCTAGTCAAACGCCACAGAGGATTATGAGTCCTGCAAGCTAGCCGTTATTCATATAATAAGCATGTCGTCCGCTCGCTGAGCGATGCTTTACATGGAAATAGGTTTTAATGTGAGTTTAAATTAATGAGTGTCTCCGATCTTGACCTGAATGGCATTGCTGTATTATTCATGGCCTTTTCATTTTGCTTTGTTTTTTGTGTTCGATACTCTCGGAGTCACGCAGTGGCGCCGTGAAACGTGGTTTTAATGAAAAGAAGAAAAATATGGATCCTGCAATACTTTCGAGCGGTGACCTTGTCGTTCGAGATGTTCTCTGAACTTCTCCCTCCCTCCCTCCCACTCCCTCCCTCCCTCCCTCCCTCCCTCCCTGCCTCCCTCCCTCCCTCCCTCCCTCCCTCCCTCCATCCACAGTCCGCTCTTTATCAAACTGCAGTTAATTTCACCCGCCGTCTCGATCATGCTCTCACGGCTCGGCTGAGGCGGCGGTGGCACGCCCCGGCTCAGACTAGCTAATTAAATTGCACCCCCAGTGTGGGGGATGAGCCCGCGGGCGGCATTTGCATAGCTTTATCATAATTTATCAATGACACGACACGCGAGCACTTTATCATGTGTCACAGCAACAATTCTTCCGTCCCCTCTCCTATGAATATATTAGCCGGCGCCGTCGTACATCTTTGGGCGAGGTGGCGGCGTTGGCGGCGTTGGCGCTGACTCAGAAAGTGGATTCTCAGCGTGCCGAGAGGAGTGTGGTGTGGGAGGGGGGTGGAGGGGGGGGGGGCATGGGAGAGGCGAAAAGGACGCGCTCAGACTACAAGTGGCCCCCCCTGACACAATAAAAATGTTAAGTCTGATGTTGGTTTTGGCGGGTTGTCATTTTTTTGGTGGGCTACTTGGGCACCCAGATGTTGTTTATGACACATGTGGAAACATCACGTTGGAATCCACTTTGTTTCTGCTACATCTCCTTACATAAGCTAGCAGCTAGGTTAACATTGCTTTAGGAATTCGTTTTTGTTTTCACTGTCCGTACTTAATCTAGCAGCTAGGCTAATGTCACGGTGGAATCCATTTTGTTTCTGCTACATCTCACTACATAAGCTAGCAGCTAGGTTAACGTTGCTTTAGGACTTCGTTTTTGTTTTCACTGTCCGTACTTAATCTAGCAGCTAGGCTAATGTCACGGTGGAATCCATTTTGTCTGTGCTCTCAGTAAGTAAGCTAGCAGCTAGGCTAACGTTGCGTGATAGATTGGCGGTAAGAAATTGGGGGTGAAAGAATGAATACCAATCGTTATTGAGCGTTAAGGCCTGTAATGAGAATCTAACCAATGGGGGTTTATTGTGTTCAGGTCTCTCGGCGGCAGACAATCACACCGTAGGGTAGTTGTATCTCAGCAAAGTGGGCTACAGGAAGAGGAGTGCAATGCTAAATGGATTGCTTTTAAAGTGGTCTCTACACAATCTTCCCCACAGACACACACTGACACTGACACGCACACACACACACACACACACACACATACACACACAAACACACACACTGACACACACAGACCAAGAAGACACACACACTTACACACACACAAACAGACACTGACACGTGACACACACACAGGCACACAGACACACACAAACACACACTCTGCATGATCAAGTCATTGACTTTTAAAACCCAATCCCTAAGCACTCTTTCATGCGGAGTGTGCGTTTGTGTGAATGCGTACATGCGTTCACCTACACACACACGCATACACACGCACACATGCACACGCACAGACGTGCACACACAAACAAACATACACACGCACACAAGCACAGTCATAGACACACGCACAGACACACACTCACCCACACACACACATATATAGCCGTGCATCACAAGTGTTTCAAAAGAAAAAAGACGAACCCAGAAGAAAGCGAAGAGATAATTATGAGGTTATTTTCGGCATGAGTGAAAACCATAGTTTGTGGATCCGTTTCACGGCCTGGGGTCCCGATAGATGATTACACATCGGCAGGAAGACATGACAGCGCTTCCCGGCTCTCCCCCTCGCTCTCTCTCTTTATAAGTTGTCCAAACATTGCAGCAGGGCAAGGGCAATCGGTAAGGATGAGGATGAGGATTAACGCTTAGGTTAAATGATGCTCTGCCAAAGACCCCGCCCCCCTCCCCTCCCCCTCCCCCCCCAAACCCCACCCAGCCACCCACACACACACACACACACACACACACACACACACACACCACACACACCACACACACACACACACACACACACACACACACACACACACACACACACACACACACACACACACACACACACACACACACACAAGGCCATCCGCAGATCTCTCCCTCGGTGGGTATGAGAACGGGAACACTTTGACATCATGCCAGTCCACTCAATGACTGTTCCCTGATTGGTCGATGAGTCACTTCCTTATCGCCAACCGGCAGTTGCTTTTTCTGTCGAAACACCAGCAGAAATGTTCACAGGACTGGCAGCATTTGTAATTACTACCTAGGCTGTTTATGGTTGTCATGGCAAAACTATCCGCTGAATATAAATTGCATTTGCGCTCAAATGTATGTTCTATTATGTCAATTAAAGGACACACATTATACCACCAGGTGTGAGTGTGATTAAACATTATAAGCCGTTTTGAAAATTGGCCTCTTCTGACATCACAAGTGGATGTGTCCAACTAGATGTGTGCTGGATAGATCAGTCTACCAGCCTACCCAGTGGACTGTAGCAAGCGCTCACTGATTTTCCTAAACGGCTTGTAACGGTGAATCACACTCACACCCGGTGGTATGATATGGGACCTTTAAATAAAGAAAAACACATTGTATATTTCAACATCCAGTGAATCGCACATCAGCTCCTTAAGCACTAACATGACCTTTGAGTAGGAGAACAACACTGCCATCCCATAATACCATAGTTTCTTGGCGGGTTTCAGCGTTTTTTGTTTTTCACAAGCAACACGAGGTGTACAGCGAGGTGAAACGTTCCTCAAAGGCTTTGGCAGGTGGGAATCGTCAAGGGATTCCTTGCGCCGATATGAAAAGGTCAAACGTGGGAAAACGAATAGCTATATGCTAACCCATACATAGCTTTTAGCTTTAGCAGTGGTAAGGCGGGCACCTTTTGAACTTTGCGCAGGGTGACGTGATTGAGGAGTGTTTTCCGTCGATGTTGCGAAGACAGACTCACTCTCACACAGAGAATATCAAAAAGGGGTTTCTTTATTATTTCTTTTTTAAAGGAAAGGTTGCGACCTGCCCCCGGTTTATAGATCGATAAAATAAACCCTTGCCAGAATTTTTTGCTGGACTCCACTGCTGTCAGTGTCATCCACGACTTGAGTACTGGTTTAAACCGCTATTTTTGTGCTGAGCTCAACTGCTTTTTTCTTTGTTCTTCCGTGCAATAATAGCATGAATGGTACGTTCCTCTATTCAGTGTTTGTGTGTGTGTGTGTGTGTGTGTGTGTGTGTGTGTGTGTGTGTGTGTGTGTGTGTGTGTGTGTGTGTGTGTGTGTGTGTGTGTGTGTGTGTGTGTGTGTGTGTGTGTGCTGCTAACTTTTTGTTGTTTAAGTGGACAACTTTTATCGCACAATGCCATTCAGGTTGAGTTTATGGGGTAACCAAGGAGGCAATGAAATATGAAAATGCAGTCCAAGACCTCGCCCCCGCAGAACTCTTAGCCACCAAGGCATTGCATTTTTTTTTTCATTCGGCTGCTAATCTTCCAAAGCCTCTACTCCCATGACCACATGGCCCCTTGCATGGCACACACTGTCTTTCCATTACTGTCTTCCATTTGACTGCTTTGACTTTGACTCTCAAACTCTCTCTCTCTCTCTCTCTCTCTCTCTCTCTCTCTCTCTCTCTCTCTCTCTCTCTCTCTCTCTCTCTCTCTCTCTCTCTCTCTCTCTCTCTCTCTCTCTCTCTCTCTCTCTGTCTCGTTCTCGGCTTTTCTTTCTCAATCTCTCGGTCTCACTCTCTCCTGCTCTCTCTACTCTCTCTCTCCATCATCATTAGCACTCTTTCTATCTTTCTCTTTTCATCTCTCTGTCTTTCCAGCTCCTGCATTCTGTCTCTGTCTCCGTCTCGCTCTGTCTTCCTCTCCCCTGCTCTCTCACCCTCCCTCTATTTTCTCTCTCTTCATCACCATCTGCACTCTCTTTCCATCCCTATTTCCATCCCTCTGGCCAAGAGAGAGAGAGAGAGAGAGAGAGAGAGAGAGAGAGAGAGAGAGAGAGAGAGACCGAGAGAGGGGGGAGAGAGAGAGGAGAGAGAGAGAGAGAGAGAGAGAGAGAGAGAGAGAGAGAGAGAGAGAGAGAGAGAGAGAGAGAGAGAGAGAGAGAGAGAGAGAGAGAGAGAAGAGAGAGAGAGAGAGAGAGAGAGAGAGAGAGAGAGAATGAGACTACCCTGCCCTCAAAATGGCCAATTTGTGGCTGTATGTGTGTGTGTGTGTGTGTGTGTGTGTGTGTGTGTGTGTGTGTGTGTGTGTGTGTGTGTGTGTGTGTGTGTGTGTGGTGTGCGTGTGTGTGCGTCTTTATTCAAAGTTATATTCTTTGCGTCGTGCTGTGTTCGTGTGTGCCCTCACTACTCAAAGTTATATTCTTGTGAGTCTGTTAAAGGAGCGATGATGTTATCCCTCGCCGAGGAAGACCTTAATGAAGATTGATTTTTATCATCGCAATGAAAGTGCCCTCCTGCCCGGCACATTACACACGAGCCGCCATTGTGTTGTGTGTCTGTTGTGCATGTGTGTTTGTGTTTTACTCCCTGCATTGTCTTTGGTTAAGTGTGCGGGCCTGATGTTCGCCTCTGAAGGGTTTTGTTGCCTCGTAAAAAATTGGAGCGAGGGAACGAAGGAGGAGGGTGCGTCTTTCTTCCATGAGGCCTTCTATCTCTCTCCATTCTTCTTCTCATTCTTCTTCCTTTCCTTCGGCCGGGCTTCTTTTACCTAGCGAGGTCATTAATCTGTTATTTTGTTTGGGAAAGAGAGTTCTGGAAAGAACAGATATCGAGCAGAGGTAAATATCCCTTTTGTCTATGAGTTGTGTGTGTGTGTGTGTGTGTGTGTGTGTGTGTGTGTGTGTGTGTGTGTGTGTGTGTGTGTGTGTGTGTGTGTGTGTGTGTGTGTGTGTGTGTGTGTGGTTGTGTGTGTGTGTGTGTGTGTCTGTGGTGGTGTGTGTGTGTGTGTGGTGTGTGTGTGTGTTGTGTGTGTTGTGTGTGCGGGGCGGGGGGGTTGTGTGTGTGGCTGTGTGTGTAAGTGTGTATAGGCATGTATCAGCTCCTCCTCATGGTAAACCTGGCTGCTTGTGCATATTTCTTCCAGCACCCTGTTCACAACGTTATCAGGTGTTGTGTGTGTGTGTGTGTCTCTCTCTCTCTCTCTCTCTCTCTCTCTCTCTCTCTCTCTCTCTCTCTCTCTCTCTCTCTCTCTCTCTCTCTCTCTCTCTCTTGCTCGCTCGCTCACTCTTCCACTTACTCTTTCCGTCCCACTCTCTCGCTCTCTCTCTCTCTCTCTCTCTCTCTCCCACCCGCCTCCCCCTCTCTCTCTGTTAACACTTCTCGAGTGTTGTGTGTTTTTTTCTCTCTCCCTCTCCTCCCCCCCCCTCCCTCCACTGCCTGTTTCTAAACTTCCTTTGAACACGGGAGGATGAGGCGGTCTGAAAGCGCTTGCCAAAATGATTTCTTTGGACGTTAGCAGTATGCTACACAGAGCCACACTCCAGGCCCCTCACAAGGGGGGGGATCTATGCTTTGTTTCTGTCTCGCGGGGGTCCCGCGTGGGGTTGCATACCAAGCACCTCTAGTAATCAGCGAGGTGGCGGCTGAAAAAAAACAATAAAAAAAGTAATTCCGCTCCTGATTTTGGATCAAAAACAGGGAATTGGGAGTTAGTGCAGCGGTTTGACCGGTCGGAAGCGGCCACCATTGTTCCCGCTCATTCAAGGCTTTCTCGTTTATTTTGTGGGGTTTTAGTCCGTTGGAGGTTTTGCTGCCGTTTGTGGCTTATCACAAAAAAACGGTGAAAACGCGAATAGACTTTGACATCGTAGGGAAAAAGGCTGCGTTTCAATGCCCACACTACCATGCTACTTAGTGTGCCAGAAGTGCATAAGTATTTCCCAATCCACAGTATGGGCAACGCAGTATTCCAAAAATACCAATATGTTGTACTACATCATGTCGCATTTCGCAGTATGCAAGACAGCATATCTTTGGGCTATTATTCCGCACAATCCTCTGCGCAGCAGAAGATCACGTCACTACAGGTGGCACTACAAGGGTGATGATCAGTGAAGTCACCTGTAGCAGGTCCTAATTGTGTTGTATGCACTGTGTTCAACAGTAGGGGCTTCATAATCATAAGGGTAGCAGTCCGCACTACAGGTAAAATGAAATAAAAAAAGTATGTGATTTGGAACTCGGCCCGTGCCTACTACTTGGTGCATTAAAGGAGCAGGCCCCTAATTAATATCATGAGCCACACCTGTGTTGTTCCGTCCCACTGAGACTCTGGGCCCGTCCACACGGAGCCGTTTTTTGGTTAAAACGCAGATGTTTTGCATCGTTTTGGCCGATCATCCACACGAATCCTGTAAACGCATCGCATGAAAACGGAGTTTTCTGAAACCAGGTCCCAGGGTGAATAAATT
>OLKM01000436.1:52102-57102 GCA_900291075.1 Melanogrammus aeglefinus
TATATATTTATATATTATATATATATATGTGTTATTATATATTTCATATATATTATATTATATGTAGTATATAAATATATGTCTTTGCGTTCAATTGTCCCTTCCACAAGTGCTGTTCAAGGTTCATTTTTCTTTTCTTTCGAGATGTGAACAAACTCACGCATTCATGGACATGGTTACAGATTGATTTGTGTATGTGTGTGTTTGCGTGTGTGTGCATGTGTGTGTGTATATACAGGGGTATATACACACGTGGGTGGGTGTGGACAGCATTCGATGGACCGACTCCTTACTGCGCAGTGGGCAGTGCGCAGAGCAGCAGTCACTGGCCAGATTTCGAACTAGAGGTCAAATCATATGAAAAAAACGTGGAACAGCCCAGCGTTCCAGAGAGGGCTCAATGGAGGACGAGGGTAAAGACATAGGGGAGCCTAAAGCAGGCCAATGGTGACCATTCCTCGAAGAATAGAAACCAAACCAACCGCGGAGAGGAGGTCTCCTCTTGTCTCCAACTCAGGGACCTACTCTCTCCGCTTCTCCTGAAACAACAAGGATGACAACGCAAACGTTTTCTCGTTCGTGGCGGTTTGAGTTTGCTATTTCTTCTGCCCCTCTGTTCAGCGCGACAGTTTGAAAAGATTCACAGAATTCGTTCCCGTTGTCCTTCCACTGATTGGAAGAGGTTCCTATGGGACTAATATTTGCCACCAGTCTATGTGTGTGTGTTGCCACAGGAGATAGCCGTAAACGAATCCGGGGTTGGGAGGTGACAACAGACACGTTCGCCCTTGTAATTCACTCAAAACACCCCAAAGAAAGGAAGCTTGCAAGCAAGGCTGATAAGACAGCTGATTTATTTAATATTTTGAATCAAAGGAGAGCGGGATTTACTTTCCATCGATCGCGCACTGTGGATAAATCTCAGATGCCATACTGAGTACGATTAATAAAGATGCAACATTTTGCTCAACCTGACTTTGGAGAAAAAGTGCCATTTCATGCAATGACTGTTTAATATTTTATTTATTGACATTGTCGATTTGACATTGACCTAAAAATTCTACCACGCAATGAAGGAGCTGTAAACAAAAGCTCTGACTTTCATCCTCGCTGCCAGTTGTTTGGAATTTCTGTCACCTCAAAGGTTTGTAGCTAGCACATAGCCGCTAACAGGCAGTGAATAGCACATAGTTGCTAGCGCGTGGCTGCTAGCACCTAGTCACTAGCATTTAGCCACAAGAACGTAGCCACAAGCACACAACTGCTAGCATGTAGTCAGTAGCAGGGAGTTAGCCGCACCCATCCTCAGGTCAAACGTTTGACCTTGTTTTTCTTTCTCTGGCTCTGAGTCATTTTTCTCACCGTCTTTCTCACTCTTGACGAGCTCTCACAGTCTCTCTTATTCTCTACCCTCCCTCTGTGTGATCTCTCTCTCTCTCTCTCGCTCCCTCTCTCTATCCCCCTCCCTACCTCTCTCTCCCCCTCCCTCCCTCCCTCTCTCTCTCCCTCCCTTTGTGCAGCCGCAATTCAATTTCAACTCAAAGGCTGCGAGTGGTCCAATGTCTTTGTGGTTCAGTGTGGGATGACATTGACAAGGCGGGAAATTAAAGATCTCTCTCCCTCTCTCTCTGTCTCGCTCTCTCTCTCTCTCGCTCCCTCTCTCTCGCGCTCGCTCTCTCTCTCTCTCTCTCTCTCTCTCTCTCTCTCTCTCTCTCTCTCTCTCTCTCTCTCTCTCTCTCTCTCTCAAGCTCTCTCTCTTGCTCTTGCTCTCGGCCTCGGCCTCGCTCTCTCTCGGTCTCGCTTTCTCTCTTCCTGTCTCTCTCTTGCTCTCGCTCTCTCTCATTATCACACTCTCTCTCTCTCCTCTCTCTCTCTCTCTCTCTCTGTCTCTCTCTCTCTCTCTCTCTCTCTCTCTCTCTCTCTCTCTCTCTCTCTCTCCTCTCTCTCTCTCTCTCTCTCTCTCTCTCTCTCTCTCTCTCTCTCTCTCTCTCTCTCTCTCTCTCTCTCTCTCTCTCTCTCTCTCTCTCTCTCTCTCTCTCTCTCTCTCTCTCTCTCTCTCTCTCTTAAGTCTAGTCTGTGAGCCGTCCTGGCCCTCAGGTTTCAGTGCCAAGCACGTTCTCTCTTTTTTAAATAAACTGTCAATAAATAAGCGGATGCTCTGATGAATAATTGATAAATAATTGGATAGATACATGAAAAAGGGCACACACACACACACACACACACACACACACAGGTACAGGAGACGACAAAGAACACGCCATTATTTTTTGGTATGCGTGTGTGAGTGTGTAAATAAATTAGAATTGCTGCATTTGAAGAGCAATTCGTCTCGGCCCTTTCTTCTCTCTCTCCTCTCATATCTCCAGCCCCTCCTCTAAGCTTGTGTGCTGAAGCCTTCAGGTAGAAGAGAGCTCAGCTCCGTCATGCACCATACAGCATGCGGTGGTGTAGTCCCTCGCCCTCTCTTTCTCCCTCTCTATGTCTCTTACAAACTCACTGCAACTCGTCTCTCCTACTCTCCCCCCCCTCACTGCAATCCTTATCACCCTCTCTCCTGCTGAATCTCTCTCTCTCTCTCTCTCTCTCTCTCTCTCTCTCTCTCTCTCTCTCTCTCTCTCTCTCTCTCTCTCTCTCTCTCTCTCTCTCTCTCTCTCTCTCTCTCTCTCTCTCTCTCTCTTGCTCTCTCTCTCTCTCTCTCTCTCTCTCTCTCTCTCTCTCTCTCTCTCTCTCTCTCTCTCTCTCTCTCTCTCTCTCTCTCTCTCTCTCTCTCTCTCTCTCTCTCTCTCTCTCTCTCTCTCTCTCTCTCTCTCTCTCTCTCTCTCTCTCTCTGCGCTCTCTCTCTCTCTCTCTCTCTCTCTCTCTCTCTCTCTCTCTCTCTTCTCTCTCTCTCTCTCTCTCTCTCTCTCTCTCTCTCTCTCTCTCTCTCTCTCTCTCTCTCTCTCTCTCTCTCTCTCCATCTCTCTCTCTGAAATTAAATGATTGTCCGGGAACAGCGAGTGACATCAAGAGAAAGATCAATCGATATAAAAAGCCAATAACCGGGTGGCTACTGTCGCCTGGGGTGCCACTGGTACTTATGATAATGGGAGCTGGTGGTGGTGCTGGTGGTGCTGGTTTAGGTCATAGTGGTGGTGGTGGGGATGTATAAGTGATTGTGGTGGTGGTAAATTAGTGGAGGTGGTGTGTTTGTGTTGTATGAGTGGCGGGGGTCTTTTAATGGTGGTGGTGTTGCATAAGTGATGGGGTTGGTGTATTAGTTCTTTGTGGCGGTCATGTATTACTGGTGGTGACGGTGTATTTATTTGCCGTGGGGATGTATTAGTGATGATGAGGTGTTTTTGGTGGTGTGTTGGTGGAGGTGGTGGTGTGGTGGTGGAGGTGGTCTATGGGAGGTGGAGGAGTGGGTGCGTGGGGTGGGGTATTGTTTGTGGTGTGTTGGTGGAGGTGGTGGAGGTGGTCTATGGGAGGTGGAGGAGTGGGTGCGTGGGTTGGGGTATTGTTTGCGGTGGTGATATCAGTGGAGGTGGTGGAGGAGACGGAGCCCTCATCCTCTTGCTGGTGTGGATTCTGAAATGTCTGTCTTACCTCCAACCGATCTCCACCCCCACGTGTATCCGGGCGCCCAGTATGGCAGGCTACGACCCTGTAACCGCCGGCAACGGTCCAGGAGGCAGACGCGTCCTAATTTATTAATGTGATTCATGATCTCGCTTGGACAGCGGCAGCGACACTGTGTGTACGTGTATGTGTGTTCGTGCAGTCGGCGTGTGTGCGCACGTGTGTGCGGTTGGCGTGTGTGCGCACGTGTGTGCGCACGTCTGTGCGGTTGGCGTGTGTGCGCATGCGCGTGCGGTTGGCATGCGTACATGGGTCTGTGCATGGGGGCGTGCTGTCTGGGTGCTTGCATACGTTTTGTGTGGTTGCTTGCGTGCGCGCGTGCTGTTGGCGTGCGGGACGTGCGAGTGTGTGCATTCGGTGTGTGTCTGTGTGTTCATGAGAGAGCTTTGAGAGCAGTAGGGAAAGTGATGTTATCTCTGCTCCTGTGTGTGATAGGACAGTGTGAGGTTTCGTCCACACACTCGCTGGGGTTGAGCTTACATTGACTCCTTTCCTACAGTAAGTTCTTATTTAACGTTAACCAAGCATGCCTCTGTCTCCTGTAGTACTATAGTAATGTATGATCCTTCCCTCTCTTCCTCTGTTCACTGCCGGCCCATCAAAGCACAAAAAGCCCATTCAAATATATTTCTAAAGAATAGACGTTCAAGCACCCAGGAATATAATTGCATTAAATATGATATATTTCTATATTGACATAAGATACTTAAGAAATCAGTGAATATTAATTCATGTAAAGTAAGATATGTCTTTATATTCAATAAGCTAAAATTAAAGTACAGTATATGTATATGTAATAAAATAAATGAGCCTAACTTCTATGTATGATCCACATGAAATGTGTGCAAATTTTACTTTATTTATTTAGGAGAATCATGAGAAATGACCAAATCGCTGATCACTTATCCCTGATAAAAATAGTGTGTTTCTTGTTAGGAAACACTTGGGGAGGCCAGCTTGGCTAACACATTCGTCAAACTGAGGATTTATTCAGAAACAAAACTCTCCTTCCTGGAACTGGCCCGCTATCGACAAGGCCTCTTTCACAGAACTATAAATCTGCAGTTACAGGCTTATTCTGAACATGATATTTGGACAGAATGTGAACTTTAATACTTGGAATCATTAATTCTCCAGTGGCGGTCGGTGGAAGCTGATTTTTTTTCTCGAAATGCCAGCATATTTAAATGAGATAAAACTGTAATAGAGAAAGCGATACCGCATACCTATTACCGTCGAATCGGATGAAAGGAACTCCAGCTATCCCATAATGAGATGAAAGCGGACTTTGAAAGACACACTCTACGGCTTCGGCTTTGGGATAGTTTAAATCTCAACGTTGTAGCGTCTGTAATCCCCCGTTGTAGCGGAGCAGAACC
>OLKM01000436.1:62102-64602 GCA_900291075.1 Melanogrammus aeglefinus
CGTGTCAAAAAGCACGATTTTCTAACTCATGCATATCAATTGGAAGTAGGCCTATTTGTCACTAAGCACGACTTCCATCTAAGGTTCTGTCCGGGAGCGTTCTCCCTAATGTCCCTTAAGGAGGCTCAGTACAAGAACAATTGATTGTTAAAAATTGTCCTTGTGATAACTAAGAATATGACCGCCTTTTGGCCACCCCGTTTCTACTTAAAATTGTCTGTGATAATCTGACAGATTTTGGCCACCCGTTTTCTACTTTCACCTTTGATTCTGAGAATTGTGTGACAATTCACGGATATATTATAAATGCAGGTGGCGCTGCCCTGTAGGCAAAACCGCTTTCGAAAAAAAGGGTAGAATGCTTTCGTCTGTTCTTTTTAGAATTGTATGTCTTGATGTTTTATCTAGCCATCTATTGTCTTGTTTTTCAATATGTGAATGAAAGTCCGCGTCGATGCCTCGCAAGTCCAGTGTCGCGAGCGGACGTTGCCATGACATCTAGAAATCATACCGTATTTAATGGGTTATTATCATTAATATTGATGTGTAGGGGTTGATTATAACTCGTGAATAATATTGTTTATTATACCACGGTTTGGTAACGTTTTATTGAATACATATCGCAATACGAATTCCGTCTCACGCCTAATTTTTTGCCATTTATTTACCGTGTTACTATGGCAGAATTAAAGGGATAAATGTTGTGGCGGAGGGATGACGTATGTTGCCAACCCGCGAAGTGAGCGTCGCCCCTGGGTTCCCTTGACAACAAGCCAACGGGTTTTTCCCATTGGATTTTGGATTGTTGCAGAAAACTTTGCATTTTTGAAGCACCTTCTCAAAAACTGAAAATAAATAAATAAATATAAATAACCGTGCCCCAAAGAACGAAATGTAAACCATTGCATCCTGAATGGGAGTGTTTCTCCGATTTTTCCCCGACGTCACTTGTCTGTCATGGTTGCTATGTTGGTGGCTATCGACCGCCCCCTCTAATCCTAAAAACCACGCGGCAAAGGAGCTGCCGTCAATTGTATGAATGAATGCAACCCTGGTCCGAGTGCTTTCCGTTACAGTGAAATGCTTTCCGTTTCAGTGAAATGCCTTTCCGTTTCAGTGAAATGCCTTCCGTTTCAGTGAAATGCCTTCCGTTGCAGTGAAATGCCTTCCGTTACAGTGAAATGCCTTCCGTTTCAGTGAAATGCTCTCACACACACTACTGAAATACACTTACACACACACTACTGAAATACACTTACACACACACTACTGAAATACACTTACACACACACTACTGAAATACACTTACACATACACTACTGAAATTTGGAGATGGGTCTGGCTGTATTTTATGTTTCAGTATATTATTTTATTAATGCCTTGATGATTTTTATTATTATTAATTATCAATTCCTTATGATTTAGATGGGCTTATTTATCTAAGAAGACTAAATTTAAAAAAATAAAAGAATACAATATTTGTGTCAGTATATTATTTTATCAATGGTTTGATGATTTATATTATAATTAAATTATTATTCCTTATGATTTAGAAGGGCTTAGAAGACTATTATAGAAAACAGTTATAATTTGGTATATAATTATAATTAATATTTAATTTACAGTCCGTGAACACTTCCTGAATTATCTGCATTTCTGCATAGATGGCTAGCGCAGAGGAAGGTTTTCAGTAGAGAGGTTTAATTTTCAGTAGTGTGTGTGAGAGGTTTTCAGTAGTGAGTGTGAGAGGTTTTCAGTAGTGAGTGTGAGAGGTATTCAGTAGTGTGTGTGAGAGGTTTTCAGTAGTGTGTGTGAGAGGTTTTCAGTAGTGAGTGTGAGAGGTCTAATTTTCAGTAGTGTGTGTGAGAGGTTTTCAGTAGTGTGTGTGAGAGGTTTTCAGTAGTGTGTGTGAGAGGTTTAATTTTCAGTAGTGTGTGAGAGAGGTTTTCAGTAGTGAGTGTGAGAGGTTTAATTTTCAGTAGTGAGTGTGAGAGGTTTTCAGTAGTGAGTGTGAGAGGTTTTCAGTAGTGTGTGTGAGAGGTTTTCAGTAGTGAGTGTGAGAGGTTTAATTTTCAGTAGTGTGTGTGAGAGGTAAGTTTGAATTATGGCCTATACGGCCCCTGATATCTATGTCAATGTTGCTATTTTACCGAAGCATAAATTACTCCTGCGCTCAGCGCAAATTTAAAAAGGGTTGGTCTGAAGTAACCTAAATACCTGTAGGTGTGGTTTGGGCGTAACGTGCAATAAACCAATGAGAGTGTTTGCAGATGCATTGATTTAAAAGTACACCTTATTACCGCTGTATCAGCTGTTCTTTCCCAAATAATTGACGAAGAATGTGTGGCTAGGTAGATAAGAGTGTATGCGCGAGGTGCACAAGCAACATTATGCATGCGTCATTAAAATAGCATCTGAACAATGCGCCACTGACTTTAAACCAAGTATTTCCTGGTTTGTGGCGGAATCGTTTTCTGAAACTACAAAATAGCACCAGGGA
>OLKM01000436.1:69253-114253 GCA_900291075.1 Melanogrammus aeglefinus
TGCAGGTGTACCGGGCTGCCATGTCAGAGATCCCCCTGAGTGTGTGTGTTGAAACGGCCGGATTAGCATGCGCGCATTGATTGCTCCACGCACCACAGGTGTGCAGCCTCACCCAGCCCCTAGAGTCTAATCAGTGTGACTCGGGGCAGGTAAGGCTGCTGAAACCAGCCAGCAGCCACACACACAAAACTCCATAATGACATATCACCCCCGTTAGGAGGGCCAAAGCAAGCCCCAAAGTGCCAGATATATTGTTTGCGATTTTGGCTTTCATTTTTTTCATTTTTCTTCTAACAATTTCCCTTTATTTGTTTTACAACGCGATTTCTCCTTGTGTAAACGCTCTTTGTTTGAGTGGTGCGAGAATAAACTCGTCTTTTTCTAGTATTTTATAAAGCTTTATCTTTCCCCGCAATTATTATTGTTCAATATTAAATGTTCATATTCTATGATCCTCATCATCATTACCATCTCAAATGCTGTTTTGAACTTCAACAAAAGCTTAAAACCAGAATGGCTTGGAGCTTCTGTGTTCTAGCTGCTAAACAAGCTGCTAACTCCGAGCAAGCAGGACATAGCTTCTTGCTAGCACTATTCAGTCTTTGCTTTGCCCTCTGCATCTCTCTCTCTCTCTCTCTCTCTCTCTCTCTCTCTCTCTCTCTCTCTCTCTCTCTCTCTCTCTCTCTCTCTCTCTCTCTCTCTCTCTTCTCTCTCTCATCTCTCTCTCTCTCTCTCCTCTCTCTCTTCTCTCTCTCTCTCTCTCTCTCTGTCTCTCTCTCTCTCTCTCTCTCTCTCTCTCTCTCTCTCTCTCTCTCTCTCTCCAGCCCAGTGAGGGATCCTGAGGTGTGGCAGGGTGTTAAATTGGACCTGCATGTGTTCACACTCTGCTCGACGAGAGGTCCGTCCCGCGCGCTTTGAAACGAGATTAAAACGGAAGGACCCTTGCGGTTCTCTGCTTGTGTTTCCCCGAGTTTGACTGGTGTCCTCTGAACTCAAGGGTTAATGGTGTGATACAGTCAGTCGCCATATGGAATGAATACACTTATATCTAGCTGATATCTAGCTGGCTATAAACTGTGGAGAAAAAAGAGAAAAACTGATTTGTAGTGTTACCGACGGCAATTTATTCAGGAGAATGCTTGTTTTGCCCGGGGCTATTCGAACTAAATTATACTATTCCAACTTGAAATCCCGCTTTGCCGCTTAGCCAAATAGTCTTGTACCTTGAGAAATGAATAGAGAAAATATAAACACAAAAAAAGCGACTATCACACCGATGACACTGGCACATGTTTTAACAGACAGGAGGGTGTGTCTGTGTGTGTGTGTGTGTGTGTGTGTGTGTGTGTGTGTGTGTGTGTGTGTGTGTGTGTGTGTGTGTGTGTGTGTGTGTGTGTGTGTGTGTGTGTGTGTGTGTGTGTGTGTGTGTGTGTGTGTGTGTGTGTGTGTGTGTGTGCGTGTGTGTGTGTGTGTGTGTGGTGCACTGATCTGTGGTATGTGAACACGATTACGTGTGTACGTATGTGTGTGTGTGTGTGTGTGTGATGCACTGATCGGTGGTATGTGAACACGATTTTGTGTTAGTGCGTGTCATCATTTTAAATAAAGATCTGACATTATAACAGCTTGGCGGCATGATCGCGCCAGCCCAGCGGGGGTCTGCGGAACCCGCACGGCCCCCCCTGTGGTTCCGACCAGGGGTCTCTGACTCATTAGTGTCACCACCACCACCACCACCACCACCACCACCACCACCACCACCACCAACACCACCACCCCGGGCTGTCTGCATTGCCGCCGGCGATGTAGCGTGTTGTTGTCAGTGGTGGTGATGTCGATTGAGGTGATGGGGTTGATGTTGGAGCCATGGTGGTTGTCGTAGTGGAGCAGTCGTGTAGCGGTGGTGATGATAGTGGTTGAGGTGGTGGTGGTGGTGGAGGTGGTGGTGGTGGGGTTGGAGTAGTGCTGAGGATGGTGCTGATCCTTGGAAGTGGAGATGGTGATGGTGGTGGTGGGGTTGGAGTCGTTGCGGTGATGGTGCTGGTTGTTTGGATGTTGGTGGTTTGGGCAGGGGGTGGTGGTGGTGGTGGTAGTGCGTGCTGATGGGGGTGTGGGAGCAGTGATGGAGAAGGTCAAGTGGACGTGGTGGAGGTGATGGTGGAGCAGAGGTGTTGGTGTGGCTGGTGTTGGGAGTAGCGCTGGTGTCAGAGCAGAGGTGCTGACGGTCGGGCTGGTGGTGTTGGAGTGGTGGTCCTGGTGGAGGTGGGGGTGGTGTTGAATCAGAACCAAAGCAACAAACGACGTTGGGAGGTGCTACCGAAGGGACTGTACAGCGTGACGGTGCAGGGAACCTTTCTGCTCCCCAGCTGAAAGGTTCTGCTCTTCATCCAAAATGCTTAAATTCTGGAAAATACAGATTAGGATCTGCGGAAAGACGCGATGAGTTTGGAGCGACGATGTCAAGTGATGCCCCTGAACACACACACACACACATGCACAAAGGCAGCACATCATCTCATCATCACTCAACTATGCCGTATAATATAATCGTATTCATCACTTCTTCCTGGTTGTTGAAGGGACACACAAACACACACACACACACACACACACACACACACACACACACACACACACACACACACACACACACACACACACACACACACACACACACACACACACACACACACACACACACACACACACACACACACACACACACACACACACACAATCTCTCTCATACACACGGGCACACACACGCAGGCACACACGCACACACACACACAATCTCTCACACATAATATCTCACATGATCATTTACACACCGGTGGACATGGAGTCGATTAAAACATGCAGTCAAACCACCAGATGTAATTGGACGGAACATTCTAGCATGTAAACGCACAGACGTCCTTCTTTGATATGCCGGGGTAATGATATCCATTGGGGAACATTTTCAGACTAAGAGTATCTCCCCCGTTCCTGTATCCTATAATTAAAAAGTTACATGGGAAAACAAGAGGCCATTGTGGTTTAGAATGACCTCCTCTCATTGGTCCCGACATTAGTCTATAATTAACTCCCTGGCCACTGGAAAAATGGTTTCAAGTCATCCCTGTGCGTTCGTCTTTCAAAAATGACTTGACCCAATCTTAATTGCTTCACCTGGTGCGTGTGTGTGTGTGTGTGTGTGTGTGTGTGTGTGTGTGTGTGTGTGTGTGTGTGTGTGTGTTTGCCGTTTTTGAATCTTAAAATCGGAACATTGGGATACACATTGCTATTAAATTCTGACGAAAAAGTGCTAAACGAGTATCACATTATATATATAAATATATGTAAAAGGTTTCTAACAAAGTAATGTTATTTGTTACGCGAGCACTGCATTCATGAAGAAAGTTAGATTAGCGCTATTTGTGCTATTGCGCTAATGAGTTTCCATTAAGAACAAACAAGAGAGAATTAAATTAGCGGAGCCAAAAGATTTGTCTCTGACCCAAACATTTCTGCAGGCCACCACTGTAATTAGCAAATAGACATATTAGCAGCCGCTATAAATATAGCAAAAAATTAGCTGAATGTTTAAGCTAGGCTAATGAATGTATTCTTTTTATAAAGATTTGATTAGTTTACTTATGTTTATCTCGGGTGCTCTATTGTTGTTTGTGCGTTTGAGTAACTTAATAATTTCACTTGAAGAAATCATTTAGTCTGTTTAAAAGTGACAACTAGAGTGGTGAACATCGATGCTAACTAAGTGATCTAATTGCCCGTGTCTGTATTACATCAGCAAGTGACATGACAGATGAAGTAGCAGAACTGAAATAGTATGAATATGCCTACAATTACTTGCGCTGTGTGTGAATATGTGTGTGTGTGTGTGAATGTGTGTGTGTGTGTGTGTGTGTGTGTGTGTGTGTGTGTGTGTGTGTGTGTGTGTGTGTGTGTGTGTGTGTGTGTGTGTGTGTGTGTGTGTGTGTGTGTGTGTGTGTGTCTGTGTGTGTGTGTGTGTGTCCATTCAAACGACAGGAAGGGATGAATACAATTATATTGTGAGGCACAGTTGAGTGATGATGAGCGAGAGAACAGCTCACAGTGTACAATCAGCTACCATGGCAACCAGTCACTGAATATATGCTGGTCCAAGCGGCTGGGTAATCAAACATTCTCATCCTTTTAATGTTTTTGTAACAAGTGGTCTTTGCCCACTTGTTCCAGAGTCCAAGGAGTCTGACTTTAAATCTTAAAGAGCCAGTGAGGCCACTGTTTCAGATGGAATTCAAACACTTAATTAATTGAAGAAAATGTGTTTTGGGCTCTAAGTTTTAGGGAAGAGGGCGCCATGTTGTCGCCATGGTTAAGACCCACCCCACCATTATGTCACTTTTTTAGTACCATCATTGTGTAACTGTTGTGTGCGTTATAATAAGCAATGTTGTATATGAAATGCGCCACGCACTGTCGCATTATACTATATGTGTACATTAAGTGTCCCAAAAGCTCAACTTTCTTGCATACACCGCCGTCAACTGCTAGCCAAACGGAGCGCCACACAGTGCGCCGCCGGTTCCCCTTGATGGTGACGTCAGACTATGTAGTGTTTTGGGGAGAATGGCAAAAGCATAGGATTTTACCCCTTTTTCCTCTAAATTTGGGACTTCTTTAATTAACAGAGATAAAATGGCATAGAATACTAGTTGACGATGGGAGAAGACAAAAGAAAAAATAAGGGTTTTTTTTTGTTTGTTTTTTAAGACAGGCATGTCATTTAGCAGAGATCAATGCACGGGTTATATTTAATACGTGTCCATAGAGAGATGGTGCTAGATAATGACATAATTGTATTGTAATGTTTTCTACACTTTATTCAGACGTTAAGTAGAAAAATAACCACCAAAACATTTGGAGGCACCTTCAGGAGTTGCCCGGACAACCAGCAAAATCTCCCTGGTAACTGGCCTTGCAGCGTTGATGTGATACCCCATCAGTGTTGTTGCCATCGAATACGAGTGATACAATCGCCGTGGCAACACCTCGGGATAAGTCTGCGTTTACCAAATGGTTTCTAAGCGTTTGTTTTGCTGTGCTGATCGTTTTAGCTTACAGGCTTTGGTTTGTTTTGTTTTGCCTCTGTGGTTTCATTGAAACGAGGGTGGAAAACTTTTTAACGAACGCACGTTTAACTTTATAAAACGCCTTAGTCGAAAACGGGAAGACTTTCCCTCTCAGGGAAAACCGCATCTGTCCTTACCAACTTTAATATCATGCTCTACAATTAACTCGCGGTTGTGTCTTTGTAGCATTTTTGAGCTATCAAAAATGTCCATTGCAAAATAAATACAGTTCATGACTTTACCAGAGAAAAATGTTTGCACAGTAATCGGGAAGCAAAGTAAAAAAATCCCTAATTGGGTGGTCGAACCTCCAATCGGAAGGAGCCTGAAAACGTTGATAAACTTGTATGTGTCACGGTTAGCGGGTGGCAGGCAGGCAGGTAGGACCCAAACGCAGACAGTTCAATAAAAGGAAAATTTATTAACACAAAAGGCAAGGAATACGGGTGACGCGGGTAACACAGGGAACACTGGGAACACACAGGACACAACTCACCACAAACTAAAATGATCCGACAAGCAACAAAGGAAAGACAAGGGCTTAAATACCAAACACACAGGGCACACAACGAGTAACAGCTGAAACACATTAGGGGAGGGAGCAGTAATCACACAGGAGGTAAATCTGACATGGGGAGAAACAAGACAGATACCAAAGTAAAACGAGACCATGACAGTATGAACCAGCTGTCGATCAATTCGATTACTGTAACCCAAACAGCACCGTTCTTCTCCTTAAGGCCTGGCCATTGTCCCGCTTCGTGTTCAGGTATGTAAACTTATGTTCACGTATGTACACTTATGTACGCTTATGTTCACGTATGTACACTTATGATCTTGTGTATACACTGATGTTCACGTATGTACACTTATGTTCACGTGTGACCATTTGACGCTTTTTTCCAAATTGACATCCAACGGTTCATACACACATTCACACACCGACGGCGGAGTCAACCCCACACTGGCGACAGCCAGCTCGCCGGGAGCAGTTTCAGCAAGGCGTCTTGCTCAGGGATGTAATGATTGGATTATTCCGGAGTGATACTAGCTCGAATTCACTGAGCTCCATGTTTCTTCCCCCCTCTCAGGAGAGAGGGGGGCTTGTCGTGGTTGGTGGGTTCCCACATCTGTGTGTTTATGATAGCGCTTTATGGTTTGATGCTTCAGAGTTCTTTTGGAGGAGCGACTTGTGTGAACTGAATGCGTGTGCTGGATAACCCCCCAAATCTCTGTCAGGGGGGGTGCAGATAGCGCTTTAATCTGCGTTACTTAACATCTTATCGCAGTAATTTAATAATTACAAAGACGAACATCTTGTTGTGTGAGATCCGGTGATAAAGACGCGCCTCTCGCTCTCTCCCCCTTGAAGTTCTCTCTCTCTCTCCCTCTCTCTCTCTCTCTCTCTCTCTCTCTCTCTCTCTCTCTCTCTCTCTCTCTCTCTCTCTCTCTCTCGCTGAAATAATGAAAGACAGGGAGGTCTTTCATTTTCTCCCTTGTTCTGTGTCTGTCCATTACCCTGCCTCTCTCTTCGTATATCAGTCCGTCGGTCTCTCTGCCTTTCTGTCTTGCCTGTGTTATCTGAGATGGGAGATGAGGGGAGGGAAGGGAGGGAGGGAGGTGGATGGAGGAAGTAGTGAGGTGGATGGACGGGAGGGAGGGAGGGAGAAAGACGAGTGCTGAGAGACTGAGAGGGAAAGTGAGCAGAAAATCCAGGATGGTACCATCAAAATGACACCCCTGATGATAGCGGTTTGCGGCGGTGCAGCCTATGTCGCTGCGCCCCTGCCCTGCTAAAAGCAACTCGCCATGCCTCTCAGACCCTGAGAGAGAGAGCGAGAGACAGAGAGAGAGACACAGAGAAGCGGGAAGAGAGAGCACCACTCAGGCTTGTCCCTCTCCAAATGACTCCAATTTGAAGGGAGCAGCTGAATTACCCCGGGTTTTGAAGGCAGACATTTTTAGCCACCGTGATGGACCTGAACAGACTGGGGCCTTGTGTTAGTGAAGATGATGAAAGCCAGGCAGGGAGGATACGTACGTATTATAAATAATAGGTGATGTGTCCGGATAATATTGTTTTATTAGTATTTCGGATCGTGATGTTATCATGTTTTCACATCTACTGAGCATTGAGTGAATGTGCTGCAACTGCCTCTGTGTGAGTGTCTGTTTGTGTGTGCATTGGTTGATGGAAATGTGTGCATTTGTGTGTGTGTGTGTGTGCGCCTAATGATGGCTGTGCCTGTTTGTGTGTGAGTGTGTGTTTGTGTGTGGGCTCGTTATTGGGTGTGTGTGTGTGTGTGTGTGTGTGTGTGTGTGTGTGTGTGTGTGTGTGTGTGTGTGTGTGTGTGTGTGTGTGTGTGTGTGTGTGTGTGTGTGTGTGTGAATTCAGCCCAGCAGCTAATCACCCTGATGGCTTTGTACCCGACAGCCGGCAGCACCAATCACGCTGATGCTACATCACTGCCTGTCAACACACACACACACACACCTTATGTGTGTGTTTGTCTGTGTGTGTGTGTGTGTGTGGTGTGCGTGTGCGTGTGCGTGCGTGTGCGTGCGTGTGCGTGCGTGCGTGCGTGCGTGCGTGCGTGCGTGCGTGCGTTGCTCCAGTGAATATGTGTTTGTCCATCGTTGTGTGTTTATGTTTTGTGTGTTGCTCCTGTGTATCTGTGTGAGTGTGTGTGTGTGTGTGTGTGTGTTTATGTGTGTGTGTGTGTGTGTGTTTGTCTGTGTGTGTGCGTATGTGTGTGTTTGTGTGTATTGCTCCTGTGTATCTGTGTGTTTATCTGTGTGTCTCTATCTGGGTATTTGGTTTGTGTGTGTGTGTGTTTGACGATGTCCCGCGTGGTCCACACACCGGAGGGGATGTGAATACTGAATCTCTTTGAACATGCTTCCCGCCAATACAGGGTCAAAGGTCAAGGTTCCGAGAACAAATAACCTCTTTAGTTGGTGTAGGGGTGTGTGTGTGTTCCAGTGTGTATTTGTGGTACACAGTACACAAATAAGCTGAATACACAGTTCAGGTGTACAATGTTTACAAACCTATACTTGCATGCACACACACAAACACACACAGCTACAGCACACACACAGCTACAGCACACACACACACACACACACACACACACACACACACACACACACACACACACACACACACACACACACACACACACACACACACACACACACACACACACACACACACACACACACACACACACACATTGCATGACCTCCTGGCCCCAGGAGTTAATGGTTAGCACTAGGAGCTAACTCTTAGCTAGCGTGAGGGGTGTGTGTAGGCCTATGTGTGTGCCACGGTTTGCATCGGAATATTAATAACCACGTGCCTCAATATTCATACTAGTATGCACACTAGGATTATGCACGACTGAATATGCGCATGTGTTGTGTGTGTGTGTGTGTGTGTGTGTGTGTGTGTGTGTGTGTGTGTGTGTGTGTGTGTGTGTGTGTGTGTGTGTGTGTGTGTGTGTGTGTGTGTGTGTGTGTGTGTGTGTGTGTGTGTGTGTGTGTGTGTGTGTGTCTCTGTGTGTGTATGTGTGTCTGTGCGTGTGTGTGTCTGTGTGTGTCTGTGTGTGTGTGTGTATGTGTGTCTGTGGGTGTGTGTCTGTGCGTGTGCGTTGGTTATGCTGTAAGCATATCGTGAGTTGTCTATGTCTCTGTGTGAGCCAGGAGACGCTGTGATCTAAGAGCAGCTCGGAAGCGTTGGAAGGCACGGAGGGGGAGAACCAGGGAGAGGAACAGTTGGTTTTTAAATCAGTATTTAACAATGAAATGAAATGAAAACCAGAGATAACAGAGAGCTCTCCTTTGAATGTCCAAATGTGTGTTACATCAGACACTGGGAAGTCCTCGCGCTCTGAGCATATCCATTCACGAGATTGAAAGTGGCCGGAATGAAAATGGGATACAATTTCAGGCGAACAAAGGGTGCCCCTATTTTAAAATTAGTATGGTTTTATTCAGTTTCATAAAAACTTTGGTAAAAAAAGGCTGCAGTTAGTTATTTATTAGTAAGTGTTATTTCTGGATCTTTCTTTGCTCACCTATTTGGCCCCGCCTCCTCAAGATATCGTGAGTCCTCATACCTCATAAGAAGACACAGGTCTCCACTCTGACCTGTTAGGAGGTCAGATCACTTAAGTCCCCATGATGAGAGCTGGGGCTCAGCTGTGACCTGTTAGAATGTCAGATCACTGGAGTGCTCAGAAGGAAACTCGAGGGTACTCTGAATTGTGAGGACTTGTCAGGGCAAACAAGTCAGTTTTTCTCTGTGTGTTGTTGAGAACCATGCCCTGAGGTGTGTTTGTTGGTTCATGTTTTACTTAGTTATTTCCCAGTTTGTTTGTATGTGTTTGATTTAGCTATTTCACTGTGATTCTCAATTATTTCATTGCTTGTAGTTTTAATGAAGCAGGTGTTATTTCCCGTGACTCATTTTTGTGTTTTTTCGTGGTTTTCCATTTACTGTCGAGAAAATAGTACTGAAACCATGGTTGGATTGGCGTACACACATCTGTTTGTGTGTGTGTGTGTGTGTGTGTGTGTGTGTGTGTGTGTGTGTGTGTGTGTGTGTGTGTGTGTGTGTGTGTGTGTGTGTGTGTGTGTGTGAGTAGTTTATTGTCGCTCTTACGAGAGAAATTTGCTTTGGGCAAACAGAGAGCGTCGGCGACACATACATAAGGGTTTTACATAGACAAACATAAAACATGAAACATGAAACACATTGCATTACCCAAAACATGGCCTCCCCCAAACACATCGCCCAACCCCCACCTTGAAACCCATTCTGAAAAAAATAGTATTGCATTATTGCTCCCTCAGTTATTGCACTTGTTCCATCAGGGAAAGCTCCCTCCATTAAGTAGCTTAATTGATAGCGGTGCTAGGGAGAACTTTAATCTATTTAGCCTACAAACTGGGAGCCGGTATCTTTTGCCCAGAGGCAACAGCTCATAATCCATGTTTAGGACATGGGTTGGGTCTGTGGCTATCTTAGCACCTTGCTTCCTAACTGTGTCCTCAAAAATCTCCTTTAAGGAGGATGGGGACAGGGTCCCCATTATTTTCCCTGCCCTCTTGACAAGGTTCTGGAGTTGTGCTTTGGCTCTTACCGTAAGGTTACCAAACGATGTTGTGATGCTATAGCGTATTGTGGACTCAATGGTAGCTCTATAAAACAACATCATAATGTACTTATCCACACCATGGAGCCATAGTCGACGCAAAAAATATAGCCGCTGACAGATCTTTGAACAAACCTACTCCACATGAAAGCTCCACTGTAACTTGCAATCCAAAGTAATACCCAGGTATTTGAATTGAGTGACTTGCTTGACTACCTGTCCTTTAATAGACTCATGAGGCTCATGATCACCCACACTCCTGGGATCAAAGACCATCTCTTTTGTCTTTGTCGCGTTTAAGATGGTTGTGACCGTCACACCATGATACTATGTGCTGCACCTCTGTATGACACACAGTTGTGTCTGAATGAGTATACAGAGGGCTCAATAGAGCTGTATCATCAGAAAACTTAATTAGGTAATACGTGTGTACGTATACGTGTGTGTGTGTGTCTGTGTGTGTGTAAGGAACTGTACATTCTGAAAATGCTGGCATGAACACCGTCTGTGCTGCCATCAGCAATGACTTGTGGGTGTGTGTTTCTGTGTGTTTGCGTGTTTTTTAGATATTGTGAAACAGTCGATTTTGTCTGTTTGTATGTTGGAGTCCGTTAGCTTCTGAAAGTCTGTGTGTTTGGGTTTGTGTGTGTGTGTGTGTGTGTGTGCATTAGGCTCTGTGTATGTGTGTGTTTGTTTGTTAGACTGTGATTGTGTGTGTGTGTGTGTTTGTTTGTCCATGTGTGTGTGTTAGCCTTTGTTTATGTGTGTTAGTCTTTGTTTGTGTGTCTGCGTGTAACTGTGCGTGTGTGTGTGAGCCTGTGTGTATGTGTGTGTATGTGTGTGTGTGTGTTTGTTTAACCATGTGTGTGTCTGTGTGTGTATCTGTGTGTTAGCCTGTGTTTGTGTGTGTTTTAGTCTGTGTGTGTGTGTGTGTGTGTGTGTGTGTGTGTGTGTGTGTGTGTGTGTGTGTGTGTGTGTGTGTGTGTGTGTGTGTGTGTGTGTGTGTGTGTGTGTGTGTGTGTGTGTGTGTGAGTGACAAGAGGGAGACAGGATGATTACTGCAGGATGACTCCTCGAGGAAGCTGATTGGCCGCAAGAATCCGCCAGAGCTTTTAACAGAACCCCAATCTGCGGACTGCCAGCCTAGTGGCGCATGTGCACGTGCGCGCGCACACGCGTCTCCCACGTCTGTGAACCACTGGAGTCAGAGGCTCACATACATGCATTAATCACGCATTCAAACAAACACACACATATTCATTCACACAAAAACATGCAGACACACACAAACACACACACACACACATAAAAAACAAACACATATACGCAAACAGACACACGCAGACACAAACGAAAACACACATGCATTAATCACGCATTCAAACAAACACACACATATTCATTCACACAAAAACATGCAGACACACACAAACACACACAACACACACACACACACACACAAAAAAAACACATATACGCAAACAGACACACGCAGACACAAACGAAAACACACATGCATACACATAATCACACACATACAGGGGCGCACATTTTCACTCACACATTCCCACTGCAACACCGTCTTTAGCTCCATTCTTCTCTTGCGCTTTCCATGTGTACACTGCATTTTTGTTGCCATGGGAACGCCCGGATGTTGGAGCAGCGGTGGCCTTCATTGTTTTCTGAATGAGGTTCTGAGCGTGCACATTTGTTTCGGGTAATCTGGCCACCGGAGTTCCCGCTGTGTTTTAGCAGACCTCCTGTCGCGGAGAACGCACCTTGTTGTCCCGTTTCGTACCGGTGATGTTCTGCCCAAGAGAAACTCATTTGCGTGAGTGGATGGTGCTTTCAGAAAGGGGATTTGAATGTGTGGGGTTTCCACATTGAGTTCAAATCTCTTCGGTAGGGCTACAGCTGTATGGTTTACTGGTGCTGGCCAAGTCTGGGTTCGCTGTTGATATTCAAATCAGGCACTTAGAGATTCTTGCCTCCATCAATGTGATTGGTCGAAACATATATGTTGAAAAAAAATCTGTTGAAAGGTGAAATCTGTGCCTTATTCACCCAGATTCGAGCTCTTCGGCCATCAGACTTAAAGGGCAATTCCGGTGTAAAATGGATTTGGGATATGCTTTGTATGATGACGAGTTGAAACGTTCGTTTTGGAGCACAAAAAATATAGACGCTTTCTTCAGTTGGCTGATTTTAGCCGATTCTATCAAAACGCTATGAATTTGGAACGAAGGGGGTAGTGGTTATGGTAAAAACTAAATCGCTATTTTAAACCACTTACTTGATGGTATTGTGTTTATAAAATGTCCTTTTTAATAAACAATCTGTACAATTACAAAATTCTCAATGCCTCGTTTTATATGTTAAGACCCTTATTATACTACCAAAGAAGTGTCGGGCTACTTCTAGCCTTTTAAGTGGTTTAAAATAGCGATTTAGTTTTTATCTTAACCACTGCCCCCTTCGTTCCAAGTTTATAGCGTTGTGATTGAATCGGCTAAAAACAGCCAACTAAAGAAAGCATCTATATGCGGTTTTTGTGCTCCAAAATGAACGTTTGAACTCATTATCATACAAAACATATCCCAAATCCATTTTACACCAGAGATATTAATTTAAAATCTGATTAATGAGACGGGTTGATGGGGTAGTGGTGCCTCATATCACTTTATAAGCCTCTAAACCAGTGGTCTAGCCTCAGCACCAAGTCATTAATCATTAACTCACAACCCAAAAATATAAAAAAGAATTGACCACTATAAATCAACACGCCTGTACTGTAAATAACATGGAGCGACCAAAGACCAGCACAATTAGGGCTTAACTCAATGAAATAGCAAGGCAATAAAACACAGCTTTGAAACATAAGTTCATTCACAGGCTCCTTTGTAAAGATTAAGGTTTGCCATGTGTTTGGCGACCCACTCAAATGCGACTGGCCTAAAACACCTCAAGCTGTCTCTTGTCTTGTTTAAATGTGCTTCTCCTGTATGTCTCTTGGAAAAGCTAGCAGAGCTAGCAGTATTAAGCTAATGCGCTAGGGGTATTGTGCTCGTGCGCTAGCGGTATTGAGTTAGTTCCCTAGCTGTATTGCGCTAGTGAGCTAGCGGCATAGCACTACTGCCTAGCGGTATTGCGCTTTGTGAGATAGTTTTATTGCGGTAGTGCGCTAGCAGCATTGCGCTAGTGCACTAGCACTATTGCACTAGTGTGCTAGTGGTATTGCGGTATTGCTGTAGCGCTATTGAGCTCTTGCGATAGCGTTAGTATGCTAGCGCTATTTTAGTATTTCGCTAGTGCGCTAGTGGTATTGAGCTAATGCATAAGCGGTTTTGCGCTATGCTCTGGCGGTATTGTGCTAGTGTGCACTGACCCCATAAATACTTGTTGGAACAACCCGGCTCCGCCTCCATTCCCCGCGGCATGTCTGTCAACCTGCCTCCCTGACTCTCTCCACTGCTGTCCATAAAGGCACAAAGGTCCATTAAACAGGCTGCTTAAAGAGAGCATTAAAGAGCACGTCTATGAGTGTAATTTGGTAGACGACATAGCCATCCATCAGCAATAAGTGAGCTGAAGAGTTGACGGGCCAGTGGAGCCTGGCACCGCTCCGGCTCTGTCCCTGAACGACCGGGGCATCTCTCCCCTGATTGGATCAGGGGATCCATCTTGGCTGTCACCCGGTCATGCGTGAGACGCAACATTTCTCATTGATGGAGGAACCTACAGAGGGAAGTATGGCTGGTCTTGTTTATTTAGTAGATCATGCCCTCTTCTGCCCTCTCTCTTTACGACTTTTCAATATTCTGCAACAGCGTCAGGAGTAAATGTCAGATTGAAGCCCCTGCAGCATAGCTTCATCCCTCTTCGCCGCCCTTCTCTCATCCTCAACCTCCTCCTCCTCCTCCCTGCTCCTCCATACCGCCTCCTCCTCTTCCTCACCCTCCTCCTCTCCTCTTCCTCCCTACTTCCTTCTCCTCCTCCCTTCCACCTACTCCTCCTTTCCTCCCACTCTTATCCCCCCTCTTCCTCTAATATTCCTCTCCACCTCCTCCACCTCCTCCTCCTCCTCTTCCCCCCTTCTTCCTCCTCCTCCTCCTCCTCCTCCTCCTCCTCCTCCTCCTCCTCCTCTATCCTCCTCCTCCTCCTCCATCCCTCCTTCCTTCCTCCTCTCGTCCTCCTCCTCTACCTCCCCTTGCTCCCCACTGCCTCCCCCCCTCCCCTCCCCCGTCCCGGGCCCCTGGGCCCCTCTCCCCCTCCACCTGTTATCTGGACAGGTGTGCTTGCCGTCAGCTGGCGGTGTAGCTGGCGGTGTAGCGGGGCATGTAGCGACTCCAGTGGCGGCGGCAGCAGCTGCCAGCCAGCCAAGATGGAGGCTGGTGATAAACCCTCCGGGGACCTGTGGTGTGCAGTTCTGTGGCCGGGGGATATGTGTGTTGTCGTTGTGAAGGTGGGGTGGGGGAGAGGGGGTGGTGGGAGAGAAGAGAGGGGAGGGGAGGGGAGGGACCCAATCTTCCTTCTTTTCATCAGCTTCCAACAGATTTTAGGCAAGGTGAATTGGTTATGGTGTGCGCTTGTGTGTATAAGAAAGAGAGCTTGAGGGATGCTGTGTGTGTGCGTGGGTTTCTGTGTGTGTGTGTGTTTGTGTGTGAATAAGAAAGAGTGTTATGGGTGGTGTGTGTGTGTGTGGGGGGGGGGGGGGGGAGCGAGAGAGACGGAGAGAGTGATTGGGTACTTGGGTACTGTGTGCGAGAGAGATGGAAACAGAGATGTCTGAGGGTGTGATAGAGATGGAGAACTTGTTTGTGTGTGTGTGTTTGAGATAAAGAGACAAATAGTTATTGTGTATTTTAGTATGTGTGTGTGTGTGTGTGTGTGTGTGTGTGTGTGTGTGTGTGTGTGTGTGTGTGTGTGTGTGTGTGTGTGTGTGTGTGTGTGTGTGTGTGTGTGTGTCATATAGAGAAACTTAGTTTGTAGTTACGAAACTATGTGATAGAAGGTGACGTTGTGTGTGCGTGTGTCGGTCTGTTATAGGGAGATTGAGTTTGTGTTGAGGAAAGTGTGTGATAGAGAGTGATTGTATGTGGGGGGTGTGTGTGCGTGGGTGTGTGTTTGTCTATTGCAGAAAGACTGTGTGTGGTCACGCATGCATGCAAGAGTATGAGAGATATAGAACTGGTTTGTGCCTAAGAGTGTTGTGTGTGTGTGTGTGTGTGTGTGTGTGTGTGTGTGTGTGTGTGTGTGTGTGTGTGTGTGTGTGTGTGTGTGTGTGTGTGTGTGTGTGTGTGTGTGTGTGTGTGTGTGTGTGTGTGTGTGTGTGTTTCACTTGCAACTGGGCCAACCCCTCAAGTAAACATTTGGCACCCTGCTCCCTCCAGTATGAGGTCCCAGACACGCATCTATCACTTGAGCACAGATCTACTCCATCATTTAGCCAGACCCCCGGAGGCCACAGGCCACACACTCCCTTTGACATCTCAGCTATGCAGCCAGACGTTGTGCTTATAAGCTTAGGGATTTTTAATGTTCCTCCTTCTGCTCTGTCACTGAAGTTGTATATGTCTTTACACGTTGAAGTTATATGGATGTATGGCCAACATGTGAGTATGTGTTTGCACGTGAGTGTTGGTTGTGGGTGTTGTTTGCGTATTGTTGTACATGGTGAGTGCGTGTGTGTGTGTGTGTGTGTGTGTGTGTGTGTGTGTGTGTGTGTGTGTGTGTGTGTGTGTGTGTGTGTGTGTGTGTGTGTGTGTGTGTGTGTGTGTGTGTGTGTGTGTGTGTGTGTGTGTGTGTGTGTGTGTGTGTGTGTGTGTGTGTGCCTGTGCATGAAAGTTTTGGTGCGTACGTGGTGTTTTAGTTGTTTTTTAGGGGGGTTTGTTTGTGTGTGGGTTGTTGCACATATGTGTTGGGTTGTGCGTGTTGGTGTATACGTGTGGTTGTACATGGTGTTTGTGTATGTGTGTTTGTGTGAGTGGGAAAGTTACAGTGTGTGAGAGATGTTTTAGGTATAAGTTGCAGTGTTGGTCTTTGTGTCAGTGTTGGTGTGCATGCCGTTTGACGTGTGTTTTTGTGTGTTTGCGTGTGCATGAATGTTATGATGTGTTTGTTGCTCTATGTGTGTGTGTGTGTGTGTGTGTGTGTGTGTGGGTGTGGGTGTGGGTGTGGGTGTGGGTGTTGGTGTTTGCGTGTGTGTGTATGTGTGTGTGTTTTACCAAAAAAAGTGGATCTTCTGTTTCCTGGCGACGAGAACCATTTACTCTCTATCTGTGTACAACAGACGAATCAGAGATCATCTCTGTTCATGTGATATTAAACCCACTGGCCTGGCCTGGTCGTCCTCCTCATTCGTTTCTCATTGACGGATGTAAACAAAGACGAAGTGAGGCAGCGAGGCACGAATGCCCTCAGAGGCCAATCAATACGGCAACCAAAAAAACAAAAACAGCAAAACAGAGGAGCTCATAGCAGAGTTACGGCCTCTCTGCGTTTAAATGCGAGCAGAGACGCCGTTGGATGATAATCAATGTTCCCTAATGGAGAGAGAGAGAGAGAGAGAGAGGAGAGAGAGAGAGAGAGAGAGAGAGGAGAGAGAGAGAGAGAGAGAGAGAGAGAGAGAGAGAGAGAGAGAGAGAGAGAGAGAGAGAGAGAGAGAGAGAGAGAGAGAGAGAGAGAGACAGAGAGAGACAGAGAGAGCGCACCTGCCTTGTACTACAAATCAAGTCTTTATACCCTTCACATTGGATGTGCCAACATGCCCTTCTTGTCCTGGGTTACAAATATTTTAACAAAGTCTTTGTAAAGCCTTAATTCCACCAATCTGGTCAACTGAGCACACAATTGAAAAAACAGTTGAGACATCCATTTTTTTTTTTAATTGAAAAACGTGACTATGTAACCACGTGTTACGTAGTGGTTCACTGAGTTTGTTTCATTACTGAGGAGAATGGGAGGAAGGCAAATTTACATTCCTGCCGCCGGCCAAACAACTTTCTTTTAGAAATCCCTAGATGTTCGGTAGGCAGTGAGATAACATATCGCCTGGTATAGCAAGAATACTAACGCTGTAGATAATATGAGGGACAAAGCATATGTTAGGGGCGGGAGTTTTAGGAGCGGGTATTTAAGTATACTTACAGTATTTAAGTATTTAAGTTTTTTAGAAGACGCCCTTCCGGAGTGAATGGCGTTCTAATTGGTGGTTATTAATTACTATTAGCGGTAATCTGGAACCGGGTTAAGGTGTACCTCAAATAGAAAATGTGCTGACAAGGTTATAAATCAGTTTTCTGATCTATGTCATCTTTGACACTGTGCGTGCGTGCGTGCGTGCGTGCGTGCGTGCGTGCGTGCGTGCGTGCGTGCGTGCGTGCGTGCGTGCGTGCGTGCGTGCGTGCGTGTGTGTGTGCGGCAGTTCTCAGAGAAAGTTGTTGTTCTACCAGGTGTGAAGTCTACTAGCTTCCTGAGGCGGTGCCGTAAAAAGAAATGCGTGGGCTGAGCAGAACTCACAAAATGGAAATTGACAAGCAATCATCATACAAACCAGCAAACAGGGAAACTAACAAAAAACTGTGAACTTTAGACTTTAAACATTATCCTACCTTACGCTCAGAGTTCCTTTATTGCAACGCAGCCGAGGAATGCCCTTATGTTTACCCCACAATGTCTCCGCCGCTGGCTCGTCGCTAGCTCCGGAGAGGCTATCATGGTGTGTTCGAGGTGCATCGTATCCCAGTCGCACGACGTTGCCCTTTATGGGTATCGCTACACGAAGAGTCGGGCAAGACCAGTGATTGGGTAGTCAATGTTATTGTTAGCTACATTAGCCTCTTTAGCAAACCAGCTCGAAAACAAACAACAAAACTTTACATTGTATTGCACACACAGCAAGACCTTGCAATGCATAAGTTGGGGACTGGATTAAAGCAGTTATGTAATCAAGTGTGTAAGAGCATTTAATATCGACTGTAAAACGACCAACGTGGTGCAAATACAAAGAAAATACATGTCTTTAGGGGCGCAGCCAATCCTTGTTTGTCGAGTCGTACGGTGCTGAGCTCGGTGGACTCTCAGAAGCCTAAGGCCGCGTTCAGACTGCCAGCCAAAATCAGATTTTTAGCCCATCCAGATTGGAACCGGATGACTCTTTTGAAGTCTGAACAGTCCCAAGTCACATGAAATCCGATTTTTGCAAAACGGATCGAAACCACCTCCGGGAGGTGGTTTCAGATTGCATTTGGACAGATGCGTCTCAGTCTGAACAGCTCCAAACACTCAGATTGGTTTTGACTGTCCGTGACGTCACTCTACGCGACGCCAGACCTGACCCAATGCGCCAAACCACCCGCCTCAGTCCTTGGACAGAGGAAGAAACGAAATGCCTCATTAATCTGTGGGGAGATGGGTCCGTTCAAGCGAAGCTCGAGGGCATGTATCGGAATAAGTCGATTTATGAAAGTCTTTCGCGGTTCTTTGATCCATCTTGTTTGGTTATTGTTTTTCTCGTCGTCGCTATTACATGACGTCACACATATACACGCGCTGGATGACGCCTCCGGCTCTGACGTCGTTGCTACAGCAAATCTGTCAGATGGGTCAATAATGTGGCCCAGTCTGAACAGAGCCAAATGCGATTTGGACACTTGGTAAAACAGTGCGGACAGTTAGCCCTAAAAATCGGATATGAGAAGGAATCAGATTTGAATCAGATTTGCCTGCAGTCTGAACGCGGCCTAACGCCTCGTGCCCACTACCTCCGTCAGTTGTCCGTCACCCATTGACTTTGAATGGGGACGGACGCGCAATGCATTGTGGATCCGTCCGTTCAGTTGGAGCGTTCATAGCTGCCGAAAAAGTTGAACATTTTTCAACTTTCTGACGGTGGCGAACGCTCCAACTGAACGGACGGATCCACAATGCATTGCGCGTCCGTCCCGGAGGTAGTGGGCACGAGGCGTTACGAGCGCGAAGCGATTTGATTGGCTCCGTTGACCGACGGCGCAGTGGGCACGCATGCCCACTGCACCGTCAGTCAACGGACGTGGGAAGGCGTGGCTGACGGATGGGGGAGTAGTCTTTGCAGAGGCATCCGTCAGCCAATCAAATCGCTTCGCGCTCCATTTTTTAAATGAACTTCTCCGCCGCTCTCCCGCTTTCCAGTATCGAGCCCGAGGCGCGTCACAGTGCTTAAATTTGCATACGCGATCTGATTGGATGACGGATCCGTCGCTGCCGAAAAAGTTTAAAGCCTCGTGCCCACTACCTCCGTCAGTTGTCCGTCACCCATTGACTTTGAATGGGGACGGACGCGCAATGCATTGTGGATCCGTCCGTTCAGTTGGAGCGTTCGCCACCGTCAGAAAGTTGAAAAATGTTCAACTTTTTCGGCAGCGACGGATCCGTCATCCAATCAGATCGCGTATGCAAATTTAAGCACTGTGACGCGACTCGGGCTCGATACTGGAAAGCGGGAGAGCGGCGGAGAAGTTAATTTAAAAAATGGAGCGCGAAGCGATTTGATTGGCTGACGGATGCCTCTGCAAAGACTACTCCCCCATCCGTCAGCCACGCCTTCCCACGTCCGTTGACTGACGGTGCAGTGGGCATGTAGGGTCACATTTTTCAACTTTCTGACGGTGGCGAACGCTCCAACTGAACGGACGGATCCACAATGCATTGCGCGTCCGTCCCCATTCAAAGTCAATGGGTGACGGACAACTGACGGACGGATGCACACGATGCCGTGCTTCCCCATTCAAAGTCAATGGGTGACGGACAACTGACGGAGGTAGTGGGCACGAGGCAGTGGTACCGACCAAAAGGGGGCGTGCCTCTGTGAAATATCACACGAAAGCTGGGAGTTTCCCGCTTTGCAACTCGTGAGAGCAGTGTACGATCCATCTGTAACACACCATAAGTATGTTCCTCCTCTCCGCTTGAAAACCCCAGAGCCGGTTTTACTTTCAGTTTCAGTTTCATTTTGTTGTGACAGAATCGCAGCAGGACAGCGGCAGATGAAACCAGCTTGTGGAAATACCCCGCTGTGTTCCCCCCTGCTGGCGCTCCATGTTCGATGTCCGGTGTCAAGAGAAGCCGAGCGCACACACTATCACAGGCACAAAGTCAATAACGACAACATACTCGTGACATCTATTTTGTTGAGCGTTCTAACCGGGGTAGGTACCGGTGTCTTGCGCTGATGACCCGTGATAATCCTTCCTGTGTTTGCAAAAGGACCTGAAAAGGAGGGATTACCCCCTTGGACAGGGAAGTTATATATCCTCTGGGAATCAAGAGCTTTCTACATTTTTCTTTGTTACAGCATTAATGGTTTAGAGCACAGTTGGGTCACGCTTGAAAATTGTAAATTCCTGAATATTTTCTGTGAATTCTGTATGATTTGCCGAAGCTGGTTTTGAGAAATCTTTATTATTTGGTAAAAAGGCTCTGTGTGGAAAACTTGGCCAACCACATTTTAAGTGTGCTACATGGGGCATCGGTCCTCAGACTCCAAACCTTATAAAAGGCTTTCTTTAACCCATCACCACTTAGCACAATTGTCTTGATTTATTGCACAAATTCCTAGTGATGGATGTTTGAAAATATAAATATAACTTGCATAAACCTAACCAAGGTTACACATTTCTAGGTACAAATGGCCAAATGGTTCTAATCAAAAGAGAGCCATATGAACGTATTCATCACAATAAGAAACTTTAAATCACAAGGATAAAACTCAAAACGTATTCGACGACATAATAAAAACATTTCCTAATGCTTCCATTGGTCTGACCTTAGCAAGCTAAAATTGCTAATCCCGCCAAGAAAAACAAACCTAAACCAAACACATGCTCGGATATATCTGCAAGCGCCACCTGGGTCCCGCTTGTTGCTAGGCAGCCAGGTGCGTTAGCTTGTGTTAGCGGTACAGAGGTCCCACAACTATCATCAGCTAGCCTGCTGTTGATAATCTATAACCCAGGAGTGAAAATCTGCTTAATGCTACGGCAGTCAGCGTGGATAAACCAGAGTAAACTGTATTTTGAAAGGATATAACAACAAAAAATCCCAACCCTTCCTTCAGGCCTCCCTCTAAAGCCACTCACACAAAACATGTAATAGCTAGCTGCCCTGTGCAGTGAGTGGACAAGTAGTCGTAGTTTTACAGTAGGTTGGAGAGGTAAGCCATCCAATCATTTGATTTAAGCTCAATTAACTAATTGGACATGCCTGTGAAAGCCACAGGTGCCATGTTCTTATTCTGATATTCAACGAGCGCTTCTAAAATAAGTTATTTACCCTAGCTTAAAGTACTTTTACTCAAGTTATTATTTACTTCCAAAGCAATTTTTTCAGTTTTCTTTTTTTTGTATTAGGCCTACATCCTCAAGTCCTGAGAAATGGTTTGTATGACAATTGAAAACAATCAGGCCAAACCTAATTGGTTCATACAAGCTAAGCTAAGATAAATTAAACACACTAAACACTTTTAGCTATGATAGGTTTAGTACTATTTTACGTCAAGTCCTTAACTATTACTTTAGTATAATTCTTCATGGAGGAATACTTAAACTACTTTCTGATAGGGCTTTTACTGTAGAGTGTCAAGAGGGTGCGAGTACATTTCAGGCAGTGCTGCTCAAGGGGGACTTTGCATTCAACATCCCAAAGCTACGAGTCAACACACACAGTTACCCAAGTTTACTGTCAGAAACTGTTCTCTTTCCCCATACTCTCGCCGAAACAAAATGGCCGTCGAGTTCTCCCGCCTGGGCTTCTTATCGGTGGAATTAGGCGGTTAACGGACTGCTCGGTTTGTTGTTATTTAAATTTGTTGCCATTAAAATTTCCTGACGCATTAATTCCTCTTTTGAACGTTGAGGAAGCTTATAATTGGGCTTTATTCTTGAAGTGGAAAGAGGTTTGTGGAATATAAAAAATAAAACAGTTCTGTTTCACTGGCTAGCCATTATAAGCCTCCCATGGTTATCTCATATTCAACAGCAGGAGCTGGAAATAATTTGTGCGCGTGCGTGCGTGTGTGCGCGTGTGTCTCTGCGTGTGTTTTATTTATGCATAAATGTGCCCATTAGGAGCTCTCACAATGCTTAGGGAAAAGTGTAGTACTTCCAGTCATTTGTGATTGTGTATGCGTGTGTGTGGGCGTGTGTGTGGGCGTGTGTGTGTGCGTGTTTGTGCGCGTGTGTGTGCGCGTGTGTGTGCGCGCGTGTGTGTGCGAGTGTGTGGGTGCGCGTGTGTGTGTGTGTGTATTCGAGCATGTATAATTCATGCATACAATATTATGTATGTTGCTGTGAAAGGTTATTCTCCTGGAACATGGCTGAAATACAAACACATACACCATCCAACCCTCCTTAAAGCTAGGGTGGGTCATTTTTTTACTGTACTATTTGGCAAAAATAATAACAGTTAGTAGGGATGTGTCAGAATATTCGATTATTCGATTATTCGTTCCCGAGGGTCAAAACCGATTTTTAACATTTGGACCGTTAACATTTAAATTAAAAAAAAATTAAAAAAACACACGTCCGTCCGTCCCGCGGAACCTGCTATAACGTATGCATTACAAGATTCTACAGAATCTCACGCCAGCGAAAACCCAAAAGGTGGCAGCCCTGCTAATGAGTTTTTTTTTATTTTATTAAGTGTGGAGAGTGTGGAGAGTGTGGAACGGGGAGAGCGTCTGACGTCATTCAACAGCGAATTGTGTAATTACGTTTAGAGTGTAGGCCATTCTGTTGTGAGGCTAACAATGTCGAAGTCCCGCACACGCACTGCGCGTAGGGCACCAAGTAAGGTTGATAACTTACATTACAATTTTCAAAATATATAAATTAATAACGAACAGGTCCACCGTTGTTATTTCGCATCGGACACCCAATGCGAACAGGTCCCACCGTCGTTATTTCGCAACCCCCACCCCCCCCCCCCGCCAACAATCGAATATTCGATTATTCGTTCATACCACCTACTGATTATTCGACCATGAAAAATTTGACTTTTTCACATCCCTACCAGTTAGCTATATGTAGGTGAAGTGCTCTGAGAATATCTGCTCATCACTTTGCTCTCCCCTGCCTCTGTGTGCCACCCCCAAAAATTGCCACCGCTCATGTACACTTTGACCAATCAGAGGGAGGCTCCAATTCTCCGTTCTCATTGGCTGTGGGACCGTCCGGTCACCTTGGCAACGACGTTGATGCATCCCTGCATGAGCGTTCACGAACCTAGCAGTCTGACAGTTTTGCACTACTACGGCGGACAACAAATGAATAGCAATGTCTTCATCAACGGCCCCTAAATTTCCCATTCCCCAGATACCAACAACTAACACCGCTAAGACAGCGAAAAAAAGAGGAAAGACACTTGTGGAAAGGACAGCTACTAAACGGCAGGCGGAGAGAGCTCGAAATAAAACCAGAGTAAACATTGGCGTGGCTTATGAGCCACGTGGCTTAAAATCGGACGCTGAGATGGCTATATTTCTTATAGACAGGTAAGTAATAGTGTTATCTCTCCATGGTATATTGTGGTGAATATGTAAAGTGTCGGCTGGTATTGTTTTTTACTAGGCAAAGCCATGATAACCATTACATTATGGTTCTGTAATGTAACCGTTTCAATACCGTTGTATAGTATGTCTTGCATCGGCCATTGGTTCTTTTCCCGGTCCGTTTTATATGTTAGTTATGGTCACACTGACTTTGCGTTCACACCAAACGCGACATTTGTCGCCCGTTCGCGTTGTCGCCGAAATTTTGTCGCGCCACAAATCATAATCTGTCGCCTGTGCAAGTTTTGTCGAATTTGTCGCGCCACAACACGATAACCACCATTGCCTTGTCTTTACCATTTGTGGAAGGGGGAGAGACGTCGGAGGACCCGATGCAGTCTATTCAGAATATTGTAATGACCCAGGAAGAGGCAATGAATGAAGTATTGATTAGACAGAGATTTATTAGATGGGCCTACCTAATAAACCGTTGGAACACACAAGACCGGAAACCATAGCAACGCCAGTGAACAAACCCCGAGAAGCCCAATCCCTATGAGAGCTCCCCACGCTACGGCCATCCGGAGGCGCACAGAGCTTTTGGCCGTGATATTATACAATTATATTATATACTATTATATATAGAGCTCCGGGAGGACGTCCGCTGACCCTACATATCCCACATCCTGTGCTGCTAGGACCTGGGACATAATCGTCCCCAGAGCCAGCTGGGTTCTCTTCTTGTACACTTATGCAAAGAAATAGCTTTATGGTAGTACAATTCATCACTTCAAAAAGTCAGTATATAATATTGATGACCAGGTTACTAGCTCTGGCAGCTTATGCTAAACGAATTACAGTTGCAATTAGTTTGCTATCTTGCTTGGCTGATACAGCTACCTTTCTTAGGCCTCAGGGCTCCAGACTGCAACCAAATGGTCGCATTTTGCAACCAAAATTTGAGAGTGTGCGACCAAATTTTCCATCTGGTCGTGCATGTGTGACCAATAAATTTGCCCCTTTTTTTTTACACATTAAACGTGGAAGGGGCGTGTCAATGAATCTGGAATCTTTAGCAGGCCAATGAGTGTAAGAAGGATATGGAATGTCAGTGGCTAATGTGTCGAGGGGGAGGGTCCTAGAGATTATCGAGCGTGCGTAAACATCTGTGCGTAGGAGAAACATTTCACAACCTGCTACGTGCGTTTACAATGAGCAAGCAAACTATTGACTCGTTCTTCCGACCTTCGGCTAGTGTGCCAGTGCAAGTCAGTCCTGCACGGGTCTTATTTTACAAACCCCGTACCTGCGATACTTTAGCCCGACCAGACCCGCTATAAATTGATGTCCACACCTGACCCGCACCCGATGGAAAATCAGAAACAATAGATGGGAATTACACTATCTGGTGTTTGGCTTGGTGCTTTAGATTGTTGTGCAAAAAAAGCATATCATCCACTGTCGACGGTTTAAGTTGACGCCTCCGCTCCTGATTAACATATCCAGTACCGGTGAAGTCTTGCTTGCAATCGCAAAACCCACACCGTCCCGCGCTGTTCAAGCGTCCGACCTGACTCGTTTCATCTCGTTTCATGCACCCGAACCAGTGCAGGAATCTGCTTCAGGTGCCATAAAGGGATTTTGACACGGGAGGCGTTTGTCGGGCCTGATAATGCATTCTCAATGGAGAGGTGAGCGGGCAGAGAGGAGGCTTGGCGTCCTTACAAACGGGCGCACTCCCGTGAAACTGTCGCTTAAGTAGGCTACTACTTGTCGAACGTATGCATGCGCAAACCTGGAAACCGTTGGGATAGATGAGAATCACAATAAAATGTGACACTGAATTTGATGCAGCACATTGTAATTTCTGCATCTATTATCAAAATAGTTATTAGGAATACAGTGGAAATTTGTAGAAATGTGAATATTTGGTTTGCATGTTGATTAAGGGTGTGTGCCCCTAAAATTTCTGGTTGCGCCCCTAATATTTTCAGTTATAGGCCACAGTGCTCCTAGTGAAAAAAGTTAGTCTGGAGCCCTGGGCCTACCAGCGCAATTACAATGATTTTAGATAACATACATAGTATGTCTGTGCAACCCGGTATTACGAGATCTCGTGCTCATGCGCACGAAACGCGTTAATCTATTGAATCGTGTCCCAGAGTACGATTGTTTGACTTTTTTCGTGAAAGGCATCACGAAATGTTAACCAATGCATTCTGAATGCACATCCTTCACAACTATATTCTTGGTCATAACTATCAAACCAAACATCCTTCACGTTCGCCGAGCGACGATTATGAAAGTAAAATGCACATTTCTCGCTAAAAATGTTTACATAAACACTTTTAATGGCGTAACTAGGCTAAAATATCATATTTTTCCACCCAGAATAAAAAAAAGTATATGTCCGCCATTTTCACAGAAAAATATCCTAAAAACTATCCAATAGGAAAGATGCTCACAGTGTCTATCCGTGACGTAGTCACCCATAGGACCGCTTTTAATGCTTTTAATGGACGGGTTACGCCATTAAAAGTGTTTATGTAAACATTTTTAGCGAGAAATTGTGCATTTTTACTTTCATAATCGTCGCTCGGCGAACGTGAAGGATGTTTGTTTTGATAGTTATGACCAAGAATATAGTTGTGAAGGATGTGCATTCAGAATGCATTGGTTAACATTTCGTGATGCCTTTCACGAAAAAAGTCAAACAATCGTACTCTGGGACACGATTCAATAGATTAACGCGTTTCGTGCGCATGAGCACGAGATCTCGTGATACCGGGTTGGTCTGTGAGTAAGATGTTGATGCTATATATGTACTTATGTAGTTATCAGCACTAATGTTTAATTACCTCGGAATCGGACATGGTGTTCGTCTTCCTATCAATGTAACTGAATTCACATGAACGCGCATAACTGACGTTCGGAGGGAAGAGCTACAGCAGGTAGAGCGTGGAAGGGAGGGACCAGAGAGAACGCAACGGGATCTCAATCTTTTTCTCCCAAATCGCCCACCCTAGCTTTAAGTGCACTCTATCCTAGTTAAGACACACACGACTGACACCCAGACAAGTGAACTCCATAATATACCACACCACCATGTTAAATACTTAATAATAATATTTCCTTTCCATAACGCTACACCTTCTGACAGTGTGAAAATCAACACGCCTGAAATCCGTCATGAAGAAGAACGGTCAAACACGACTAAACACACCAGATGTTTCCTTAACAACGCAAAAACAATATGCTGAAAGCGCCGTGGAGGAATATTTACATTTCACATTGATGTGGATGAAAATCCAATTATAGCCTAGATGAAAGTATCTAGCGGCTAATCATTGTTGACAACTGAGGGTGTGAGTGGAATAAACCCCACTCCGGGGGTGGACCAACATAGCCTCGGCTCTCACCACGAGGACACCCTAGAGTGGTTTATCCCATACATATTCAACCCAAAACTGTCCACCCCCCCCCACACACACACTGCCAATCAAATCCCATATCAGACAAGCCAAATATGTGTGCCTACACCCCTTACACTCGTTAAAAGGGGGGTATTATTGCCACAAGGTGCGATTGTGATTAGCCGTTTACAAGCCGTGTTGGAAATATGTCTGTCCCCTGTGCCCCTAGTGACATCACAGGTGGGCTTGTCCACCTAGACGTACACTGGATAGTATCAGTCTACCCAGCCTACCCAGTGGACTTTTTGCAAACGTTGCTTTATCTATATCCATCATTCAGGCATTCTAGGTCCAGAATATCGTTTTAAGATTGTCACACAAAACACAAGACGAAGGACAGATTTTCTAAACGGCTTGTTAATTGCTAAAACACACCCACACCTGGTATAATAATAAATAAATTATATATAATAATTAATTAAATAATCATTAAAATTTCCATTTATGGAAATAGGCAAACACTGTCAGACCTTATCAGACGCTATAGCACCACTTTACTAGCTACTATACACTATTTAAAAACACTAACAACCCCCCATTCAACCCCCCATTCAACCCCGAGAACATCCCGCTCTGATGGAGGCCAGGTGTTCCCCCTCCGCCTCCCTCGCTCCTCCCATGTCCTCGCCACTGACCGGGATCCAAGTAAGCGATGCGTGTCGAACCCGGGCACCGTCTAACATGACACGGAAAAGATAAAAATCGGATCTCTCCCCCGAAACGTCTTCTCAGACACGGGGAACATATTGCCTCTCAAGCGCTCCCTCTGTGATGAATAATGCATTTATGTTTCTTCCCTTCTCACCTAAGTCTAGATTATTTTCTGTTTCTTCTCCGGTACTTGACTCTCTTTTGAGAGAAAGCGACATTGGGGGGTTGGGGCTAGGGGGAGGAAGAGATGAAAAATGGCTTTTATATAATCACTACATCCCACGTTGAGCTGTGCAAACGCGTCGCTATCTGACAGCTTGGCTTACCTCAGCACTCTGCGGAACCCCCCTGATAAGGGAGGGGAAACACCCCATCTTGGACGTTTCCCTTTTTTCATCTCTGCGTTGACGGTTGACGGTCTCTCCGGGTTTTGGCTGTTCTCAGTAATTGGTGGGAGAGGTTTCACTGAGTCACCGCGTGGGTTATAGTAGGGGTGTCAGATCTGGGTTCAGGTGTTTTGACGGGTCTGTCGAGGAAGTGTGTGAGCGAGTCACACGGTTCAATGTCCCTTTTTCCCCACGCATTCACATGCTCAGACGCGTACACGGACATAGTTCTGAATCCTAACAGGGAGGACACATACACACACACAAAGGCCAGATGCCTGTGTACCATAGTAAGCTCGCTCTCTCTCTCTCTCTCGCTCTCGCTCTCTCTCTCTCTCTCTCTCTCTCTCTCTCTCTCTCTCTCTCTCTCTCTCTCTCTCTCTCTCTCTCTCTCTCTCTCTCTCTCTCTCTCTCTCTCTCTCTCTCTCTCTCTCTCTCTCTCTCTCTCTCTTCTCTCTCTCTCTCTCTCTCTCTCTCTCTCTCGCTCTTGTTCTCTCTCTCTCTCTCTCTCTCTCTCCTCTCTCTCTCTCTCTCTCTCTCTCTCTCTCTCTCTCTCTCTCTCTCTCTCTCTCTCTCCCACAGACACACACACACATCTTAAGCTCACCATACACACGCCCCCCCCTCCTCCCACCTAGGGCGAGGTCAGCGCTGCAGACCCACTAATGACTGTATTTAATTACGCAATGTATGATAAAAAAAAAAAACCGCAGCAGAGACGCCTCCATCGCCAACAGGCCACCCGCTGCTTGTCTCATAAAGGTCACTTGATTATGAAGACGGCTCTGAATCGATGCTGCAATTATTGTAGTCTTTCTCCCCGCCAGTGTTGACCCCGGGGTGCCCGGTAGAAGAAAACTCTGTTCAACTTATAGTGATTTCAAGAGGATTTTTTTTTCCTTGGATGTTGGCGCTTCTCTTTGGTAAGCAAAAACAGCGTCATCTTTTCGAAGATGTATTTTGTCTTTTTTCTCTGTACAATATTTTGCAAACGGAAACAATAGGCCGTTTCCAGCGTGAGCCGGGTTGAAGGAAGGATTTCTAGTTTTTAGGTTTCTTTGTGTTGTGACTCTCGTTTGTTATTTTAAAGACTTCCAACTTTGAGCTTGCATTTTTCTAGATTACAGTTACAAGTTATTTCCTCAAACAGAAGGCTAAAAAAAAAGGATGGACCACAACAACCCACAACCCTGAATATCATAAACAGTCCCCAAAAATGTGCCTTCATAAATATATTACAGATCCACACAAAGGCTTTATTCATTTTTTTAATCTTTGCTTTTTTTATTGTATTTATTATTCATTTTGAAAGCTCCGTTATTAATATTCCTGGACAAGATATGACCCTTGGGTGTAAAGATTTCCACAACAGAAGCTCATTCTACTTGAAAAAACGGTTTAGCTCTAAATGCTCCCATGAAGCGGATCATGCTCCACCCCTAGCGATCTGAACTTGATTATGCTGCTAGCCTGTGCCCTCCCTCTCTCTCTCTCTCTCTCTCTCTCTCTCTCTCTCTCTCTCTCTCTCTCTCTCTCTCTCTCTCTCTCTCTCTCTCTCTCTCTCTCTCTCTCTCTCTCTCTCTCTCTCTCTCTCTCTCTCTCTCTCTCTCTCTCTCTCTCTCTCTCTCTCTCTCTCTCTCTCGCTAAGTTCTATCTGTCTATCTCTCTCGCTCTCTCTCTCTCTCTCTCTCTCTCTCTCTCTCTCTCTCTCTCTCTCTCGCTAAGTCTATGTATCTCTCTCTCTCTCTCTCTTTCTCTTTCACATAAATGTTAGCCATGTGCTCCATTGTCATTGTTTTCTTCCTCTGGGATAATTAGCCGGTCACCAACAATGGTGACCGGTACAGTTAGCAGAGGAGCAGTCTTTATCGGGAGCGTTCGGTCCCCATAGCAAGAGCTCTAGCTACCCCGGTGCTGACCAGTTGGAAAGAATGTATTTATTGCTTATTATTCCTAGCGAAAGTATGGCTAATTTATAGCCATGGCTAAGGTCAAGCTAGCTAGAGTGATAAATCAGTCGGGGCGGTTGTTCCAAGGTTATGGGAATAAATTAGCCAGAGCCTGAGCGAATATTGCTCATAACTTTCGATAGCATTGGGTGATAAAGGCACATCATCGATCTTTTTTGGCTTCACAGAAACAGAAGCCAAAAGCATTGGGTGATAAAGGCACATCATCGATCTGTTTTGGCTTCACAGAAACAGAAGCCAAAACATGTTTAGCAGTGCCGTCATGCTATGAGTCTTGGATGATGGGAAAATAAGGGTGGGGCGGGGCCATGGGGGGCCAGGAGAGGAATTGGGCTGGTCGCCCTGGAATGACTGAGTGGGCCGTGAAGGCCTAGGGAGAGTGGATTGACTAGCTGTTCAGTGACTGGAAAAGATAGGTCAGACTGGTCAGAGAGAGCAGACACTGACACCTGAATAACGAGAGAGAGAGAGAGAGAGAGAGAGAGAGAGAGAGAAGAGAGAGAGAGACAGAGAGAGAGAGAGAGAAGAGAGAGGGAGAGAGAGGAGAGAGAGAGAGAGAGAGAGAGGTGAGAGCGAGAGAGAGAGAGAGAGAGACTGAGAGAAGATAGGTCAGACTGGTCAGAGAGAGCAGACACTGACAGAGAGAGGGGTCAGATCGAAACACCGAAGGTAGAGAGCGAGAGAGACGAAGGAAGGGAAAGTGAGAGACAGACAGATAGTGCGAGAGAGACAGTGAAATCATGGTAGACAGAGAGATAGAGAGGGATTGAGAGGGAGAGGGCAAGCAGGCCCAGATAAGACTCAAATCCCTAGATCAAGACTAACCAAAAAACATGCTAAAGTTCACAAAGTTCAAACCTAATAAAACTTGAGAGAGAGCGAGAGAGAGAGAGAGAGAGAGAGAGAGAGAGAGAGAGAGAGAGAGAGAGAGAGAGAGAGAGAGAGAGAGAGAGAGAGAGAGAGAGAGAGAGAGAGAGAGAGAGAGAGAGAGAGAGAGAGAGAGAGAGAGAGAAATGGACAGAGCAAGAGGCAGAGGGAGAGCCCCTGCAGACACTTATGCTCCAATCCCCTGGCTGGAGAACTAACCGAATAACATGAAAAAGTGAAGTTCAAACCTCCCCCCGATGTGAGATCACACAGCAGAACAGCGAGATTGGGGCTGCGACTAAACACGAGGGAGAGAGAGAGAGAGGGGGAGATGTATGGTGTTAGAGAGAGAGAGAGAGGGAGAGAGAGAGAGAGAGAGAGAGAGGGATGAGAGGGAGAGAGAGGGGGGAGAGAGAGAGGGGGAGAGAGAGAGGGGGGAGAGAGAGAGGGGAGAGAGAGGGGGAGAGAGAGAGGGGGAGAGGGGGAGCTAGAGAGACAGGGAGAACGATGGCGAGAGTGAGAGAGGGAGGCAGAGGCAGAGTGAGGGAGAGAGGGAGAGAGCGAGCGGTAGAAAGAGAGATGGAGAGAGAGAGGGAGAGATAAAGAGGAGAGTGAGAGAGAAAGAGGGAGGGAGAGATAAAGAGGAAGAGGGAGGGAGAGAGATGCGACAGAAAGCCATGATGAAAAGAAGCCCAGCCAGCAGTGCGAGACAGAGGGAGGATTCAGAAGGTTGTTAAAAGGAGAACAAGGCACCTCCTTCATCTGCTCCGTCTCCCGACTCGGAGACACACTGCGTCTGAGCATGTGGGCCACCTCTGAATACACACACACACACACACACACACACACACACACACACACACACACACACACACACACACACACACACACACACACACACACACACACACACACACACACACACACACATTATCTCTAATGAGATCTTCTCCCTCTTCTTCATCAGTGATTCACAAGACCAAACGCATCATCACACAAATCCCCCCCATCCACTCTACACACAGACACACACACACACACACACACACACACACACACACACACACACACACACACACACACACACACACACACACACACACACACACACACAAACTCCGACTAACAGACACATTCATGTGAACACATACACCTACTAAAACTCACACACACACACACACACACACACACACACACACACACACACACACACACACACACACACACACACACACACACACACACACACACACACACACACACACACTTTCTTAGAGACACATAAAAGTGCACAGACACCCTGCCCAACATACACACATACACACACTTACTAACAGACACAAACACGTGTGCACACACACACACACGACTGTTTTAAAATGTACTAAGTGTACGGTCTAATGTAGCGCTCTGCTCTCAATGAAGGAAAGATGGATTCAGGGAGCACTATGCCAGGAATTCCTGCCAAAGCTGTCGTTCCTTATGCTGCTATCGAAGTGCTATGACTCTGGAATCACACACACACACACACACACACACACACACACACACACACACACACACACACACACACACACACACACACACACACACACACACACACACACACACACACACACACACACACACACACACACACACACACACACACACACACACACACATACACACACAAATACACGCACACACACACATGCAAACAAACACACACACTCAACAAGCACCACATGAAGAACAAGTACATCAACACTCACACACACACACACACACACACACACACACACACAAAAACACGCGCACACACACACACACACACACAACTAACACATGGCACATACACACACAGACACACACACATACACATGAAACATGCAGATACACACAAACACACAAAAGTAACATGTGGTACATGCATACACATGCACAAAAACACAAAAGTAACACACAATCACACGCTCAGAAAACACCACATGACCATAAATACCTCAACACACACCCACCCGCGTATATACTATGTAAATGGTTTCTTCACACCCTGCCATAGGACTGAACAGGCTGACCCCATCCCCATACATGTTTGTCCGCCCAAGCGTAAAATTCTAATCAACCATCTTCCCTGAGATGCGAGCATTCATAAATAATAAAGGACGTAATAAAGGGGCCACCTCTGTCCTCATTGAAACAGGAGTACCGGAAAAGTAATTACGATGTGCTGGCGGTTTGCATGTTCCTAAATGACAGGGCCGAGACCCAACAGGGTGCATATCCGACGGACAGAGGGAAAAAAATCTATTTTACCCCCTTCCTGCTCCGCTTTCTCTCAATCTCACACTGTATCTCTCTCCTCCATTTCCCCATTCACATCTTTCCCATCCCTCCCATCCCTATCTCTCTCTCTCTCTCCCTTCCCCTCTTCCTCTCTCTCATGTCTCTCTCGATTTTACACTGTCCCTCCCTCCCTTTCTCCTCACCCTCCCTCCAATTTATTTCTCTCTCTTACTCCCTCTCTCTCTCTCTCTCTCCCTCTCTATCTCTCTGATCCCCCATCCTTGCCAGGAAAGGAGTGGGGCTTGGCAGGTCTGTACTGGAAGCTGAGCTGGGGTGGGGTAGGGTGGTGGTGCTGGTGGTGGTGATGGTGGGGTTGCGGGCCATACAGGATAAGAGAGCGGAGATAAAGCCGAGGTTCAGAGCCAGCAGCATGGGGGTGGTGGTGTGTGGATGAGGTGAGGGTCCATATCAATAGATCCTAGCCCCGGGTGGTGTTCAGCATCAGCCGAGACAGAGATAAGGCCCTCGCCGAGACCCACTTCATAGAAACCAGCCAAACGCTCGCTGTGTATTCAGCGGGACAATGCGAACGACCTGGACAACAAGCCCCCGGGTTGATATATGCAAAGCTTCAGAAAAGCCTCCTCTACAGTAGAAGGCCTTGACTCACTCGAATTAGCATTTCAATTGACCGCATGCATGCCTTCTTTCTTTGTTCTTTCCTCTCTTTCTTTCTTGCGGATTCCAGATGCATTCTGAGATCGCCATGGGCCCTCCCCTCCACGGAACGGATCGCACCACGGCGCCATGGGTTCGATAGGAAGTCCCGGTGCCACCTCCGCCGCTGACGCCGCTCTCCAGTCAGACCCCCGAGGCCCCCTGCGCGCGCCCCGTCCGCCATTGATGTGAGACGCCCTCGCGGAGGCAGCCTCCAGCTGCGCCGCTCCACATTGGACGACCCCATGGCGGCCTGGCACCTGCATTCCCTGCGCTGTCGCCCGTGGTAACGCCGCCACCAAGTGACCCCCCCCCCACACCGCGCGTGCAATGCCGTCGAAGGTGTCCTGCCTCTACCTGCTCACAGTGGTGTGCTGGGCCAGCGCCCTGTGGTACCTGAGCGTCACGCGGCCCTCCTCCTCCTACGTGGGAGGGCTCAGCCTCCCCCTGCGGCAGTCGGCAAAGCAGGGGAAGAACGGCACGCTGGGCAACATGCGCACGCGCTCCCTCAACCCGCACGACTTTGACTATCTCATCAACGAAGACCGCAAGTGCGAGGCCGAGGTTCCCTTCCTGGTCATCCTGATCAGCACCACGCACAAGGAGTTTGACGCGCGCCAGGCCATCCGTGAGACGTGGGGCGACGAGAGCGCCTTCGCCGACATGCGCATCGTGACGCTCTTCCTGCTAGGCCGCAACGCCGATGCCGTGCTCAACCAGATGGTGGAGCAGGAGAGCCAGATCTTCCACGACATCGTGGTGGAGGACTTTGTGGACTCGTACCACAACCTGACGCTCAAGACCATGATGGGAATGCGCTGGGTGGCCACCTTCTGCGCCAAGGCCCAGTACGTGCTGAAGACGGATAGCGACATCTTCGTCAACATGGAGAACCTCATCTTCAACCTGCTGAAGCCCGCCACTAAGCCCAGGCGGAGGTACTTCACGGGCTACGTGATCAACGGCGGGCCCATCCGGGACATGCGCAGCAAGTGGTACATGCCACGGGACCTGTACCCGGACAGCAAGTACCCGCCATTCTGCTCGGGCACGGGCTACGTGTTCTCGGCCGACGTGGCGGAGCTGGTGTACAACACCTCACAGCACACGCGGCTGTTGCACCTGGAGGACGTGTACGTAGGCGTGTGCCTGCGCAAGCTAGGCATCCACCCCTTCCAGAACAGCGGTTTCAACCACTGGAAGATGGCGTACAGCTTGTGCCGCTACCGCCGCATCGTCACCGTCCACCAGATCTCCCCTGAGGAGATGCACCGCATCTGGAACGACATGACCAGCAAGAAGCACCTGAAGTGTTAACAGAGCCTGCCGAACCACCAGCTGCTGGTGGGAGGCCGGAAACATTTCAGGAGCTGCTTTTTTTGTTTTTCCACGGTGGGCGACCGCGTATACTTTGTGAAAGACTGGACGGAGCAGAGTAATTCGTATTGGCAAGCTATCCAGGGCCATTGTCCACGCACTGATTGCCTTCCCCGCTTCTGAACAGCGGCCAAAGCAATTCTCCTCTGTATAATTCTTTATGTTGGGTCGCTAGGGTGTTGACAGATTCCTCTAGGCTTACAGACTGGCGTATTAGGCAGAATGAGGGGGGGGAGGAATGCCCTATCGCATTAAGTGTACAACTTAAAGGGAAATTACTTCAATCAAGTCAGATGAAGGACTGTCATACTTTAAATTTAATTTCCCCACTAGCCGTTTCGCACCATGCGATATTAGATTGGGTTACATACAGGGCCAGCAATAGAAGGATTAGGCAAGTTGATTCTGCACATTTCCATTGAGCAAAAAGAACTGTTCAATATGAATGAACCGTTCAGTGAATGCCCTGTCATTACAATGGTCGTGTGTTGGGCTGAACAATGCAATGGGTATCAGTTGGCCTTTTTTATCGACGGTGTTACCTAAGAGGACCACCAAGTGTTCAAGGGGTAATGGTTTTACAGCAATCAGATCCTAGCATGTGACACAAAAATGTGCCACGTAGCGTTTCCCCATTACCGCAAAGTCGAAACGCCTTGAAGGGACCCAACAGTGGCCGTCAGTTGTAATAAATGTTGTTTTCAGAAGCAGACCTATTTTCTTATGGATCCGGAGTTCTTTCTATTGTACACAGAGGAAAACGAGAAGAAGTAAAAGAAAGAAAAGAAGAAGAAGAAAGACAAAAAAAACATCTGCTTTCTCCGTTTAGCGGCAGTGTTTGCTGCTTCCGCGGGTATCTAAACGGTGAGGGGAGGAAGCGGCTGTTGCGCATTCCCAAGTGGAAATTCATTCTCTGTCAGTGTGTGATGTGTTGTGATTTCTCTCAGGCACTGCTGTGGGCAGCCTGTGGGAGATTCTATTTTCTAATACTTGAACATGAACGACAAAAGATGTCAGGGCGGTGATGCAGTACACCCGGCGATAACCAACGTGTATTTGACCGCTTTGTCTTCTTTTTCATTTCAGAATAAAAAAGTACCTGAACAAAGAAAAGCAAAAAAATGCAATCTTATTTTTGAACGAAACTGATATTCCCTTTATTTTTTTCCTGCCGTTTTCGTGTGCGATTGCGTTTGCTAACTCACGTGCTGACACGCAATGCAACTAGAGCATAAGAAATGCACATGCCTGGGTGTGTTTGGAATGATCAAGGGACTCAGGTGTCAGCCCCACAACAGTTGAGGAAACGCGTGGAGTTTGAGAGACGGCGGCAAAGAGAAAGAGATCTCATTAGAGCCGTTGCAGCCCGCAGCAGCAGCTGTGTACTTGACACTGTCAATCTCCGTCAATCGCCACGGCAACGTTCAAGAGGCTGCAAAAGAGGGACTGGCAACGCCCCCCCCACACACACACACACAGACACACACACCTGTTTGTGTGTGTGTGTGTGTGTGTGTGTGTGTGTGTGTGTGTGTGTGTGTGTGTGTGTGTGTGTGTGTGTGTGTGTGTGTGTGTGTGTGTGTGTGTGTGTGTGTGTGTATCTGTGAGTGTGTGTGTCTGATATATAATCACAATCAGACAAACCGCTTCCGTTTCCAAAAAACAAGGTAACCAATTTCCGGTTTTATAATAAACTCAGAGGGATCATTTTAATCAGGATGCCTCACAGGTCACTTGCATATAATATTGGTTAATGAAAGACACAACAGAGCACGGAGACATTTTGAAACAAGTCCCAAAAGGAAAAAAAATATTCTTGATCCTAACCTATTTTAATTTAGCTCCAGGGAAATGTCGACACAGCAAACTAATTGCCCCTCCATGGTGCCATTCACGAGATCAGTTTTCCACACTCATTCGTGACCCTCTAAGTGTGTTTATCAATAGCCTAACCAGGCAGGCCTTGTTGTGCTGCCTCTTTCAGTGGGACCAAGGAGCGACTTTTAAACTCCTTAATGCATTGAACCTGAGCCATTTTCTCCATGGTTGGAGGAAAAGAGAGCAGCTTTGTTGTAGTTACAGAGTTGTTGACTGCCTCTGTTCTCCGTTCTGCCCGCTGAGCTCTCACACAATAGCTGCAGCCACTCCAGCAACAAGCCCACCGGGGGGGGGTGGAAATGGTCTTTGGTGTTTATGGGGCCTGGCTCCCCGCCAATGGACGGTGGGTGAGATCCCCCATGTCCTCAAGCTTATCCTTGAGCAAAAATCTGCCAGCTCCACACACTGTGTGTGTGTGTGTGTGTGTGTGTGTCCGTGTGTGTCTTTGTGCACGCCCCTCCGTGTGTGTGTGTGTGTGTGTGTGTTTGTGCGTGCCCCTCCATGTATGTATGTGTATATGTGGTGTGTGTGTGTGTGTGTGTGTGTGTGTGTGTGTGTGTGTGTGTGTGTGTGTGTGTGTGTGTGTGTGTGTGTGTGTGATTGTTTGTGTTTGTGCTTGCCCCTCCATGTGAGTGTGTGTGTGTTTGTGTGTGCCCCCTCCGTGTGTGTGTGTGTGTGTGTGTGTGTTTGTGTGTGTGTGTGTTTGTGCATGCCCCCTCCATGTGTGTGTCCGTGTGTGTGTGCGCATGTGTTTAGCCAGTGGAAACCGAGGGAAAAGGTGTGACAGACCAACAATGTGAGGACTGCTCCTGAAGTAATCCAAACGCTTATATTCTCTACGTGTTACCTTAAAAATAAAGCCAAGATTAACAAGGGGGTGTTAGTGCCCCTGTAAAAAGCAGTCACCTTGTAGATGTCCTTGGGTAAGACTGCTAACCCTTACCTGCTCATCAATGACACACTTGGTTACTGATTTAATTAATAAATTCATTAATTACTTTTTATTACTATACTTATTATTATTATTATTATATACTTAATTATTTTATAGCAAGACTACCCAATTTATTAGGTTTGCGATCACACTTGGTTTCAAACAAATCAACAACATAATTAGGTCTTGGCAATAATTAAATATATCTTTTAATGTACTATATTGTCATGAAATGAAGCAATCAAGTTTTCTTGATACACAATATAACAAAATATACCTATAAATAACATTATATATATTTATATAATACCTATATATATATATATATATATATATATATATATATATATATATATATATATATATATATATATATATATATATATATATATATATATATATATATATATGTGTAATATTGTGTCCAGTGACCAACAGGTTCACAAGAAGTTTATCAATTTCATAGTGGTTGCAACCTGAACGTTGCAGAAGGGTATATATACCCTTCTTTGTTCCAGTGTTTGCGAAAGAGACCCAACGCATAAATGTGTTAGTCTCTCTCTCACGTTCTGGGATAAAACAATCCAACCGAAAGGGTCAACACCCATCCGAAAGGGGCGCAGTATGCCCGACCTACATGGAGAAATCTGTCAACACAAAACTGTAAGTCTGCATTCCCCCGTGAACCCATCATGCAAATCCAGCACCCCCAAGTGTGATTCTGACGCACACAATGGGAAACAAAGTATTCATTAAGGGGCTGCCCTCTCTTTAAGAGAGAGCGAGAGAGGGGACGTGTTGTAATAGTATAGCAAAAAACAATCAAAGCGCCAAGTCATTATGCAGCCCAGTACGGTGTTAAATTAACCGTGTAACTAGCGGCGTTGTTGTCGAACGTTTAGACAAAAACACAAACACACGGGGCAACAGAAAGCTAGGGGCTTTGATAGCCTGGAGTTAGATGAGGGGGTTATTAAGCTAAAGCATGCGGGGTTGACTAAGTAGTTGAGCCTTAGTTTTAGGGGTTGTTTTTCTGGGTTGCTGCTTCATCATACAGTGATTGAAGACAGTTGGAGGTCAAGCTTTATACCCAAATTAGCCTGAGCTTGACGCTTGGGCTCTCTCTCTCTCGCTCTCTCTCTCTCTCTCTCTCTCTCTCTCTCTCTCTCTCTCTCTCTCTCTCTCTCTCTCTCTCTCTCTCTCTCTCTCTCTCTCTCTCTCTCTCTCTCTCTCTCTCTCTCTCTCTCTCTCTCTCTCTCTCTCTCTCTCTCTCTCTCTCTCTCGGGGGGGCTCAGTGACCCAACTCGCTAGCGCCCTCACCACGTCGTCAATCTGCCTTCAACTGACGCAGGTTCGATTCCCACCTGTTCCCTTCCCTCTCCATAAAAAATATATAGAAAATATAAAACTAGACCGGACCTCCGAGTGACCTTCTCCCCCCCGTCCCCCTCTCTATGGAAAAACATAAAACAACAAGACTTAAAATGCTGTATGTTTTCACACTGGCATCTATGATCCACCGCGCTGTGACCTCCCACTTGGGGGGGCCGTTATTGAGTTTTCTAACTCAATAAGTTACCTTGGGTGAAGCTGGGAGTTTTATTGTGGGTAACTCCTTATGGAAGAGAAATTTTGAGTATGGAGGGGGTTGGTCATGTGACTGAATGATATCTATTGGGTGAAGCTGGGAGATGTAGTTCTATTGTAGGTAAATCCATGTATGGAAGTGTTGAAGGTGGAGGGGATCGGGCCGGAGCTTTTATTCATTAACTCTGGTCATGTGCTGGAATGAGATCTATTGGGTGAACCTGGGAGATGTAGTTTTATTGAAGGGCATTTTGTAAGCATAAACGCACCAGCAGGAACTGAGTCAATTATTTATAATTACACATGATTGTTCATGATTAATTGATTGTACTTCAAGAAAGGGAGGGATCTCTCTTTTATGTGTTTCTTCTCAAGGGTTCCAAGGGGATGGTTAGCAAGCTGTTTTGAGGAGTTTTGGGTCATGGGTTGCCCGGGCCTTTCTGAAGCCCTTCACAGGTCCACATTAAAGACTCAAGACTGTTATTTTGATAAAGAGCTCTACAATTAAACTTCACTCACCGCCCACCACTCAATTCAGTATCTCTTGATTGAGATACACTTCTGTAATGTGTATTGCCCACAGAGTTGTACTTGGTATTGTAGCTTTGAAGTCCAACACTATCAACGCAAATAACAATGAAGCGTACAAAGTCAAGAAATAAACATGAAAAAGAAGTAAGACAAAAAAGGTGATTTTTCGGGTTAAGGATTAAGATTTGTATCTTCCTTCTCTATGTCAAACCTTAAGGTTGACATGTATAATGCGCCATGGCTTCCACAGAACAAAAGATCCACCAACACAGCTTTTCCATGCTGTCTGTTGCTATAAATCTTATCGGAGACCCCACGTTGTTTGCACCGTCCTACAGATCCGGAGGGAAACCGCCTTCAATTATTCACCCGCCCTCGCCATGAATATTGAAACAGTGGTACCGTCAGCACCGCCACGCACCCGGTGGAGACCTCCGTCATTTCGTCCCTGTCAGCCCTGAGACGAGCCGTCTGTCTGTCTACGGCAATGAATTATTCTCCTCTGCCGACCTATTCAGCAGGCGGATGGGATTCAAACGATGCACATCATCCTCTGGGCACCCAGTATCCCTCGATACTTGACATAGATTAGTATGACAGGCATATGTTTGAAAGTCCGGAATGGCAAATTCCAGGAAAATCCTGGGTTCCAGACGGAACCCAGGACTGATCCCTTGGAGCAGATAAGGATGCGGGGATTCAGACCTTTCATTCAGAAAAAAGGGAAGCGGCGGCAGCAGAATCAGCAGACACGTTTTTGACTAGCTGTTGGTTCTGCTGCATCAGGGCTTTCGGGACTTATTTGCATGTCTGAAAGTGTGTTTGGGTGGGGGGGGGCTCTCTCTGGAAAATGAGGGCCTCATAAATAGGGGCTGGTGTCTGTGATCCATTGGTATTCAGGAGGCGTGGATCTCTCCGCAGCCGCAGCGTGTAACTCGCCTCGTATATCCGCCCAAGGTTGGGTCGCTTGCTTGTCGCATGCCGGTCGCTGCCAGCGCCCGATATTAGTATCCATATTATTTAGTTTGCCCCCGTGGAGATGTTGGGGACACTCAAATCCCCTCGCCACCAGTGGCGCACAGCCAGGAGGAGGCTTGTCGCACGCAGAGAGGTGACATTGAACACGGGGAGGTTGGCCCGAGAATGGCGTTGGCTGAACGGTGCACTTTCTGGGTTTATCGCAGTTTTCGTTTCGTGCATAGCCCTATATTCAGAAAACGGGGAAGCACTGTCCAGGTTTCCTCCGTCAATGATATTTTTTGGCTCATTCATTAGTTAGAAATGCAGGCCTTGATGTGTATGCGAGTACTGAGCAATCACTTCTTGTCACTTCAACACAGACTGCTGCTGGGATTGCCCTTAATTAGTAGCTGAATTTGCATCGCCGAGAGAAAAAACAACTCAAAACTACAAACAACTCTCAGTGTATATCGGGCCCACTGGAATTCAGAAGTTTTTAATGGCTTGTCGAGTGTGATTGTTTCAATTTCCGCCAATCAGCACGCCAGGACGATTTCACTGATTGGCCCCGCCCTCTCTGTGTTAATCAGCCTAATCTGATTGTATACTGATTGGTTGGATTCACCATCTGGGTGCTTAAAGATCTCCAATCCCCCAAATTGCAGAAACCCAGGGATCCAATTGTATGGAGAAAAAGACAGCCAATGAAAACCAATTCTTAAAAGCCATTTTGTGTCCACTTTTCCCGCTCTTGGTTCCAGTGTAATCTCCCAGGTGGACTGTGGAGACTGCACTTTATCAGATCAACAAGATTGCATAAAGAATCTGCCTGGCTGGCTTTTTTTTCACCCCCTCCTTAGACTTCCGCTAGCAGTTATGATCCTTTCGGTGTCTGACTCACCACATTTGTAGCGCCAAACTCATTTCGTTTTTCATTTACCCAGTGGGACCGCGTCCTGTCTCCTCCGAGGTGGTGTATATATATTTATATCGTCTCCATTCCTCCAGCGGTCCCCGCTTACGTCACTGCCGCCCTCCTCATTATGTATGCGGCGGGAGCGACATGACTGCGGAGCTACGGAGAGCTGGACTCATTGGGGACGCAATTAGTCCCGATTAAAAATACAAAACAAAGCCCTCCTTCGGTCCCGACGTGACCTACATCACCGTGCCGGGGAACGACACACACAACAAGCGCTCTCCAAGACGAAGAGGAGGGAAGAGTGTGTTTGAAGGACCAGCGGGGGCGAAGTATGCTACAGGAAGTGTGTGTTTTGTGTGTTTCCTGGTGAACTCCAGAGAAGGGTTGACCACGAGGTATGATGGACGCCCATGGTGTCAGGTGATCCCCGTCCATTGAATCCGATGAACCTCTCCCCGAAGTTGACGCAGGCGGTCGGGGCCAGGCAGACAGAGGTGGAGCCAGGGGTCATGGATTGTAGCGTTGTCCTCTTCCACCGCGATGGGATTCATTTGTGCTGTTCATCCGGTGAGTTAGGTCAGGCCTGAGACGCCACTGTGGACGCATGTTGAATCTATCACTCTCTCACTCTCTCTCTCTCTCTCTCTCTCTCTCTCTCTCTCTCTCTCTCTCTCTCTCTCTCTCTCTCTCTCTCTCTCTCTCTCTCTCTCTCTCTCTCTCTCTCTCTCTCTCTCTCTCTCTCTCTCTCTATCTAAAACAAATTAAGATCTGTGTAATGCAAAAGAAGGTGGATAATAAATCTACATAAAGTACTTAAAAATATATATTGATAATGGAGAAAAGAAAGCAACAATGGTCCAAATAAGATTTTGCCAAGTCTCGTTGGTATTTACACCGTTGAACAATGTGCAATATTGCAAAAGTAATGTGCAAATATTGTTAGACGAAAGGTCTCTCTCTCGCCGGAATTTAATTGCATTTCGACTACTTTTTTCCCAACAACTTTGTTTTGTTGTGGAATGTAGAGGATTCAGACTCCCTCTCCAACAACCTCTCCCTCTCCCCCCCAACGCTCTTAGCTTAACTCTTCTCAATGTCCCCAGTCTCCCACCACCACCCACTCTCTCTCTCTGTTCCTACCACCGGACTGACAGAGGAACCCTCAGCATCGGTCTGGGAGTCAGTAGGGTCCACGACGCGGTTTCTGTGACTGACAAACTTGAACATGGGAGAACAACAAGACTATCTCCCCGCCCGTCCCGGAACGCGTGGGCTACACCACACTCTGGATAAAAACAAGAAGACATAAGAAGAAGCTTATGTCTTAACTTGTTAAGCTGTTTTCCCTTCAAATGTGACCAGCGGTCGCTTTTTTGTGCGATGGGTTTAGCAGGGAATTTCTGGATTTGTGTGTGAGTGAGCTCCCGCTCTGCCAGCGGGAGCCCTCTCCTTCATAGGGAAGTCCAGGGCTTGCCAGCACATTTGACTTGTTGCACAAGACTCCTCCTCTCCATGAAACAGTCCATGATACGTGCACAGGTTCTAGACAGCTCTGTGCTGAGATTCCGATATTTCCCATTAAATATTACGAAACAGACGAAGCGGTGAATGCCAACGCGAATCAATTCCTATTCGCATATACTGTATATGTAATGTCAGGGGCAAATAGTTGTTAGAAATGCTTTTCTTTCCAATACTTAGCAAGGCAGAGTCGAAGCAAATGAAAGACGGATGGTAAGGTTGAGAGCCAATCTTACAATCATGCCTCGATTTATCCTTGAACGTACCAATCCATAATCCACAAACAAGAACAGCGATCCATAATCATTATAATTGTCTGCCAGTACCTCTCGAAATTTTCCCCAGCACACCTGGGGATCAACATTAAAACAGTTGGGGCAATAAGCAGCAGCCAATGGTGGCGTCACGTTGCGTCTGAAATTATGTAAATGTAACAAAAAAACACACCGCTGCAAATCCAATTATCAGTAACCTTATGTGGCACCTTCTCCCAAGGAAGCAATCATCTTTAGGCAGATAAAGGAAGACCAAGACAAACGCACACATGTGCACACACACACACACACACACGCACGCACGCACGCACGCACGCACGCACGCACGCACGCACGCACGCACGCACGCACGCACACACACGCACACACACACACACACACACACACACACACACACACACACACACACACACACACACACACAGTACGTAATTCAATTTAGCCCGGAAATGGCCTGTCAATTCCAATCAGATTACAGGTTTGCTCTTCTGAGGCAAAATTATTCTATGATTGTATGTCAGTAAATATGTTAAGCTATTAATTGTACATCTGCCCCATTCTTATTTAAACATGTATGATATTTTTTTTAATGACATGAAACAATACCGCCACTACCCTAATACTAATACTACAGCTATTAATGTCCCAAGCCTACTGCTACAAGGACTGCTAATATCACTGCCACTCATATGACGTATGATGACTGCAAACACTTACTCATATACTCAACTACTAGGGTTGAGACCAATGGGAGCGCAGCTTACCGTCATAGGTGTGTGCGTGAAGCACTTATGAAAGATAGCAGCGTGAATACGAAAAAAGCAGACTGTTGACCACTTTATACACGCAAATCACAACATTCAGAATGGTTGGACATTAACATTT
>OLKM01000436.1:116753-134253 GCA_900291075.1 Melanogrammus aeglefinus
CTCTCTCTCTCTCTCTCTCTCTCTCTCTCTCTCTCTCTCTCTCTCTCTCTCCCTCTCTCTCTCTCTATTAATATAAATTATATATATATAATATATATATATTATATATATATATATATATAGCTTATATACATTATATATATCTATTTTATATATACGGTATATATTTATACGTTCTTTTATTTTATCTAATCTTTCTCTCTATTTAACTCTCTCACTCTCTTCTCTCACTCTCTCTCTCTCTCTCTCTCTCTACTCTCTCTCTCTCTCTCTCTCTCTCTCTCTCTCTCTCTCTCTCTCTCTCTCTCTGCGCTGATTCGTGACTGTTACAGCTGCTTTCCCTTCTCCTTGAAGACAGCGGAGAGGGGCTGTGTTCCCCTTTCCGTAATAAACTTTCATTTCCAACAAAATGATGCCCCAATTAAGTTGTTGAACATACGTTTCAGTAGTCGTCTACGTCGTCGTCCCTCAAAATATTCAGCTCCACTAGCTTGGAACTGGATGCATTTTCTAATCTCCATTAAATTGGATGATATTTGGAGGTATTTAAAGCCGTGTCCCTGAAAGACATCTGTTTCAATGTTTTTTGCTGTGATTTGGTGGGGATTGGCTGAGCTCAGGAAGCAGAGCGAGTTAACTTACCTGAAGGTTGCTAGTTTGACATCGAGGTATCCCTGAGCAAGACACCATAACCTTAACTGCTCCAAAAGAGCTGGCTGTCGCCTTGCATGGTTGACTCCGCTGTCGGTGTGTCAATGTGTGTATGAATGGTTGTCTCTTTGCGTAAAGTGTCTGCTAAATGCCCTAAATGTGATTGTAAATGTCACCACCCTTTTGTCAGGGCGGAGGTGGGAGACCGCCAGAGGTGGGTAGTTACTCCGTTACAAATACTTTTCGGATAAATTGTAATTTTAGGAGTAGTTTTATGCAACATATTTTTACTTTTGCTTGAGTAGGCTATATATTTAAAGAAAGAACGGTACTTTTACGCCGTTCCATTTGACTACGAGGCTGGGATCTATTTCTCAGCCTCTGTAGTTTCATCCGTTATGTGAGTTTGCCAGCAGGTTTTGATGTGTATTCAATTTCAAGATTTTGTGTTTTATACTTTTTGGGCTGAACGCAACCCATATCATTTTGTCAGGGCCTGTGACATATTGTAACCTAGGAATTGGATTAAAAATGTTTATGCGCAAAAATTATTGCAACATTGTTATAAGTGTATTGGTTTTAATTAATCAAATTTTGGATACTCCTAATTTTTGATGTATTTAATTTTGCAAAGAAACTTCTACTTGAGTATTTATTGGTCGATCAGGCGCAAACGCCCCCCACCGTCAGACAGCACGCAACGGGCCAACAAGTATTTGCTCAAATCTGGCAAAACCTAGCTCTTACCTCTGTGAAACACAATGAAGGGGCCAAAAGGCCTGTTTACTGGCGTTTGATTCACCATGTTTCTGAGGCTAAATGCATCAATCCAAAACATGAAATGGGCCATTCGATAGTCATTCCATAGGAGGGGTTTATGCACGTCAAGCCAATGAGTTAGCCAACATCAAACAGCTGAGGATATTGAAGTATACCGTAGTTCTGCATCACAATTGCTTTCATGATAATCATCATGCAAGCAATAGGCGACACAGTGGCCCTTAAAACTAAAAGCCCCTTGCGTTAGAAGTGGTTAAATGGATATCAGCCCCGGGGTCTTCCCGTGGATGTATATAACCATCCGTGAGCGCAATTAAGTGAGTCCTTCCTCCTCAAGTGGATAAGGTTGGCTGTGTTACAAATAATAATTGTAATCTTTCATGGTGAATGCAAATCATGGATGGCATTCTCCCTCTCGACGTGTCAGAGTGGAGATGCAGGCCCAAATGCACTCACTCATGCTGGATAATTACGATCGAGGTCGACCCGGTCGTGAGCGACCTTGCGTTTGTTGTGAAAACTACAAATGGAAGAGCTGAGTAGTTGTTATCATTTGGCTCACAGCTCTGTCTGGAGGACCGGTGCGGGGTAGCACGGAATAAGAGATTGAAATAACAAGTGATTTATTTACTTCGGAATTGGTTAATTTATATTTGTCCATTTTCACATTCTCCAGTAGTCCGGAGTCCGTTGGTTCCAGCTGAAAGGTTCTTGGTTCAAACCCCATGTACAGTCAATGCGTTCATTAAAGGGTAAGTAAACACACCAAAATCATCATTAACATAAATGAAAACCCATTTCCCTTTTTTTTTACTCACATTGCATAATTTTGCTTGCTAAAATGTGTGTACCTACCCTTTAATGACATGTATCCGAATACTTAAACTAATTTACTGGATGAAAGCTGTGAATAAAAAAATAAAATATATATATTTATATATATTTGTATTCAATTTGCATCTAGCTTTCACACAGTTGAACCAAGACAGGGTATAAGTTGGGTGGAGACTTGAGAATGAACATTTTGGGCACTCAATCTCATCCAAACCTTAAACCTTGAAATAGGATGAGCAGAACGTTTGATGAGGTTGGAGATTGGTGAATCCGTAATGGCACCCCCACTTATTCTTCAATCTCTTCCGAACATACAACCTGGCTTTGTCCACTTGAACTGAAATAGGCTGTTCCTTTAGAGAAGAGTGGAGCAAAAAAGATCTTCGTCAAGTTTTGCAGATTTCTCACACTTCAGGCAAAAAGGAAATCACATAAGGGTCCCCCTTCCACTCTTAGGGTTGCGTTCTCCAATTTCTTCTAAACTTGGAGCAACTTCTTTGCCAGACTTGAACTAAGATATGCTGATGATTTGTAGAAGATTGAAGAAATACATATTTCCGGCATAAATCTAAGGGGTCCACCTCTTATGGATTTCAGCCATGGTGATTTATCGACACAGAGCTCTGTTGCTTTGTATTTTTAGCTCCAGCCTAACCCATTCATTCAGATAGCTCTGTTGCTTTGTATTTTTAGCTCCAGCCTAACCTATTCATTCAGATAGCTAATGTTATTTTCACCAGTCTTATGACTCTGTGAGGATATATATTTTTATTTATTAAGAAAAATTAAGGACATGCCCCAGTTTAAGTTTCCATCTCTAAAAATGTTTAGCTAACTGTAGCTGCTATAAAATGAGTTTATAGCATACTAGCTATCTTGCCTAGCTAACTACGACCACAGTGCAACAGGTCATCAATTAATTATCATACTATTTTGCATTGTGTCTCTTGTGCACTGATGTATCCTCCTTATATGCTGCCATCTTTGACTCTCCAAAGGACCTTTTAAAGAGCTTAAAGACTTGCTGATGCAGGTCATTGAGCAGTAGGTTGGGGGCGGACATCTTGCTCACGGTGAAGGTCGTCTACGGGACACATGAGTAGATGAGTGCAACACGCACATGTTGGATACTCGCACCAGTGGGTACATCTGTTCAGACATGGCTTTGTCGTTCACCCACATGGCCCCAATCACAACCCGGACCCAGTGTTCCTCTGTTCATGTTCAGTGTTTTCTTGTCAAGCCTCCTGCTTGTTCCTTCGTCTTTTCTCTCCCCCCTCCACTCTTCTCGTCTTCCATTCAACCGGCCCTCTCTCCCCTTTTCTCTTTGCTTTTGACACCGCCGATGCGAGTCCGAGCCCTTCCGGCTGACAAGGTGAAATACAAGGCGCTCACTTCACCTTGTTTACTACTGAAGAAAACCCATTTGCCGGCCATCCCCTGTGCTAAGCCATAATGCCTTCCCCCCCCCGTCAGCACGGTAAATCCAGCAGCTTCAGCCTCTCCCTCTCCCCCTCTGTCTCTCTCACGGTTATGGGGGGGAACTGAACTGATCGATGACCCATAGCGAAGAGGGATGCTCAACTGAGGCCGCAGGTTGTTATTATTACGAGAGAGAGTGTGTCCGCTCTGCCTAGCTGGCTGAGGAAGATGTTGAGTCCATGAAGAAAATCAAGTTTTGATTTCAATCACTTTGTTTTTTACGCACTTGACTCCAAGATACAACAAACTAGAGTTTGAGGGTTCCGAATGGAGTTGTCGGATTCATTTTACGTTTCAGTCTTTTTTTAATATGCTACCCCATGAAATAGACCTATGTAGATAGATCTTGACACAACTCACTCTGGGGTCCGCTCGTGCATGAAAAACGAAAAACAACCACAAACGAAATGGCAGAATGATCACGAGCGGCGGAATAGGATTACCGCCGACTGCTCCATCTCCAGCGCTGGCGTTTACCGTCCCTAATCAATATTGCAGTGGCAATACATGGCACAAAGTCAAACCCTGTCCTCCGTTGAAGAAGAAATTGGCAGTGGAGGCATGCAAAGGGAGAGCGAGAGCAAGATAGATTAGATCGCATCGCCTGAATGCTAATTCAAGACGAGGGGGATGTTGTGATTAAGGACTCAATTTCCCAGAGGTCAGAGTGGTGTGATCACATATTACCACTAACTGATGGAGTGCCTCTGACATCTGCACTCAGGAAGCCCGGCTGTCACAAACGGTGACATCATCGCCACCAGTTAGCCAAAATATGCAATAAAACTAAGGGCGGGGGAGGTTGGGGGGGGGGGGCTGGAGAGTGTTAGTCGCAGCTAACGTCAGATGACATTCGGAGGGCATCTCACTTCCTTGACATGAGAGTTTCAAGTAAAGTAGGTAATTACGGAACAAGGAGGAAAATGTAGGTGGTGATTTGATTCCTCCAGGATTTGATTGGCTTGAGCAAAAGTGACAAAACATGCTAACGAGTTGCGTGGTAGTCTGTTAAAGACTGTGTGTGTTTGTGTTTGTGTGTGTGGGCGAGTGGGCCAGAGAGGAAGAGCATTATGATATAATTGGATGAAATTGGCAGCCATGAATGTATTTGGATGTCGGGGGACGCTTTTGGGAAATAGCTGGCATATTGGAAAAACGAAAAACAAGCTCACGATGTTAAAAAATAAGAACATGTCACTGAGTCCTCACAGCCACTATTTGGTATAACACCGGTTGGGGAGCTGATGAGGATGAGGAGTGGATGAGGAGATCCGGTCAGGCCCAGAACAGCTCTTTTATAAACCTAAGCACTGGAACAACTGAATGTGGGTGTGTGTTGGTGCGGTTTTTCATTATTACGTAACCCTGCCACATTTTCTGTGCCATTTGTCCTCCACAGCAGAAATTCAGAACCTGGTACTTCAGGAAGTCAGTGAGAAAATCCATGGGGATACATGTCAAGAGGGTTTATTTTGGTTTTACCTACAAAATGTCTTGTTTGTCGTTGAATTAATTAGGTTTTAAGTATATGTTGATTGCTGGTGAGCAGTAAAGTTAAAGACCATACATTCAGGTGTACCTCAGCTTCTTCCATTTTAAACGTCTAGGCCTCTACAATAATAACAATAATCATTAACCTAATGATAATAGCATTATGTTTGTTTAAAGGAGCACGTTAATGGTTTGGCATCGATGATGGGGTGCTTGGGCAATGCTGATGGGCTGTTGGGACTTTTTAATGACGTGTAAGTAATATTGCCAATATATTCACTCCTTAAAATCATTGCTGGTTAGCCATCGCCCAAAAAAATATCTGTGGTTTATTAATTTATTTTTTCTTTTAATATGTGAATACTATAATTTTTTATTTGTAAAATAAATACTACAACCGATTATTTTGAACACAGGCAATCTGATTTAGCCAATGGGTGAAAGGACTGCAGCACTCATTTTTTATGACTTTCACTTCCTGGTAGCCAGAGCATAATAAATTTGCCTCAGCAAAGCATTACATAAGCCATATCGTAATGGATCAGTTTTTACTAAAAGGCTGGCTTGTGAACAATTACATCTATATCCCATTAGCTGAATATCTCGCCTTGAGTTTAGCATAGAATGGCAGTGTAACTGTCTCGGAGCGGCCCAAGGGGTACTGCGTTTGTGCGTGTGTGTCTGGATATAAGTGTGTTTTGTGTGTTACAGTAGAAATTCAACTTAAGCGACCAGTACAATAGGAAACTCTCAATTTCAGAGCACCCTCACTGAAAAGTCAAGCAACCCCATAACACCAGCAAAAGACCATTTCTGGCGCCACCCCAGCATAAAAAGAAGAATAAGGTTTTGTTGCAAATCTTTAAAAAATAATCTCGACCGGAATGAGGAAATATGTGGAATGTCGCAGAAATCTGGTAGGGGAAGCATTTGCTATTCTTATTGACTTTGAGTGGTCCTTCAAAGAAAAGCCAGCCTAAATTATCTGTTTTATCGATTGGAGAAAATTACCATCCTTGAGGGATCAGTAACATATTGCATGGTTCTGTTCCTAGCATCTTTAATGTTTTCTTTAAATTAAAGTACTTTAGAGCCAGACTATATTTCCAAATGGAATAAAAGTGTTTAGTTTATTCATTGATCTGACTAGTAATCAAAAGAACAATAAAAATACAATAAACATTTATTAAACAACATGAAATAGGCTTCATCAAATCCTAACCTCCTATACATATTTATGGGACAGCAGTACATTATCCATCTAAATGAACAAATTGTTCCATGCTCAAAGCTAATTACAGAAATCGAGTGAATCGTGAGGTAATTTTCTTCAAACCAACCCATTTCAAATTAATGTCTGTCTATTCTGAGCAGCCTCATATCCACAGAAAAAAGCGCATGCCTGGCTTTTGAAAATAACAAAGCACGAAGCAGACAGAATTGGCATGAGAGGAATTCATAATTTCATCACATTTTATTACAATTTGAAAAAACATTAATTCACTGTTTTATCAAAAACAACCAACAGCGATTTTAGAAACCGGGCCTTATGGAGCAGGTTGGGAAAGTGCATGGAGCTCAAAGACATATTCAGGTAGAATCCGGACAGTACAGTCTTACACTGTCCTCGCCTGCACCTTTTAGATGCCTCGCTCAATGAGGTAGCCACCTGCCACGAACCACCACACCCTAAAGTTGGAACACCTGGTGTAAAAACACTGTAGCGGCCAAACATCGCCTCTCTTCTCCCACTCTGACGTCCCAACTGCCCACTGGCCGGTTATTTGGGGCCTGATGGCGGTTAGCTGATGGGAGCGCCCGTGGTCACAAGTTTGTAATAGGCTCCCTTGAGCGCCATGAGCTGGTCGTGGGGGCCCTTCTCGATGACGAAGCCACGTGCCATCACGGCGATGATGTCCGAGTTCTGGATGGTGGAGAGGCGGTGGGCGATCACGATGCAGGTGCGGCCCTCCCTGGCCTTGTCCAAGGCGTCCTGCACCGTCTGGGACACACACACACACACACACACACACACACACACACACACACACACACACACACACACACACACACACACACACACACACACACACACACACACACACACACACACACACACACACACACACACACGAAAGACATGCACGCATGAAACTTGTGTGCACACGCACACATAAAGCCTGAACATCGACACACATTGCACACAGGCGCTCACTCATAAAACAAACATGATTGAAACACCCATACACACATGTATGAAACACACACATGCATGAAACACACATACATACAAGCATGAAATCACACACACGCACACACACACACACACACGCACACACACACACACACACATACGCATAAAACACATGCATGCATGACACACCCACTTACACACTTGCATGAAACACACACACATGCAAACATGATATCACACACACACACACACACTCATGCAGGAAACACATGTATGGAATCACAGGCATACATACAGTATAAGGGGCCGCCTGGGACAGAATTCATACCTGGTCTTACACACACTATTATAATCTCGCGTATACACCACTATAATCATGCACACACACTATTATACTCCTTTTACATGTATGTATGAGAGTGTATAGTCGTGTATGTGAGAGAGAATAGTAGTGTATGTGAGAGTGTAGTTTTTTATGCAAGAGAAAGTATTAGTGTGTGTGAGGAGTATAGTAGGGTGTGTGAGAGAGTTTGAATGAAATGGAAGTGAGTTTCAATGAAACAGAAGTGAGTTTGATTCCTCAGTTCCTGATTGGCTGACAGAAGAGGCGGTAGCTTCTGGCGCTCAAAATACTGTGCTGTCATTTCACGATTCCAGCGATTCTGTTATGCTGCGTTCGCGGCAAAAAAATATTTGGCTACTTGTTGACGTGGTTGCCTGAGTTTGAGAGAGACTTCCTCTTGTGACCGCCAATTAATTCTCAACCATGGCCAGTCTCTAGGCGTTGTGGAAGTACCAGAGACGTCAGAAAAAAGGATTCATAATATCATACGTTCTATAAAATATTCTAATCTAGAACACTCCGGGAGCTCCGGCAAGGGGTCTTGGAGCTCTATCTCTAAATAAAATAACATGAAATAATATATAGATATCTGTATAATATAATATAACGGCCAAAAGCTTGGTGCGCGTCCGCCGGAGGAGCTCCGGGAGTCCGCAAACGTCAACAATCCCTTTCTCCTCCATGTCGTGGTTCAATTGTAATGACCACGGAAGAGGCAGTGAATGATGTATTGCTTAGACAGCGATTTGTTTGATACCACCGCTAATAAACCGTTGGAACACACACAAGACCGGTCATCACCACAACAAATCCTGCGAAGACGAATCCCCACCAGAGCTCCCCCGCTAAGGCCAGCCCCTATCTCCCAAACCCTGTGACGCTACAATATTATATTATAATGATAACTTTATATTACATCATCTTATATTATTTAGATATAGAGCTCCTGGACTCCCGCTGGAGCTCCCGGAGTGTTCTTGATTAGAATATTTTATTGAACGGAGGATATTATGAATCCTTAAAGACTGCGCCAGTTTTTCTGACGTCTCTGGTACTTCCACAACACATAGAGACTGGCTAGGGTTTAGAATGAATTGGCGGTCACAAGAGGAAGCCTCTCTCAAACTCAGGCAACCACGTGAACAAGCGACCAAATCATTTCTTGGTGCGAACGGAGCATAACAAAATCGCTGGAAACTCCAGAGTGAAATGACAGCGCAGCATTTTGAGTGCCAGAAGCTACCGCCTCTTCTGTCAGCCAATCAGGAACTGAGGGATCAAACTCACTTCTGTTTCAGTCAAACTCCCTCACACACACACTACTATACTCTCACACACAATACTTTTATCTCTCACACACACTGCTTTATTCTCTTGCATAAAAGCAATATTCTTTTGCATAAAAAACTCACATACACCACTATGCTCTCTCACATACCCAACTATACTCTCACACATACCCAACTATACTCTCACACATACACTACTATACTCTCTCACATACACGACTGTACACTCTCAAACATACATGTCAAAGGAGTATAGTGTGTGTGAGTATAGTGGTGTATATGCAAGATTATAATAGCGTGTGTAAGACCAAGTATGAATTCTGGCCCAGGCCGCCCCTCATACATACATGCATGTAACACACACACACACAGCACGCAATCACACATACACATGAAATCCTACACACACACACACACAGATCTGTAGGAATCACACAAATGTAAAAAAAATCCCCCCCGTCCCCCGCACCTACACACACAGACACACGCACATTCATATTGTGAGTGTGTCGACGTGAGTGTCATATTTTTCTAATGAGGGCGGGAAAAAAAACACGTTCAAATTTTAACCAGGGGTTACAGAAGTTTAAACGGGGTTGTGTCAGAGCCCACGCTCGTGTCCAAAACAGGGAGAGCATTCAAGCACACAGACCTGCCGACGGGCCGCCTGTGTGTGCATGGCCATGCGCACACAGCTATCAATTACAGCAATTTCACAATCACGCCTTGATTACTGTAATTACAATGTTCCGTCGGTACCGTGTTCTGCCTGCGCCTCCTGTGTCCGCGAGACAAAGACCTCTTCAGAGTTTGAAATAACACCAGGTAATGTAACAACTCATCCGCTTTCGATGTAGGAGCCTACTTGCTCTAGGACGCATTCCGCTGTAGATTGCATTTACCGAGCTGAGCGTTTTGACATGTTCAGCAAGATCATCACCTGGACGTGATGAACCGTGTGAATTACGATCACGTCCTCAGGGCTAGGTGGCCTTCTGTAATGGTCCGGGGCATTTTCATAGTCGGAGAGGAATGTATGAAGAAGATGAAACTACGCTGTGAGTTTTACTGCCCTCTGGTGGTCAGAGACGACTGCATGCTGCTTTCACGGGGCGTACCTTCTCGCTCTCCGTGTCCAGGGCGGACGTGGCCTCGTCCAGCAGTAAAATCTTAGGGTCACGTATGATCGCCCTGGCGATGGCGATGCGCTGCTTCTGGCCTCGGGAGAGCTGTGAGCCCTGAGAACCGACGTGAGTGTCGTATTTCTATTGGGTGGTAAAAAAAACACGTGCAAATCGTCAACATTACAATAAAGTTTGATGGGAAAGACAGTGTGGGAGGGCTATCAATTCAATCCAATTCAATTTTATTTGTAAAGCCCTTAATCACAGATACAGTCTCAAAGGGCTTAACAGGCATTATATTTATGACACCCCCCTGACCCTAGCCCCCAGAGGGCAAGAGTAAACTCTTGAGAACTAACGCAGAGAGGGGAATCCCTACTTCCAGGGACGATCAATTAGGAGGTTTTCACTAAAAGTACAGTCAGGAGTCACTGGTTTCATCGTGGGAAGTCTAACCCACTTGTTAAGCTCTAGCTCATTAGCCTAAGTCCTCTATAACAAACCGGTACCTCAGGGAGTGCCATGACAAAGCTGTGGAGCTGGGCCTTCTTTGCGGCGGCCATGACGTCGTTCATGCTGATCTCCCGTGAGTTGTCACCATAGCGGATGTTGTCGGCGATGCTGCAGTCGAACAGGATGGGCTCCTGGGAGACGATGCCAATCTTGGAGCGCAGGAAGGGCACGCTCACCCGGGTGGACTCATGTCCGTCGATCAGCTGCACCAGAGACACAGCCAACGGGGGTGCAATTAGAGCGGAGCGACACCACTGTTACTCTGTTTAAGAGGTAACGGTTTATCACTACCCATGGCACCTCTCTCTTTTCTTATGTATGCTGCTCTTATAGCTACGTCGAGGTGGAAAGAGTGCTTCTTAACTCGAGAGGCAGCACTCTCTCTCTCTCTCTTCAAGACATCACCGTTCCAAATCGCTTCAAACTCGATTAAGATGGAATTTGCATTTTTGGCAGAGAGCTTAAACTGGCGCAGGAGCAAAGCCACAACTTGGATGCAGGTTATGTTCCCCGTTCAGTGCCACAGGTTTAGCGGCAGTGTGCTGTGCATGCAATGAGGGCTCAGGAACCCTTTTGAAATGCCCGAGCAGAGAGTACACTCAGTAATAAAAAATACAATATTGGCAAAGAAACAAAAAAGGTCCTTATGATTTTTAAGGCTTTTTCTTTTTTTCTTAAATGTGAAAGCATCGGAATTAATTCCGTTGTCACAATGTTTTACAATCATGCACTTTTTTGTTCTGGGAAATCAGCATTATACATTATATATGAATGCAAATAGAAAATGTATCCTCCGACGGTCGCATAATAACAACAGACTTTTGTTAGCTGAGACGCTAGGCATAAATAGAACAATCCTCTGAAAAGTTTGCCTCGTTTATCTGAGCAAACTTGAGCTTGATGTATAGGGTTTGCTTTGAAGGGCCATGGCTATTAAGATAAGTAGGGCTATGACACTCAAAAGCTGTCTTCCAATATAACTACAAAAAATATAAATACGCCATGTTCATATTCAAATCAAACTCAAACCCTAGCCCAAAACCAAAGTCTATTTTATTATTATAGTGTTATTGATACATGACCTGACGTTGCTACCAACCCTAGCTGTATATTACTTATGTCATTAACATATTGATGCATTACCTGACATTGCTAATTAGCCGAATGCTGGGGTAGGCAACTCGAGAAAAACCAGCCAGAATAAGAAAGATTTTTTTAGTATCCGGCCTAAAAGATCCCACCCCCTTCCTTCAAAGCAAGTTCCTCAAACACGTGACTCCCTCGCTAGCTTTAGCCAAAGGTCTTCCAGGCCTTGTGGAACACTACGGTCATGTGTGATGAGGGCATGGGTAGAACGAGCGCAGTTAGCCGGCTAGGTGGGGAGGAAGGCCATCCAATCATTCAGAGATCAGACATCAGATCAAATCAGAGGTCAAATCAGTTCAGAGATCAGATCAGAGATCCGACATCAGATGGGAGAAAGCGTAAAAAAACAAAAAACAAGGCCAGAGCATATGAATGATTAATCGCTGTCGGTATGAAAATAGAATTTCAATTAATATGTGAAAAACAATGCCCCTGAAATCAATTGCCTGCCCTATCGTAACATGACTCAGCGGTACTCATATCCTCTCCACTGGCCTACCCTATCGTTACATGACTCTATCGTTTGTATCTTGTTTGTTTTTGAAGCCTTTAGTGGTACATTACCTCCGGTACTACATTGGAATCTTGGGTCCAATCAAACCAGATCCAACAATTAGCTCACTCTTAAGGGTTCCTTGCGCGCGTTTGTATCATAGTTAAACTGCCTTTTTCATCGATACCCCTAGCACATGAAACGCTCTGCAACAAACCCTAAGGTTAGAGGTACTCCCATCTACTACTGTTTTAAACATTTGGTATTTAATCTCAGCTCATCAAATTGCAACTGTTTTAGTTTATATGTCATTGCTTCAAACCTCAAACCTCAATGCCCTACGAGTGTAAATAAAGGTTTGCAATGAAATGTAGCATGTCATATCCTCACCACTCGGCCCTGGTCGGGGTCATAGAAGCGCTCCAGCAGCTGGACGCTGGTGCTCTTGCCACAGCCACTGCTGCCCACGAAGGCCAGCGTCTGGCCGGGCTTCACCGTCACGTTGAGCCCGTTCAGCACCTGCATGTCGGGCCTGGTGGGGTAGGTGAACTTACAGTCGATGAACTCCACATCGCCGCGGAAGTTGTCCTGGGAGAGGCGGAGGTGGTGATTGAGGTGGTTATTTACATTTCGCAGACTCGCTAAAGCAACTTCCAATAAGTACATTTGTCATAAGAAAGTGAAATAATTTTTCACTGTCGGTACAATAAGGATGTTCATAGAACCAAGTGCAAAGCACCAACAATCGCTATTCAACAAAGATAGCTATGATAAGATGCTACATAACTAAGCATTATAACTAAATACAACATACAATAAGTGCGTGCATTAAGTACCAGGACGTACAACAACGAGCAGCAAGTAGGAGGGGAGGGACTTAAGACCTCTCTGCATAGCCACCCTGGCTATGCAGAGTCTAGGTGAACTCTTGAGGTAAGTTTTGAGGTTATGAGGGAAACACTGACGGGAGGAAAGAGAGGGTGGCAAAAAGGTGTTATTTCAGTTTACAAAACAACCCAGACGTTTTATTTACTTCCAAAGTCTGCCTCAATTTTAAAAAGGAAGAAAGGAACAACACCGGAGGACGGGGAATGGCTTGTGAGGCTGTTTTCCAAAGCTATTCCCTCCGTCATCCTTCTTCCTATTGGTCGTTTACTATACCTTCGTGAAGATGAACAGCAGCACTTAGTGGTCGAGACGGAGGAAAGGAGCAGCATGGAAGCAGCTGAGTAGCAGTATATTAAAGGCAACATAGGCTACTGTAGACTGCTACTCAAGCGTACCACGTATTGGGACAGAGCCTGTCGAATGAGGCGACTGATCTGGAGATTGAGGAAGCGAGGAATCTTTATAGACTACTAGAACGCGGCCTGAGAATGGGACCAATGATTTGATCTTCTGTCCGCGAACCAAAGTGTTATGATGTCTAGCAGTACATTATTATGTTGACTGACTGAGATATTATAGATGCTGAGATGTAAGTCCACAATGATAAAACAATGTTGCGCAAACACTATATACACAATAATTGGTTTTGTTAAGTAATAGGAAGTGCAACATTAAAACTAAAGCATAAAACTAATAACAGTATAATACGTTTGCTCACATGCCGGCATTAGTTATGATAAATAATGAAATCTTGGTAGAAAACGCATATTATTTTAATAAATACTAAATGATGACCGTGGAATAATAAAGAACTGGTGGTGCTCTGTCACACCGAGAATAAAATGTTATAATAGAGGTGACTTTTTCATGAGAACCCATTATTACCTCGTTCATTTAGAAAATGCGATGCTTTTTATCCAAAGGGACCCATAATTCATCAGATACATGTCATTAAGGAGCAGGTATATGGAATCAGACTTTTGCCAATTAAGTACTTTTGGGATTACATTTGCTTTTACTTCAGGGATGTTTGATGTATATTTTTTAGTAATTGTATCATTTTATTATCTTGAAAAAATGTTGATTCAATACGGGTTAGGGGGCCTATTGACTCAGGATCAGACTTCAGACAATGGGGATTGAACCCAGTACCCAGCTGGTATTGGACCACCCTGAGCCGCTACACTATCCTGCCCTTACCACATATGAGGCATACAAAACAACCACCTTCTTCAGGTACTAATTAGCACGAGCCTCAGTAGTGTAAAGTTGACAGCGTCTCCCCAGTTGCACTGTGTGAGGATAACCTTTACATTATCGAGAAATATATATTACGAGTACTTCTGTGTCCAGGTGTCGGAGACACAAGGTTTTACTGGTAGACATGTATCTCTGACCTTTCCCTGTCGGTGTTTCCATGGCGATAATGGGTCAGAATCTCCAGAGGAAATCAATAGGAACATTGAGTCATATGTGTGGCCTTTCCATTTCATCGACAGAACTCAATCTCCCAGAATGCCCCTGGGGGATATATCAAGCGTTTCTGAGGCAGTAATGGTGATTGTAACCTATAGAAATCATTTGATATGACGTGATATTAAACTAAAAACAAGGCCGATACCGAACTGATGATAAGCATACATTTTCTCCTGAATAACATCCATAATGGTGTTCAAGCTATGCCTTCAAATATCATACACAGAAATGGAGAAAACAAACAAGATTAACTGAACTAATTCAACTTAATTTACCAAATTAAATCAACTGAAAGAAATGCCGGTTACATGGGGCTATTAGCTCATTGATGCTCTGCCCAGACCGACTCTCTGTACGTTTACACAGCACACAGGGTTTGCTTCCTCACCCATTTCTCGCCCTTGTCGCTGTACACACTGATCTTGGGCACTCGGTCCAGCAACTGAAAGAAGCGTGCGGCCGAGATCTTGGCCTTGGCGTAATCGGGGGTGTACGACGAGGCGCGGCCAAGTGCTGTTCCGCTGGTCACGATGGCTGAGATGACCCTGTGACACAACCAACCGGATGGGAAGGTTAGCGTTAGGTTGGCATTACAGCTGAAATGAACAACCGACAGAATAAGAAGGTTAGCGTTAGGTTAGCGGTAGAGCTGAAATGAACAACAAACATGATGGGAAGGTTAGCGTTAGCGAGGAAATTAACAACCAACATAATGGGAAGGTTAGCCCTGAAATGGAATGGGAAGGTTAACATTAGCGCCAAAATGAACAACCAACAGGATGGGATGGTTAGCCCTGACATGAACAACTAACTATGATGGGAAGGTTAACATTAGCGGCGAAATGAACAACAAAACGGGGGGAGGTTAGCGACAGCACTGAAATTAACAACCATGGAATGGGAAGGTTAGCGACAGCACTGAAATTAAAAACCAAATACTAGTATAAACCTATTTTTTAGTATTCAGGAATCGTTCAAGTTGTTCCTCACGAAAGACAGCTTCAAAGAACACAAATATGTGGTTGATTTTCTCTGATGAATAAAATGAAATCAATGATTAATTTTGTTTTCTTGGATGCTTGTCAAAGAAATCTAGTCCGACCTTAGCATCATCGACTTCAAAACAAAAACAAAATACGAATGAAAGAAAACATGCATCGCCACCCTGCTCCCGCCTCCCTCACCTGAAGACCATGCTGAAGTGTAGCCCTTCATGCTTCACCAGGTAGCCTCCGAATCTATAGGAGGCCGAGTTGGCGAAGAACACGACACACTGGGCAAAACCGTAGCAGCCGCCGTACACGTGCGCCTTCTGTATGGCGGCGTGGTACGGGCCGTTCAGCTGAGCGTTGTACATCTCCACGAAGGTGCTCTCTTTCCCCAGGCCAGCGATGGTCCTGATGTTGTTCAGGGCTTCCCCTGAGATCTATGGGAGCAGGGGGGGCGGGGGGGAGGATCGCCAGGATCAGCGGTCAATCTCTCAGGGTGGTGGAATGGTTTTTGATTTGCGGGGGTGGTTTCCATGTTGAAATAGAGCGATAAATGTTGAGTCGGGATGTTGTTGATTTAGACGTTCGATGAGGGTGTCCTCAATAGCAGAGAAGTATTAGAATTAATAGTATTCTTAGGATTGTTTATTATTTTCTTCTGTACTGAGTCTGTGTTGTATATGTGCATGCATGTAGGCCTATGAATGTCGTATACCAATCCCACAAAAAAAAAATTGCTAAATATTACAAAGATAAAGATAAATGTGGACAAGGGTGTACGCGGGCCCACGTCTTCAAACATAAAGAAACAGATGTCAAACAGCTGGAAAAAGGCCAGAACGAGGCTAGCATGAGGGATGGGATCATTGTAGAGTTGTGTTGTGCCGGAGTTTCAGGCCTCTTACCCGGCCGGCCGCCTCCATGGCCACCTTGTCCTGCTTGGCGAAACCGGTGAGCATCTTGGCCTGGAAGCCTCCGGAGAGGGCGATGAAGGGCAGGAAGCAGAGGATGACCATGGTGAGCTTCCAGCTGAAGTAGAAGGAGATGATGAGGGACACGCCGATGTTGGTCAGTGAGTTGACGATCATGCCGATCTGGGAGCCTGTGGCCTGGACCGGGAGCAGAAGATGTTTTTTATTATCCAATAAAATAAGAAATAAAAAACGCTAAAGGGTTACGAAAGGGGATTTCACAGTTGATGACAACGTTAATAAAAATGCAAGCACCTTCGACTGTGAGATGCCAATCAAAGAGGCTATCTTAACTTTTGTCGATAAAGACTAGGATGTTTGATCCTGTTGGACAAAACACTATAGGTATATGCTCCTCGTGAGAAAAAAAGCTAAAAGCTCACACATTTTTCAGGGGCTTTTGTGTGTTTGATGTAAAGGACGGCTTACAGAGAGACAGAGGGACATGCTGCACAGGACTGCAGGGTGGAATCGATACTGGAGAGATTCCACGGTGAATGCACAAGCTATTTTGCCTTAAGAATGTATTGGTTATTTCACGGTGCAAATGCTATGGCTCTTGGGTGGGGGGGAGGGGGGTCAAAGTTTTAAAAAGTAACCCCTGGAGATGGGTGGGTCACACACCAATGCTCCTGCTTTAGTGTGTGGAGTCACGGAGCCGGTTGGGGGGGTTTAAAAGGAAAAGCACCATGTTTGAGAGCCCTGAGATAGAAGTTAAACTTATAGACGGCAAATTCAGTCCATAATTACATCTTGTCCTAAGTCGTTGTGCATCTAAGTCTATATTTGGACCAGGATTAGGAACATCCAGCCCTATTCAGCCCGCTACACCCCCT
>OLKM01000436.1:136753-184253 GCA_900291075.1 Melanogrammus aeglefinus
ACACACACACACACACACACACACACACACACACACACACACACACACACACACACACACACACAGGAATACAGACGGACAGACATAGAACAGGCACACACACACACACACACACACACACACACACACACACACACACACACACACACACACACACACACACACACACACACACACACACACACACACACACACACACACACACACACACACACACACGAGTTAATAAACCCAACGAGAAACACATATGCAAATACGTGCACATACACACCTAATTCAGTAGGGGCTATCAAAAATGAAAAATGTGTAATAATTTAAGAGCACCTAGCTGATTTTCCATTTGACTAAAAACGCAGTAATTAATGGTTCGCTCTTAACCCTGACGCCCTCCAATCATCTGTGAGGGCGAGACGTGAGCACGCCGTTCCTTCCCCCCTCCCCCCCCACATTTTTTTTCCCCAAAACACTTCATCGGCTGCAGCAGTTGATTAGCTCGCTGATTAGCGAAATCAGATGGGTTCCCCGTTCGAGCGGGCGCGGCGGAGCACGCCGCCGCTCCGACCAGCCTAATTACAGACGGCGACGACAGCAGTGACTACTGCACGATAACAACAAATAAATAAAGAAAAGAAAGAAAGGACTTCGGTGTGCTTCAGTCTAGTGTGGTTTAAGCTAGGTTTGTTGGTTTCTGGAAGACAATTTCACACCAGACACAGACCACACACACTGCGAGAAAAAGTAATTAAGAGAAAGAGTAATTAAATCCTTTTTTGTGCTACAACGCATTGTGTTTGTATTATTATTAAATATGTATCTCTGTTGGATAAAATGAAAGATTAAGCCGTTATACACAGTGCGCCAAACCAGAGTTTCTATAGGTATCCTGTCGGTTTCATAAGCTACGAAACAGGCTTTCATAGTCGATTGCAATGTTGATAAAAAAAAAAAAGCAAGCACCTTCAACGGTCGGCTGCCAATCAAAGCAGCGAGCCCAGTTTTGGTCGATAAGACCGGCATGTTGGGTCCTTTGGGACAAAACACTATAGGCGTCTGTTCCGTGAGATTACCGCGCCGTTGGGGGGTTTGGAAGGAAAAGCCCCATGTTTGAGCGGGTCCCCTGCCTTCCAGGCTGACTCCTGGTAGATACTCTTTTTTTCCATTTACTAAGAGGGCTTACTGTGCAGGATATGGCAATCTCCAATCCCTACCATCAGATTTGGGTGGCGGATGTATCCAGAAATGCGTTTAACCTATACCGGGCAAATTCAGTCGCAAATACGCACTCTGTAATCTCACATGGTATCGCTAAAGAAAACTTGCTAGTCCGTCTCCAGCGGTTACACAGGACGTGAGTGACGTAGCTGGCCGTGTGTTCGCCGTTGCCATGCGTACCGCAAGGATCTGGCTGAAGAGGAGAGAGTAGACGGGGTTGACGCCGCCGTTGACCGCAGCGCCGAAAGAACCGAACAGCATGTACGGCCACTCCGGGCAGTTGTACTTCAGGATCCTGGCCACCGGGGCCGGCTCCACTTGCTCCTCCTCCTCCTCCTCCTCCTCCTCGGGGAAGGCATTCTGGGATAGAAACGTTCATTTAAAATAAATGTAAGTATATGATTGTATATGCAAGGGCTGAATCGGGGTGGATGGTCCAAGTATTTAAGTGGCAGGCATGATGAGGGTTGTTTGAATGCCCTGAATGCTAAGGAAATATGCTTCAATTTTGTTCTACCGAGTTTATACAGCCTCCATGAAATAACACGGTAAGAATTCAATTAGCTAAGAGGTTCTTTTGGAAGTCCATTTTCAGAATAATTACGTAATTACGAAACAGAAAATATTTTGTAATTTGTCTTTTTTTCGTTGTCTTTTCCATCGTCCTCATGAATTCTCCTGGCCATCTATTCTTGACCTTGTGACCCTTTGAGGAAGTGAGTAGCAAAGGACAGATACTTTCTCTTTTATTATCCAGATTTTTTCCATGATACATTGCTCTCCCTTTCCTTTCGGCGGATATCTCTGGTATCTTTGAATCGCTGCGAGTAAATTACATTGGGATTGTATTAATATTGTAATGATTCCCCAGATTTTCCCTTGATTCGATATGTCCTTACATGGCAAAGCAATCTCGCTGCAGGCACTTCCTCCCGCATCAGCCGAATCAGGTCTCGTTTACATACAATGCTCACTAATGTGCTGCTGTTGGCCAGATTCAGAATTGTATATTGTATTCAAAGCACCGACATTAGAATACACAGAGTGGAACACAAAAGGTATTTATTGAAAACCCCATACATTTTCCCTCTAGACACTTGGCCATGGCAACATGGGCGGAGTCATGATGACATCACTCACAAGGTCGGTAACCCTTAAACCAATCACAGAACGGCGGATCTAAATACAGATTATTTAAATAAAGCTAAAAAGTTGAAGCTCACACATGTTTAGCAGTCAAGAACCAGGAGGTTGTTGAACCACTAAAACACACTTACACACATGCAACCAAAGACACACAAACACACACAAATACACACACACTAGCATGTAAGCTACACTTGAGGACCGACCTGGATATGATGCACACACACACACACACACACACACACACACACACACACACACACACACACACACACACACACACACACACACACACACACACACACACACACACACACACACACACACACACGCACCCACACCCACACACACACACACACCCACACACACACGTGAGGGCCGACCTGGGTCTTATCAGCCTGTGAAACAGAGTAGGCCCGGGGCCCCAGCTCCCCAGCCATGGGCACTAAGGACTCTGGGATCAGGTGGGACATCTGGGACCGCGACCGCTGGCGGATGGAAGCCCTGTCAGAACACAACGTCAGATTGGTTGGAAATGGTTCGCCCCAAAAAAGGAATAAAATGGGGTGAAGAGTACATTTGATTCTGGATTGGTTCCCAAATTGTTCTGAAATGTTCTTCTGGGATAAGTTGTAAAAAAGTGAGAATTTTAATGTGGCCAAATGGCACGAATTGTCAAAACATTTCTGGGTAATCGCTCAATGTTCCAGAAGATTCTAATAAACGCTGTCTAGACTTGTCATTAATAAAATGTTGTGTTTGTTCATCTGCTTCATTCTAATCAATGATTAATGATTTATCAAGCAAGAGAAACAGGTAAAGTCGAGTTTGATTATGAATATCTGAATGTTTGTTCTCATGGGTGATGCTAGGTTCGAAATGATCTGTGAACAAACAAAAGTGGAGGAGGAAGGTTGACAGAAGGTGAGGAGGAAGAGGGTGCTAGTACCTGAGACTGGCCCGGTAGCTACCGGCTCTGGACAAACGCATGCTAACCGAATCCTCTTCAGTCACAGCCACTGGGAGAGAGACATGAGAAAATGCATGAGAGAGAACGATTTACATTTAAATATCAGAGAGAGAGAGATTATTGACATATAAATGACAGAGAGAGAGATAGAGAGAGGGAGAGAGAGATTAAATAAGTATATAGCAAAATGAGAAAGAATAAATGAGAGAGAATCAATAAGAAATAGAGTTTGAGGGAGAGCGATAATGAATGAATTATAGAAAGAACCAATGAATCAATGAATTAGAGACAGAGAACAACAACGGAGAGAAAGAGACAGTGAATGAATCAGGCTTGTTTTGTGTGTGATGTTGTGAGAACGAGGGGGACAGGGAGAATGAAAGAAAGATTGAAAGATATAGTGAAAATATAGTCTGAGCCAGACGATGAATGAGAGCTGGAGAATGAGAGTTTGAGAAACAGAGAGAAAGAGAAAGATAAATGACTGCTAGAGACAAAAAGAAAGGGAGAATAACATTTAATAAGAAAGAGAGAGAGAGAATGAGGGAGAGGGCGGTTTAAATAGCTAATGAACCGCTCACACATCACAAAACACAAGGCGGCCATTTGAATGTCTCCATAAAGCTTTTTGTAAGGTCCTTTATAGCTTCATTCAAACCAAAACAAACAATCCCCGATAAATCCCCCCATTTAAATTGGGAACGGTTATCCTTGGCTACTCTATTAAAATACACTTAAAAGTTAGTCAAAGTTTGATTTGGGAGACCACGTGATTGGTCCCCCGTTGAGCCCTCATTCTGCCAGCCAATGACATTAACGCTCCAGCTTTTCAGTGATTATTTTTACAGAAACTGTGCTGATGTTGCAGTCCCAGTTATTTACAATATGTGTATGAGGCAATACTTTCCTAAGCCCCTTTCACAGAGGCGGTCTTTCCCTTAAATGTTCTGGAACATTTCCGCAACACATGTGTGAGTGGGACTGGGAAAAGGAATCAATATTCCAGGAAATCTGCATTGGCAGTTCGTAAGACCTCGTAACATATCGGGATCACTGCCGGTAGGGCTGTGTTCTGAATGAATGTGGTAAAATTCCCGGGAGAGGTATGTACAGGGTCTGACGTAGGATAACTTCACATGGAGCAAGCGAGCCAATAGCAAGACTCCGCTGAGGACGGACTTGTACCCGCAACTGTCTATCTTATCAGTGATTTTGAGTTCCTATCCGTTTCCTGTCTGAATGCATCAGTGTATAACACTGTAATGACCACATTCATCACAGTGGTGTCATTGACACCTTGTATTATTGTAATATTATTTTAGCGATGGCAACAAAAGCGATGGACACTGTTATGGGTGACGTTGTGAGAACGAGGGACAGGGAGAATAGAAGAAAGAGCGAAAGATATAGTGAAAATATTTTCTGAGCCAGAGGATGAATGAGAGCCAGGAGAGAGTAAGAGAGACAGATACTGAAAGGGAAGGATAGACGACCGGTAGAGACAATAAAAGAGGGAGAATAACATTTAATAAAAGAGAGAGAGAATGAAAAACAATGTCAAAGATCATATAAGACTTATTTCCACATAAAACGAGAAAACATTTATTTTGGTACACTGCCCCTTTGAGGGTTAAACCACATACTCTGCCGGGCCTTCTCGTTGAGGGCCTTGTCCCCCTGGCTCTGCAGGGTCACCAGGGTGAAGTAGACCCCCTTGCGCTCCATCAGCTCCTCGTGCTTGCCCCGCTCCACCGCCCGGCCGTGCTCGAAGCCCACGATCACGTCGGCGTTCCGGATGGTCGACAGGCGGTGGGCGATGGAGATGGTGGTGCGGCCCTGTCGGACCTGTAGGGGGCGGTAAAGAGGTGGGTGAAAAGACCTGGGGGGGGAAAAAGCGCATTATGCGCATAATGTATAGAACGCCGGTCATTATCGAAAATAAGCCTGTTCAGGCTTATTTTCGATAATGACCGGCGTTCTATACATTATCCTGTTTATTAGACGGCTACTTGCTAAAAGGAAAAGATAACTTTGTAGTGTCAGCAGAGAAATAGTTCACCAAAGACATTGACTTAGCAACCAAATACACTGGGGTTGATACGTTACCGGACTTCTTGCGGAGTGATACGAAAGACGTGAATCAAAGGCAAAAAATCTGCTTTCCTTGACAGCGGTCAAGACAGCGGTCAAGACAGCGGTCAAGACAGCGGTCAAGACAGCGGTCTAAGCAACGGCCAATAATGCAAAAATAATTGACAGCCAAACAATGGGAAGGCCCATGCAAGTGAATGGAGCATTCTACACGATTAAGAAGAGCTGTGTACTAATGCGTATTACTGCCCCAACTAAGTAAGTAAAGTTTATTTATAAAGCATGTTTAAAAGGTGACATATTATGGTGTTTTCCCAAAAAAATGAAACATAGTGTATGAGTTTCAGAAAAGGTGTTTTTTCGAAGCTGTTTGCTGGAAATAGCTTTAAGGAAAAAATAATCCTTCCTCCCCTCATTCCCCTCTGTTTCAGTCCCTTCAGAATGCTCTGTTTTTGGTGTCTGTAGCTTTCAAGGGGACATATTATGAAAACAACACTTTTCCTGGGATTTGGAGTGTTGTTTTTGGTCTCTCTGGTGCTCCTACACGCATACAAACTTAGAGAAAAGTCTGTACATGATTTTCTGAGTGAGATATGGATTTCTGAAAGTACCCCACCTACAGCTACCAAACGAGCAAGTCAAAATCGTAGCTATGCTCTGATTGGAGGGGGTTGGGGAAGTTGGAGGTGATATTCAAATGCACCCCCTTCCTACGTAGGAGGGGGCGCCGAAACGGACTCCCTCGTTTGGTTACTGTAGGCGGGGTACTTTCAGAAATGCATAAGTCATTCAAATGTACAGACTTTTTTCAAAGTTTGTATGCGTGTGTGAGCACCAGAGACCCAAAACAACACCCCAAATCCCAGGAAAAGTGTTGTTTTCATAATATGTCCCCTTTTAAACACAGCTCGCACTGCTCCAAGTGCTGTACATCGTTCATTAGCTAATTTGAATAAATATATACAATTAAATAAATAGACTTACAAATCAGTGATTTAAACTAAGACGACATCAAGAGACAAACACCTAATCACAGACACAACAGGGTACGATAATTAAGACACAGGGATGGCCAATGTGAAAAAGTGTGTTTTGAGCCTGGATATGAATACTAAAATTGACGGGGCATTTCTGATGTCGGGTGGCAGTTGGTTCCACAGCTGAGGACCACTAATGTGAACTAATTTGAATTAATGGTGAATAAACGTGCCCCGATGTACCCAGATCACCTGTCAACAAGGCAATCTGGACAGCTTTCTTTGTGTTCTTCTTGTTGTGTTGTGTTTTGTGAGTGTGTATGGGGAAGTGTATGGGGAACCACTTGTTCTTCTTGTTGTGTTGTGTTTTGTGAGTGTGTATGGGGACACGAATCAGGGATGGAATTTGGATATATAAACAACACAACGAAACAAAATGGCAGACGAGTCAGCGAACATTGACTGCTAGCTAGACGGTGGAAGGATCCAGCGCCTTCTGGACAATCGCCTGTTTGTGTTCTTCTTGTCTTGAGTTTTGCGAGTGTGTATGGCAACACAGATCGTTGATTAAAGTATTATTATTCTTTTTTATTTCTATCAAACAACACAACGAAACAAAATGGCCGACACAAAAAAATCGACCGCTAGAAAGTGGAAATGTCCGGTGAGGGCCGGGCCCCCTGCTCCTACCTTGTCCAGGGCCTTCTGGACCGTGGCTTCGCTCTCGTTGTCCAGGGCGGAGGTGGCCATGTCCAGCAGCAGCAGGCGCGGGTTCCTCACCAGCGCCCGGGCAATAGCGATGCGCTGCTTCTGACCGCCGCTCATCTGACCGCCGCCCTCGCCCACCAGTGTCTCGAACCTCTGGGGGGGGGGGCGGGTTTATGGAGACCGTTCAGTGGTCTGTCTGTCGGTGTAGGTATGCGTGTGTTTATGTGGGATGGAGTGAGTGTGTGTTCTTGTGTGTGTGTGTTACTGTTTGTGTGGGCGTGTCTGTATGTATGGGTGCATGTTGGGGGGTGTGTGTGAGTGTATGATTGCGTGAGTGTGGGGGTATGTGTTTGTGGCGCTGTGTGTCTATTTAAGTGTGTGTGTGTCTGTGTGTGTGTGTATGTGTGTGTGCGTGTGTATGTGTGCATGCGTGTGTGTAGTGTATACTCTTTTCCATTCACCTGTCTGCCACTATAATTATGAAAAAACAGAATTAAGAAGCATGGAACATCTAACATGTTCTTATCCATATGAACATCATTGGACGGGGGGGTTTAGTTGTTAAGGGCGTTCGACCCCCGGCAAAAATAACCATGTTCGATCCCCCACCCTTGTCTAGAGTGTAACCTGCAGGCAGCCTTGGGCAAGATGCCCTGACCTCATTCGCACGCTGCTTCATGACATGTATCTGAATCCACCGCCGCTGGTTCCAACAAAGCATCCTCCCGATGACTAAATGGTAGACTATGGTAGACTACTTTTACATCACAATGCATCATGGGATGTTTTGTCGCCCATCCTCCGCATTATTGAGAGGACTCCAGAGAGCTGTAGTGCAGTTGGATCTAAAAACCTACGTAAACAAACCCTAACCTAGCCTGATGAAGACTTTGTTATTTATTTGCGCCTTTGGGAGATGACACTGTAACGCTTTTCTAACCACCGGGGCCACTCAAAGCACCATAGATCTTAATAGCTCTCATAAACCCAAGTACACAAATAAACACACGCACACACACACACAAGCACTCCCCCACATGCACAGCGGTGGCAGCTATTCAAGGCTGCAACCAGTTGGGAGCAGTTAAGAGTGATGAGCTTTGCATGAGAGCTCGGCGGCGGGGGAATCCACCTCGGAGCACAGGAGCAGGTGACTATCAATTAGCTGAACACCATATTTTCTAGATCGCGGCTGGAGTCTGGAACACCTCCTCTAGTCTAGACAACCTCCTCAGTCTAGATCACCTCATCTAGACCACCTCCTCTAGTCTTGACCACCTCCTCAGTCTAGACCACCTCCTCAGTCTAGACCATCTCCTCAGTCTAGACCACCTCCTCTAGTCTAGCCCACCTCCTCTAGTCTAGACCACCTCATCAAGACCACTTTCTCAGTCTAGACCACCTCCTCTATACCAACTCCTCAGTCTAGACCACCTCCTCTAGACCACCTCCTCTAGTTTAAACCACTTCTTCAGTCTAGACCACCTCCTCGGTCGAGACCACCTCCTCAGTCTAGGCAACCTCCTCAGTCTAGACCACCTCCTCAGTCTAGACCACCTCCTCAGTCTAGACCACCTCCTCTATGCTACCTCCTCCGTCTAGACCACCTCCTCTAGACCATCTCCTCTAGTTTAGACTTCCTGAGTCTAGGCCAGCCTGAGCAGCCTCCTATTATCTGGTCCAGTCCGGGCCGACTGGCTCATTTCACGCCAGTCTACCTGAACTTAAGCTTCAGACACAGCAGACAATAATTACTCCAACAGCTCTTATGATGGCTGCTTCTATGATACATCCGGGTCATTTCACTCAATTAGGAACCTTCCAAAAACCGAAAAACAACTATTGGACGGCAACCCGGATCTGGCGGGATCATACCCGCGGCAGGTCCATGATGAAGGAGTAGGCGTTGGCCTCCTTGGCGGCGGCGATGATGTCGTCCATGGAGACCCCGGGGCGGCCGTAGCGGATGTTCTCGGCGATGGTGGTGGCGAACAGCACGGGCTCCTGCTCCACGATGCCGATCAGCGAGCGCAGCCATTGGATGTTCAGCCCTCGGATGTCATGGCCGTCCAGCGTCACCTGGGGATGGATGTGTGATGCGTGAACATGCGACAACCGTAAACCTCCTGGCTCCGCCCCCCGACACTATAGAGCAATCAACACAGTTTTAAGGCTGGATCAAAAGAAACTTGGGCAAACACTGGGTTGATATATAAATTGCATTATCTTTTGCTGAAATACGCCAACGTCACCGAGGACAAGACAAGTAAACAGGGGAGCTGCCGAATTTCGGGATAAAAATCACTGTAATGTTATGGTGGAATTGGGTCACAACGATCGGATTCCGGTGCTGGGTGAGGCTGCACACTTGTGTTGCGTGCGCACAGGCGAAGCCAGCCGTCACCACACACACACACCATGTCAGGATCTCTGACATGGCAGCAGGGCACGCCCGCTCAGTTTCATCTTACTCCAGACGCGATAAACTGTTAGACCACCCTCATCCTGTGACCTGATTTGGGGGAAAACCCAATAGGTGGAGTGTAGTACGTTAGACATTAATTATTATATTTTTTTCTGCATTTATAATGAATAATAATGTGTATTATCTAAAATAGATTACTAAGTATATTAATATTCAGTTCTTTAAATTACATTATAAACGGAAAAATACCTTTTAATCTACTAGTAAAATTGACTTCTGGTTTATAACATAAGGAATATAAGCCAAATCCATGCTTGATAACAATTTTTCAACAATTTTCCATGACGTTAGTCCGATAAAAAGTCATGCCAGCCTAACTTTGATACACACTCCTCTCTTGAGTGTCTAGCAGCGATGATAGCATAACTATCAAGATTATCAGTAACCAGAGACCTGTGCCGTGTTCCAATACCCGTACTGTCCGTACTTACTAGCCAAAATTTGAGTACACAGTACGTTCCAATTCAGATCCGGCGAAAAGAAGTACACTTCAAGGACCCGGATGTCGTACTCAAAACGGGCTAATCGTGAAGTGTGGATCGAAGGACACTCTCCGTACTCAACGGCAGCCATCTTAGCTACGTAGCGGAAGAGGCGGAGCCAGGCTGAGCGCTCAACTCGAAAAAATAATGGATACCGAAATGACAGCGCCTGCAGCTGCGGCTGTCGCAATCGTCATTTCCGGTAAGTGCACCACAGAGTACTCGATTTGGAACAGCACTCACATCTGAAAAAATAGTGTACTCAAGTGAGTACGGATAGTGCAGAAAGTGTACTTCCTTTAAGTATACTCAAGGAAGTACGGGTATTGGAACACGGCACAGGGCTCAAAATTAGCGGTCGCCAGTCGCCAATGGCGACTAACTTTGAACCTTTGGCGAGTGAAAGAAGCCGGCTAACCGGCCACTCTGGCGAGTGAAAAAAAATAGTGTCCGGTCAAACTACTTTGATGTTCCTCCCGCCCCGGCTGTGACGCTTGGGTTGTGCGCCGATGTCGTGCAGATCTTCACGCTCACAACATGCTGTAAAGCAAGGATTTGTGAGCTTGTAGATCTGCGATCCGCCATTTTCTCTGTTTGTCCCGCCCCGTATCCAGGGAGACCGAGACGCGATCTGTATTCAGCTCCGACAAGCGGTAAAGGAGAGGAGAAACAAACAACAGAAAAGAGGCCATAAGGCCAGTGGCCGTAACTGTTCCCCGGTCGAAAAATGTGGAGCCGCATTCCGGGAGTGTGTCCACCCTCCAAATCCTCGAAGAACGGAAAAAAAACAACCAGGCTAATCACCGTAACGACGTGAGTTACGCTAGAAAGTTCAACCAGAGATGGTTCACGACAGAATCAGGCCAACAAAGAGAAGTAAAGTTGATTAGTTGATTTATCTGCTTTAACAATGCAAGTTAAAACATTAAATGTTAATATTTTTAAGCAAAGAAAGTATGTTTTATAAATAAACCTTTAAGGAAAAAAAGGCAAATTTGACTCATTCCCTTATTCCACACAATAATATGCTAATATTGCTATGATATGTGTTAAAAATGCTTATGAGTGTATTATAACAGTTAAACACATTTAAAATTATAGATGATATAACAATTACAACACATTTAAAAATATACAATACACGATGGAAAATATACAAAACAGCTATACATAATTTTTGGCCAATAAAAAATCTTTCTGGCCAGTAGATTTTTAAAGCTCACTAGCCAGTTGGCCAGTGAGCAAAAAAGTTAAGTTTGAACCCTGCCAGAGACTAAACATTTAATTGTACTCCACGAAGATCATTAACTCGTCTTGGGTATAAAAAATGACTGATTGAAATTGGTACGTGCCTTCTTTTTATCCAAAGGAAAAGCGCAGCTGCCACCTTTACTTTTATTTGTTTTCAGGCAAGTCTTTACCAGTCCAATGTGGTGACACTGGCGACAATATTGACATAGTGCGGCCACTGGCCGAAGCAGTCCACATGGCATCTATGTATATAGGTCTTTGGAGTCACCATTTATGGATGTCTGCATTATTTTAAGGGTGTTGGTTTGGTTCTGGGTTCCCACCCCAACGTCCTCAGTCAAACCTTGAGCCTTTTAGAAAAAAGCCTTAAGCCCTTCCTTAAGGACCTGTGTCTGAATTCACCAACCAAAACAAAAGTGTCTCCTAAATAGTAAATAGTAGAAACTAGACAGAAACGAAATGAAAGAGCTTGATTCCAACCAATGTACAGAAATCACCACCTCGCCAAAAGATGGAATTTGGCGAGGTGTATCCAAACTCCCGAAACTCCCCATCATGCACCACAGAACAAACGCCGCTGACACAGACAGTTCTTTTAGATTCTGGGTTGAACAAAGAGACTGATGTAGGGGGTGGGCCAGCGTGGAGCGCCCCTGTTTCTCGCTCGCTATTACGGCTTTCTGCACACATGTTGGCTCAATGTGATTGGGCCCTCAGCCACACCTATCCCCTTCCTTTCACACAGAGAAGCAATTTTCTCCCAAGCGTGTGGAAAATGATTCTACGCTCAATCAAAGTGACAGAATAAGACCATTAAGGCCCACCGGCACAATGATGTAATGGATGATAACTGCTTCCTGTCTACCTGTTGGTGGGATGAGGGCCGGGGGAGGGGGTGGGGGGGTCGTTTGTGTCAGGTTTGGAGGGGGGGGAAAGTAATATGGAAGGGAGTTTTGGGTCAAAGGTGATGGTTGGGCATTTGAAGGGGTGTGTAGCAGCACAGTTAGTCTCCAGAGTTCAACGGCAGCTCTGTTCAATTACATTTTTTTTATTTACCTGGAGTACACATGCTTTCCTTGTGCGCGACTTTAATGTGTTTTGGGGGGTGTTTCTTTATTTTTCTATTTAATCCAATGTCCTCGACGTCATTTTGAAAGAGGCTAATTTGTTACTGTTGTCTTGAGGTTAAATGCTGGGCGCTGGGGGAGTGGTCTTCACTGTGATTGGCTAAACATCGTCACTCTAACAAATGCCCTTTTTTTCTCAGCAACAAGCTACTTGGAAACGCTGATAGATATCTGGATTCCCGCCGAAAAAAAACCTTTACCGATGCAAAAACCCATTATGAGACTACAATTCTCCTACAACGAAGATGGATGTTTTTCATTATGAGATTATCCAAACTATCTAAAGACGGGTTGGTTTTTTTCGAGTTCTGAGGTGTTTTTGTTACCATGCCTTCCTTTGGGTCGTAGAAGCGTTGGATCAGCTGAATGGCGGTGCTCTTTCCCGCCCCGCTGGGCCCTACGAACGCTGTGGTCTCCCCGGTCTTCACCGCAACGCTGAGCTGGTCCAGGATCTGCCCTCAGCACACACAAATAGAAACACACACACACAAACACATGCATAGATTCACACACACACAGACACACAGACACACACGCACACACACACACACACACACACACACACACACACACACACACACACACACACACACACACACACACACGACAGACAAAGACGCACACAGAACACGTACACACATACATGTACATACATAAATGCACACACACATGCACATACAGATAAACATAAACATAAACTCACATATAGAGATGGAAACACACTCACATATAGAGAAACACAAAAGACAATAAAACAAACACACATAAAGAAACACAGAAGACAATCAAACACACACATAAAGAAACACAAAAGACAATCAAACACACACACACATGTAGAAACACAAAAGATAGTCAAACACACACACATAAAGAAACACAAAGACAATCAAACACACATACACACAATAGCAAGACGTTACCAACATAACGAGGAGACAAAATCAATCATGAAAGAGCTTTGAGTGGCTGCAGAAATTGCTGCCAATTTACTAAAAACTGTCAGTTATTACAGGCCTCATTCTTGGTGACCCAAAGAAAAAAAGCGTTTCACTTTTCTCAAATATCAGTTATATTCACTCCTCTTCATCAAGTTTTGAAGGGAGAATTATATCAAACGATTCATTATTATGAAGACATTTTTTCAAGTGTTTGTGAAGTCTACAACAGTGCGTGCAAGTTTTATCCACTCCCATACAAACACATCAAACTCTGTATCTCCGCACCTTGACCTCCGGTCTGGCGGGGTAGTGAAAGGTCACGTTGTGGAACTCGATGTCTCCCTTGACCCTGTCCAGCTTGTAGCCAGACTCCGACATACAGTCGATCTCAGGCACCTGGGGCAACACGGAGGACATATCGGAATGGAAGTTCTTAAAGCGTTACCCCACCGTGACATGGAATAGCTGCGTTGTAAATTGTTTTTAAGGCGTGATGAGGACCCGTGTAAAAAAGGCCTGCAGTAATAAAAAAAGAAAAAGTTAAATGTAACTAACATAACCGACAACATGTTCTTGCCATTCGTTTCTTCACATTTCGAAGGGATTCAGAGCGGAAAACAAGCCCTTGGGTTACACTAGTCTCGGATGGATGGGACTCGGGGGAATGTTTGAATTGAATAAAAAGCATCACATCGTCGATACGCACCCTGTCAATGGTCTCAAAGATGATGGTGGCAGCACCTCGGCCCGAAGCGAAGGCCTCCAGGCACGGAGAGGCCTGACCCAGATTCATGGCACCTATCAAAACCCCGAAAAACACCTTGGGAAGCAGGAACACAGAGAGAGCCGTGTCAACCCTCTAATAGCAGCCATTCCTCCGGGTTTGGGGCTCGCTATGTAGGTCGACGGCATGACGTTTCTCCTCTGCTACTCAAGCCTCTTTGTTTTCAGGCAGTTCTCGATAAACAAATTGTAAATAAATCATGAAAAGCCATAAATAACCAAATAACCATCGTTGTTAGCGTTTTAGTTTTGGCACTTAGCTCCCACTCGCATGAATGTGCAAAATATCGAAATACAACGTTTAATATTGACGTTATTAATTATAATATCGAAATACAACGTTTAATATTGACGTTATTATTATATATTATTATCAGGTGAAAGGGAATGGTAGAAACTTCATAAAATATTCGAAGTAGGTTTTCATTAGTGTATGATCCCATGCAAATATGAACCGCTGGGTTTTCATAACCTGAGAATGAGCCCTTTATGTCTGCATGAAGAGAGGGTCCTCTTTCACGGAGCCCACCATTCTCCGACAACTAGGACGCTACCAAACATGGAACTATTAATTATCATAATCGCTATCTTACTTGTCAGCTATGACAAGGAACTTCCTCCCTTGACGCTTGGCTACACATTGGTGTCGTAGACCATGACATCCTTTTGGAAGTACCTACTGGCACCTTACAGGCCACCGTAGCTTCTCCTTCTCATTGAGAAGGCAGGAGTGAGGCGGGGTATTCAGTTGGCTGCAATATACAAATTCACCGCTAGATGCCACTAAATCCTAAATCCTACACATTGGACTTGTTAGGAATAATCTCCAAAAAGTAAAAATCTTGTTCAATATTAACCCTACATTTTATGATTCACTACATGTGTGACACTACTTCAAGTTGTGTTCCACTTCAACAAATCAAGCGCATTCCCAGAGACAAACACATCAAAACACAACCAGCAGCAGCATTCCCACCAGCCGACACCAAGTAGTTAGCGTGAAGAGCTCCATGGTCATATGACCCCACAGTCCCATGACCCCAGGGTCCCATGGCCCCTGTACCTGAAGCAGCGTCCCAGGCGTGTACTCCAGGTCCAGCACCAGTCCTGAGCCGTACCAGAAGGCCAGGGCGTAGCAGAGAAAGATGACAAACCACATGTAGCCCGTGAAGAAGCCCATGATCAGCCCCTTGCGGATCCCCCAGCGCTGGGCCAGGATCAGGTTACGGTCGTACCTGCAGGGGGCGAGGGAGTGCCAGTCCCATACCAAATTCACAACATGGAGCACTAATGGCGGTTTTAAAGTTTAACGACTTTCTGCAAATGTCCTTCTTATTTTCTTCTACTTTTTTACTGATTTCAGTTTATTCAGTTAATTCTCTTGGCTAATCGCAATTTTCGGCACCTATTTTTCAGCCTAATAATGGTCCAAAAAAGTCCAAACACTCGATGCTAACTGCTTAGACCCTCATCATGTTTCAACTACTTTCTCAGGTCATTTGCTTGGCTACAGTTGAGTATTTGCTTTTAGCGGTTATTTATTTTATTCAGCAGGCATTTTGCTGAAAAGTGCTCTTATATTCTTAACTCGACTTCTGATTTCAGCCACCTCAGATCCTTTCTGCAATCCTGATTCCTGAAACCACTTTTTAGTGTGAAGCTTTGTGTAGCTTTACTTCACTTTCTCAGAGCTTAGCAGAGCCTTACAGGGGCCTTAGGCTTCTCTTATTTGGACCCACGAAGTGTGTGAACTTTGTGATGACAATGGTCCCTAGCTTGCGATAAACAAGCTTATCTCCAGCTTACTGTTGCTGTGATCTGGGGCGTGTGTCTTGCTTTACCTCTCCACCTCCTTCAGCTCCCCACCAAAGGCTGCCACGGTGCGGATTGCCGACAGCACCTCGTCGGCCACCGCCCCCGCCTTAGCATAGGCCTGGAGCTCCATCCCCGTCAGCCGCGCCACAAACTAGAGAGAGGGGGGGGAGAGAGAGAGCGGGAGGGAGAGAGAGATAGCGCGATAGGAGGGGGAGAGGGAGGGAGAGAGAGAGAGAGAGAGAGAGGGGGAGAGACAGAGACAGAGACAGAGACAGAGGCAGAGAGAGAGAGACAGACAGGAAGTGTTAGTGCCAGTGAACTATATTTGTTACCGTCGTCCGTATCATACTACAGCCAGTAGTATGATACGGTCGTCTCCACTTTAGTAGCACAGGTTTACCCATAAATCTCAAAAGTTATTTTATTGAATGTGATATTTATACTTGCCCAGGGACTAGTCTTACTGGCGAACTCTAGCACATTTACAGCCCTGTTATTTAATGTGTACTATCCCTGTCAAATAAATAAAAAACAAGAATAAACAACGACACCAAAATAAGGATTTTGATCTTTAATCCGATTGGTTTATCTTTTGTCACCGTGTTTGGATTTTTTTTTTAATTTGCTTTTTGTTGTTCCTCCAAATTGTATTCATGATATTGATTTGGCAATATTGTTCAAAAAATGTTCAAGCCATATAAAGCAATTTTATGTTAATTTGAGAGAGAGAGAGAGAGAAGCGAGAGCGAGAGCGAGAGCGAGAGTGAGAGAGAGAGAGAGAGAGAGAGAGAGAGAGAGAGAGAGAGAGAGAGAGATGGCAGTGAAAGACAGAGAAGGCGAGAGATTACTCATGGTTTATGTTTAGGATTTTAATACTCTACCAGTATACTCGGAGAAGCAGCAAATGGAGATGAGACGGAGGAGAGATGAGAGATTAAGGAGGAACGGGTGGAGGAGGTTTACCAGAGAGAGAAGGAGCAGAGAAGAGAAAGGGAGAAGGGAAGACAGAGCAGATAATAAGAGAGGAGAACAGAGGGCGAGAGAGAGAGAGAGAGAGAGAGAGAGAGAGAGAGAGAGAGAGGGAGAGAGGAGAGAGAGAGAGAAGAGAGAGAGAGAGAGAGAGAGGAGAGAGGAGGAAGAGAAGAGAGGAGAGAGAGAGAGAGAGGGAGAGAGGGAGAGAAGTAGAGGGAGAAGGAGAGAAGGGCTCGCTGGAGGAGAGAGGAGCCAAGAGACATGGGGATCATATATTCGGTCGCCGGCATCTCACTGACCAGCGCCATGAGGCCAGCTCCAAATCCGATGAGGGGGCTTGCCGCAAGGATGACCAGGGTGAGCTTCCAGCCTCCGATGAAGCCCATGCAGAAGCCGCAGACGAAGGTGGTGAAGCGCTGGATGAAAATGCTCACCTGGTCGGCGATGGCGTCGTTGATCTTGTTGATGTCGCTGTCACAGACGAGGGCGGGGCAACACAGGGATTAAGAGGAGGAGCTCCTTAGAATTCAATATGTGTTTGAGTGGTTTATCGTCAAGGAAACCAGGGGAGGCCCGAAAACCTGTTCAACCGTTTTTTCGAGCGGTTGTGGTTCCAGAACTTTCTGGGGCTAAGAAAGGCGAACCATAATCACAACCAAAAATGCAGCGTGTGTAGACTAAAAGTTGTAGGGCAGGATTATGAAAAATGGCACACACATCATTAGCCAGATATTATATGCAAAAGCGTATTAAGACTTTTCACAATATTTCACACACACACACAACCGTCAAAAGAAGTATAGCAGAGACATAGTTACAGAGGTAAAAATAAAAAGGTGGGTGAATTTGTCTAATATGTTTTGAAATGTGCAGGAACCTCCAATCCTTGGAACAGTTCCTCATTAATAAAACTACAAATAAACATGCCACATTAAAGCAGCCGATGCACAAATTCACAGCACACCGCGCACACAGTCTTGCCTGAATGCACACCAGTCTTTCACCACTGATCCAGTGATTAATGGTGTTCGCAGTCTTACCTGTAAGCATCCATAATAAAGAAGGCATTCTTAATAAAATATAAACGACAATTCATTGTAAGCACCAGGGCAAAAAATATATTTTTTTTTTAGCTCTTAAATTGAATACTTAATTACTTAATCAAACGTTAATTTTATTTCATTTGCAAGTTCGCTCTTCATCTACAGCTCAGTTTTTTCCATATTTTCAGCCGTGGCTAAACCCATCCACAACAATAAGCTCCCTTCTATTTTTGTTTCATTAGTATCCGACTGAATCCCTGAAATGTTTGTTTGTCCTATAACAATAATGTACACTTGTTTCTCTGAAGATGCTGGGTGGATGAAGTGTGTGGCAACTCTCTTCATCTGTCAACATGCTAGTGCCTGATAAGAGATCTAAGAGGGGGGGGGGGGGGGGGGGGCTGTGTACAGATACTCCAGTCCCCACAGCTCTGACTTTCAAATACACAAGAGTGCATTATTTACAATTCATGTCCCTGGTTTACTTTCACTAAAACTGTGAATTTAATACAGAAAACGGGATTAAAAGCTAAGGTTTTCTGTAGTACATTTACAGTTGGTTTGTCTGCAAATTATGAACACTAGCACTTTACCACGTTACCAAGATACTGATACTCATATGCTCAGATAGCACCACCCTGATGTTCAGAACGTAATCCTAATTATGAACAGGTTTTAACTATTACAGCAACGTATTTGCATTAACGTAATTTCAATTGGTCGGAATAATTCTACCTGGACACATTTTAAATCCATGGAACATAAATAATGCTATACGAATAGGACCTCATGGATCGTGGAACAGTTAATTACACGTATCAGCATGTAATATCTGAGAAGGTAGTGTAACACGTCAATTAATGTCGGTAAGGAGTTAAAATAAAAACATAAGAATGTTAATAACGACAATGTTAATACTCAATGAAATGTTAATAACCACAATGTAAATAACAACAACAATTTAAATAACAGCAACAATGTTAATAGAGTAGAACAACATGCAATAACATGTTAATAGCACATAATAACCTGTTAAAATTAAGAGAATAATAAGGAACAAGATTACAGTTAATAACTAATATACTAATACTAATATAATTTGTGAATAACAACGACAATTTTATAATAATAATAACGTGTAGAACTATGCAATTCAACATTGTGCAACAGCGATATAACAAAAATAAACAGATGAATGTATAAGCTATTAATCATAAAATCAACAGATATACACCAAGGATCAAAGAATGACAGTTTAATAACATTTACAGCTGACAACACATAGCCAAGTGTCACAACATGTCTTCACATTGTTTTGTCAGCACACTCACTCAGACATGCGCGTGTTGAGCTCGCCGACGGAGTTGCAGTCGAACCATCCAATCTCCATCCTCATCACCCTGCCGAAGTACAGCCTCCGGATGATCTGGACCTGCCGGGCGGCCGAGGTCACCCACAGTGAGATCTGAGGAAAGAGAGAGAGAGAGAGAGAGAGAGAGAGTGGGGGGGGGGGGAGAGAAAGAGAGAAGAATCCCGATAGGAGGGAGATGGGTAGTGGGGGGAAGAGGGTGATGGAAGAGGTGAGCCGGACGATGATGGAGAGAGTCGACGAGATGAGAGAGGAGGAGGAGAGACAGAGAAGAGAGAGAGGACGAGAGAGAAGAGAAGAGAGAGAGACGAGAGGAGAGCAGTGGGGGGGGGAGAGAATGAGAGAAGAATTAAGAAGGAGGGACTGGGAGCGGGGCGAGAGGGTGGGAAGCGGGGAGCCGGAGAGAGAGAGAGATGATGTGGAGAGAGAGAGAGAGAGATAGAGAGAAACGAGAGATGAGAGGTCAGGGATGAGAGAGTTGAAGACCGAGTATTGTGGAGAGCTAGAAGACGATGATCGAGGAAGATGAGTGAGAGTAGATGAGAATGGAGTGGCGGGGTGGGGGATGAGACCCCATGACGACGGACATATAGGACGGATGGGAGCGGGGGAGAGGGTGAAGGGGACAAAAGGAGGGAGCCGTAGAGAGGGAGAGGAGATCGAGGGAGAAAGAGTAGACCTGTTAATTCATACTTGTTGTGGCAGTGATGCAACCTTAAGACGCTACAATCAAAGAAACTTTTCACTCTTTGGCCGGTGATGACCCCATGGAGGTGTCCTAGGGTGCATGGGTGCCTTGAGCAAGGGGTAACTAAGCCCAAACTACATATCTTTGGGTGTATTTTTGTGTGTGTGTGTTGTGTGTGTGTGTTGTTGTGTGTGGGTTGTGTGTGTGTGTGTGTGTGTGTGTTGTGTTTGTGTGTTCTGGGTGTGCGTGCGTGGCGTGCGTGGTGGTGTCGTGCGTGCGGCGATGCGTGCTGTGCTGTGCGGGCGTTTGTGCGGTGAGTGAGGATGTGAGGAGTGAGTGAGTGAGTGAAGTGGAGTGGCGTGAGTGAGTTGTGAGTGAGTTAGTGTGTTTGTGGCGCATTAAAAGGATACTTAACCATTCTTAGAAACAAACCTGAAAGTAGCCGATATTAAACACAGCTATTCGATGGCCACGTGTAGTTATATGGCAAAATTCGTCATCTCGTACCCTCAATGTCCATAATCCTGCCAGGAACACAGGAACACATCGGAAACGTGGCACAAATAACAGAATTTGTTCTAGAAGATAGTTCTACTTTATAAAAGGCGTTCTGCTAAATGCCCCCAATTTAAATGTACTTAAAGTGGCAATTATCAAAGTTTCTCCGGTCCCGAATAAATGTTAATATCTGTTGGCCACCATCTTATCGCCGCATGATACGGTCACAATTATGAACGTGTCTATTGCCCAATAATCAAAAGCCGTTTTACATTCGTTACGCCTCATTCGGATAATTTAGTGCTACCTACTCATTTTTGGCCAAATCTTTGTGTGTATCCTAAACCGAACTTCTACTTCCTTAATGGCTGTGTTTCACTACTCGTTAATCATCTGCTGCCTTATATCCTCTATTTGACCTTTAGGCACATTTTCCTACTACTACAAGTACATGTGAGTGCCTTCAAATATGATTTTCTCTGGGTAACTTATTGTCTTACCCTGTGGAGTGCTAGCGCATTTCGCATAGTTTTCTTGTAACCGTGGTTAAGAATTTCTTTTTTTGCATCTATTGACTGTAATAATTCCCAAATACTGTGCGTTCGCTCCATAGTCAATTCTGATGAACTGATACTCGTCTCTTTGCATACTTTAATAATGGTATATATATTTGATCCATTCAGCCTGTTCAAACAGACATGCTGCTTGGCCTCTCACTATCCCGCATCGTTGCTCTTGGTTTGTGCGGTGTTTTCAAGAGCTCCCACGCCGACGACCCTTGTGACCTGTCCTGATCGTTGTGCCGGGTTGGTTTCTGCCTCACCGTATGTGTTGGTTGAAGTGGCCTCTTTTTGCGGGTCGTCCATAAAGCTCGTTGAGCCGATGTCGTAGTCGCTATGAACAGTGTCGGTGAGGCAGGCCAAACACCAGCAGCATTGAGGGCTGGGCTGAGCCCGTGTGTGTTAGAAACGTCGCACAAACCGTCCCCCCACCATCATCAAGACCAATCGCGCCTTACTGGTCTCGGAAGCGGAACTACCGCAGAAAATTACGGATCTAACGTAATATAATTTTTTTTTTTTCGTGTGAGTTCTAGTTATATCCTTCTTACGTCTAGTTTTAGAAGCGGTCGGCATGTTGCGAACAGGTTCTGGAACGTAAATGACAACCTGGGCCAATGGATTGCGTTCCCCAACAGGACTACCCCATAATCAAAAAACTCACACACCACAGACACACAGGCACAGGGTTTAATCAAAGTCCTATGAGAAATACAAGGGAAGTACAAAGAGGAGTAATAGGAGAGAGGGGATGGAGTTAGTTGGAGGGATCTGGTAATCGTTAAAATCTTATAAGCTTATCACAAATACAAAAAAAAATAATAAATTAAATAAAGATTGTATAACTGAACATTATAACATTTACAACACATTCTTTATTATTGATTTAAAAAAAATGACATTAAAAATATAAAGTCTTAGAGATTTTCGATACATAGAGAAATGATCATAGAAATATGAAACAGTACACTGACATACCCTATATTAAAAGAGTACGGAAATGGGAGTGCATACCGAGGGCGTGAAAAGACCGGGTGAATCGTGAGAAATGGTGGGTGCCTGTGTGAGTTAGGCCATAGACGCGTGTATTAGCTCGGATAGGAGGCGGACGGAGGGGGGGAGCCGATGACACGTGGTCTGTGGGTGGAGTGATTAACTGATGAAGAGGGCATTTGTCCAAGTTATAGTGATTGCCTATCAGCGACATACGTCTGGTCTCCTTCGGATGACGTAATCATGGTCTAGTGATGAAATGATCAGAAGCGCGAGTCGAAGAGGGAAACAGAAGTGTATGGAGGAAGGGTGAGGAGTCTGATACGAATGAAAGGTACGTAGCACAATAGTAGTTAACATAAACTCGAAGATGCACCAAACAGAGATACACATGTTACCGTACGAGAGATACAGTGAGGAGACTCACATGTAGTGAAAGTCGGGATTCTGGAAGACCTCAAACGCAGACATGTTGCATTTTTCGCATATTAATTCTGTATGCAATAGTTACACACGTGCACACACGACTATCACACACCCAAAACATACATATCACAGTGCCTACACACACACACACACACACACCCACTCACTCACCACTCACTCACTCACTCACTCACTCACTCACTCACACACGCACCAACCGTGCCAACACACCCACACTCAACTAAACATCACCCCTCACTCAACTTCCCACAACACAACAACAGACGTGCACAAACACACATACCATTACGTCTGTAACATCGATAGCAATTGATATATCCTGTCCTAGCATTTATTGATCTTAAAGTGGAGTCTGTAATGATCCGACCGAGATCACCTGAAGCATCTAGAAAGACGGACCAGACTGTTCCTTTGACAGGCATTGGTTGCATCGCAATCCCCCACAATACCTTATGTTATTGGATAGTTTCTTCAGCGGTTACAGCTAATCATCAAGGGGATTAGTAACCTGACAAGGAATGTGGTTTTTTTTGGATCAAAAACATGCTGTACCTAAACCTTGCCCTCTAACGGTAACCTATCTCTGTCCAGGTCCTTCCCAGTCACTAAGCTCCCTCCTCAGGCGTCCTCCGGTCGTCCGCAGGTTAGTGGCGAACGGTGATGCCTGGGGGAACGGCAAAGTCAGCAAGACCAGCCTGGAGAGAAAGATAGAGACACAAAACCCTAACCACTGACACTGTAGGAGGCCTCTCTCTCTCTTCTCTCTGCTCTTCTCTCTCTCTTCTCTCTCTTCTCTCTCTCTCTCTCTCTTCTCTCTCTCGGCTCTCTCTCTCTCTCTCTCTCTCTCTCTTCTCTCTGTTGTGGGTAGTGACGGTGACAGGAACTTGGGGGACGCTCCGGTCAGGCGATTTGTTTGGTGTCCAACTGCCTTCCGGCGGGGTCGTTTGACCTCCGTGAGTGTGAACGTAAACACACATGACTAGATGCAGAGAGATGAGAGTAGGGAGAGGAGAGGATGTGGGAGAGAGAGAGAGAGGATGGGGGAGATAGGGAGAGAGAGAGAGAGATCGAGAGAGCAGAGAGAGAGAGAGAGAGAGAGAGAGAGAGGAAGGAGGTCAACCCCTAGCACCACAGTTTCCGACCCATAATGCAAGGGTAAATATCTCTGGGCCGGCGCTCGCAAAATACCTCACAACCCATACCGGGAGGCGGGGTTAATTAACCCAACAAACTACACAACTCTATAATAGATGAAGTGGAAGGATAGCTGTTTCTAAACTTATGGCAAACACCATGGGGCCGAGAAGTAAAAAGTCATGTTCTTAGTAATATCGTGTTTTCGATAACTTCCCCGATCTTTTTCACGGTGAGCACGCAGTGGGAGGTATCCCCGTTGGCCTTGGTCAGTAGGAAGCCTGTTAGATAGTTTGTGGTGAGACCTCTCAGCTGCTGAATGAGAACTTGGTATAAGGTCTCAATACGCGTCTGAGATACTTGAACGGAGCGCAACGGAAGCATAGGATACAATGAAGAGTGGGTTGAGTGTGTAGCGTGGGTGCTAGAGTGATTGATCGAATCTTGTGCGTCTAAGAAACATGAGGAAGATGAGCCTCAGACAACCACTGAATATATCCTCGTGATTATGATTACCTTGTTATTTGGAGACGTATTAAAAACACGCAATACGGATAAAAAATGCTGAGTAGTTGAAAGAGACCAGAAAGTGTGCGCAGGCTGTGTGGTATATCGCGTAGAGTAGCAATGATCCACTTGCTTGGGAACGAAGGGATTAACACTAATACAACAAACAGTGGCAGAAGACGTTACACATTCAAATGGAGATTGTAGTGGTTAACCACTTCTCCCAACACATATACAAGTCAATTAACAAAAACACTAGTATCAGTAATCCATTTTGATCGAGAACCCACTAGACTCTCCAATAACTTGATTGGAGGTTATTAGAGACTCTCTAAAACTTAACTTTAAATTACAAGGAAAAAATGAGGGATCCCTCAAACAAAACAGAGCCCGTGGCTTGAGGGATATTAATAACTAATGAACATGCTTAAGATATACAGATCTCTAAATTGTCTAAAAAACTAAAATTTCTTAAGACACTGTATCTTGGTATAACCGAGAGATCGGTGATTAGCCCAATCCACAAAAGTGGTTGATAAATGAAACCCCAAAATTACCGTGGGTCTGTCTCAACAGAACCGCCTGTTAAAATTCTCTATATGATTATAATAGTGGACTCCTAATTTCCTGTCTGTACAATAATGGCCTTAAGCCAAAAACAAATCGGGCTTCGTCACCAAAATTTAGAGTTGTTCAAGACAGACAACACATAGTTCAGATTTAATGGCATGCCTTGCGCGCGGATGATCATGCCACGGCATAAACCGAAAACGAAGTCGGATGTCACAAACAACAATGTGCACGTAAGACAGGAAAAGGAATACTTTCACCAAAGCAAGCGGATGTGAGACAGGGATGCAGCTGAGTCCCAACCCTGGTTCACCACATGGACCTGAACCAATCAGCAGGACTAGACAGTCCCTGCGCAGACAATGTTTTTGCTTAAGTGACCTGGTAGCTGCTAGTCTCACCCAAAGAAGACTTAAACTCAGCACCTAGGAATCTTCTGCACAGCTATCTCTCAAAACCCCGCGGCCCTGACAGTAACCTTAGATTAAACCAAAATAAAATATATAATTAAACACAGCCCTTTCAGCGCCCTCAAATACACCCAGGTCCACCTAACACCTGGCTGGGAAAAAAAAAGATCTATATAGCCTACCTACCTCCGGATAAACCAATGAACACACGCAGGACACATTCAACTAAGCTGTAATCTACCGAAGAACAACGGCATTACATTTATGGTAACCTTTATGCCTATAACAAGAAATATCAAACTAGACATCCTAATTAAGATCTATAAAACCCATTGCGCTCTATGGCTTTGAGGCGTGGGGTCCACTCGCTAACCAATACTTTATAAAATGGGAGAAACATCGAATTGAAACTCTACATGCAGAATTCTGCCAAGCTATCATAAAGACTCCAAAGAAAAACACAAACTAATTCATGCGGGGCAGAATTAGGACGATATCCAATTATATTCATGATTAAAATCCAGAAATGAGCGCTAAAAGTGTATAACCACCTTAAGGAAAGTAACAGCAACCCAGCAACCCAGCACTCCACAAGAAGGCCCTCACCCACAGAGGGTTACATGCAAAAAAGAGTCGCCAAAGCCAGTTTGTCCTTGGGCTCTTTCCAACACACAACAACAACAACCACAAAAGACAAAACCAAAGTATAAGAAGTGCAAAAATAAAACTATTTGGTACATTGGAAAGAATCCCCCAAAGATCTGGAAAAATTGACATGCTACTTGTTACTTAACAGAGAATACACAGGGTGCAGAATACCTGACTACGTGACCCAAAACTATAAGAACCTTGCACAGATTCAGTTTAACACAGCCTGGCCATCGAGAAGGGATGCCAACAGACAGACCTGCTCCCCAAGAGAAGATAGACTGTGCTCCCAGTGCACACAAAACCAACTGGAAACTGAGCTGCACTTCCCTTACTCTCTGCTAGTTATACCAAAGATATCCCGGAACAACAAACTTCTCCACAGAATTACACAGACAGTCAAGAATTTTGAATAAAGCACTCTCCCAGAAGACATTGGCCGAGATCTATTGGGAGAGAATAGAACAAACGTGGTGATCACTGTAGCCAGATTCGTCGGCTGTTGTTATTATGAGAGAAGGACCTCAACAGAATCATCCCCACTGGACTTTTCAAAGCAAAGAAAAACGTTTGTAAATTAATGAAACTGCAACTATTTCTGTTGTCTGTTCACAATGAATGGACTAATGCACATACACTACATATTGTAAATACAGTGCACAGTGTTTATTTTACAGCTTTAATTTGTCTTCTTACATATTTAGTATTTAAAATTCTACCATAGCATTTAATATTCTATTTCTACCATTTTATAAATATATAAAATGGTAGAAAAAATATAATAGAAATAAAAATAGTACATGTATATACATATATAAACTATTTTTGCCTCCTCCTTTTTCACCTGGTTTGGCAATGTTAACGTTTGTTTCTCATGCAAGTAAGAGAGAGAGAGCGGAAGAGAGAGAGAGAGAGAGAGAGAGAGAGAGAGAGAGAGAGAGAGGAGAGAGAGAGAGAGAGAGAGAGAGAGAGAGAGAGAGGAGAGAGAGAGAGAGAGAGAGAGAGACACACACACACACACACACACACACACCACACACACACACACACACACACACCACACACACACACACACACACACACACACACACACACACACACACACACACACACCACAGAGAGAGAGAGAGAGAGAGAGAGAGAGAGAGAGAGAGAGAGAGAGAGAGAGAGAGAGAGAGAGAGAGAGAGAGAGAGAGAGAGAGAGAGAGAGAGAGAGAGAGAGAGAGAGAGAGAGAGATACACACATTTTGGATATTGAGTCCATGTGGGATGTGGTCAGGTGGGAATTTGGTGTGCAATGTTTTTGTTTCTGTGCTTTAATAATGACATTGACATAGCAACAGTGTTTTCTGTCGGTCAGCCTTTCTGTCTATTTATCCATCTAACTACTATTATTAATTGCTTTGAAAGACATTTCCATTCTGCTTCTTAAAAGTTATATTAAACTTTTGAAAGATTCTCTCGAAAGTAAATAGGCCAAAAATGATTCAGAAATATTGCATTTTCTTCTTATGTCTCCTTATTTTGGTGGCATTCGTCTACTTATATTTAATCTCTATATACAGATACCTGCATATGAATGCAGAATAGACAATGGGACAAGATTTTGGTATCGGAGCTCAGGTTCCCGTCTGTAGTCTGTTTGGAGTCTGTATGTTCGATCGTGCATGAGTTGCATGTAGATGAGGAGTCTGTGTGGAGAGCAATATTCTCGGACCCCATCAGCTATTGTCTTGCGATAATTTTGCTTTCATTAGCGTTGATATTTGTCATATGGACCTGAAACACTGCAAAATATAAAAACATTGCCCAGTGTACGTAAAGGAAGTCTTTCCTAGATGATCCTTCAGAGGGGTTGGAAATTATTTGATGGTTTGAAAATAGTCTGATTTGGTTTATTCATACTGTTATTTACGACCTCAGTTGCATGGTTCAATGTAGCCTACTTGAAGTGTAACCAATAGCCTCTCTGCCTCCAAGGGACAATAAGGTAGGTCATAGCATGCACTGACGGCATGACTGACCGAGGGAAATACAGCAGAACAGTAGGGGGCAGTCAAGGGAACTTGCCAGAACCTGCCTGAATGCCTGAAAGTGGGGTTATAGGAAAGCCAAATACCTCCTCCAAGGGAATTTTGGCAATGTGTTCAATATCACCACTGAATATATAGAAGAGGGCCTGTCCTGGTCCCCCCATCAAACCTGAGGACTCTAAAGTATGGTATTATATGCCTTTGCTTTATATATCAGAGGGGGGAGTAATGCCATGGAGGTTCTCTTTCAAGCATTCGTGAGATATCTCACATATGGGGTACGCCTCCCCGTGTCTCCCTCAGAAGCACTTTATCACTACGCCAGCCATGATTGGCTGGCCACGTCTGCCGCACTCAGATCAGCCCCCTATATAATTATTTGACCATGCATACAGCGTCATCCAATTACCTCTTCTCGCTCAGAAGTAACGATCAATGATACTGCTAAGTGCCAGGGTTCTATGCTACTGTCAACAGAGTGAGCTTACTTCTTGCTCGCCGGGCGCTAATGCCTACTAAGCGGTTGTTGACAGATAGGCTTGTCGCCAAACAACTATCTTTATCCAGCCTGTTTCTCAGACAGCGGTTACTCGCTTCTACAGTGGCTACCTTGTATCCAAACATTAGTCACCGGGAACTCCTAGCTGCAAAGCTAACTACATCTAGCTGGAAAGCTTAAACGTTTAGCTATACCGAATTGGCTGCAAAGCTACAACAGTGAAAACAACTTGCCAGTCTCCAAACTGCAGTTAAACCATGGCTTCTCCCCTTCCTAACACGAAGGAAAAAAAGCTTGGATGGGTGTGCGTCTGCGGGAACCATAATTATGAGAGAGATACCCACCTCATCTGCAACAAGTGCCTCGGGCTGAGATATGCCCGAGAAGCACTAGCTCCTATTGGTACCTGCGACCACTGCGCACGACTTCCAATGAAAAGTCTCCAGCGTCGGCTGGCTCGCTAGGTTAGCTTGACCGCTGAAGACCCAATGCTATCAGAGTCCCCCATTCCTAGGGGCCAGACTCAAAAAGCAACAATGGGCACAAGCACCGACTGGGGTGAGAGGATGGAACAAGAGGACCTAAGGGCAATGACTGAGTCCGGATGCCTACAGGGCTGCAATGCCCACGATGAGCCTGACTCACTCGATGGCTTGGACGACGCAGTCCTGTTTGAGGAGGACGGTGCCGACCCGTTCCAAATGGTCGAAGAGATTGGATTACGAAGAACCCTGCGCGACCTAAGCACAGAGGGTGCGAGAGGCGATGACGACGGTTGCCCGGCTATCGGCACAAGCCTACACGATGTGTACAGACAAAAGGACAGACATTACAATGGTAGTGGCCTACATCAACAAGCAGGGAGGTTTGCGCTCCCCTCAACTACACAGGCTGGCACACAAAGTGATCCTCTGGTGCAGCGCCAATCTACTCTCAGGGCAACGCATGTGCCTGGAGTGATGAACCACGGCGCAGATTTACTCTCACAAGGTCACCCTCATTATGGAGAGTGGAGACGTCACCAAGAGGTGATGAAACTGATTCGGAACCACTACGGGTGCCCATCAGTAGACCTGTTTGCCTCCAGACGCATTGGTGCACGTGTGGCCATGCACACTCCTTTACGCATTTCCCCTGTTGGCTGTAACCCAGTGTCCCATCTTCACGGGAAGGGGGGGGGGGGGGAGGGGGGACAGAGAGAGAGAGAGACAGAGAGAGAGAGACTACATTAGACGTGTTCGCACTGCAACGACTGCCAACTGCATTGTTTTTATCACAAATAGGAAGTCAGCATCATGTCCCGAATAAATTCAATATCAGGCCTCTAATTACAACAAATAGAATGCAGGGAGACAGCAGGCAATGGAGAAACAAAATGATTTTCCAAAATCAGGTACAGTCCAGAGATACAGCACCAAGTTAGAGCAATTAATCATGCTCTATAAACAATTAGATAAGTAGGCCACAAACATGTTCTGATTGCAAGTTTCTCACACACACACACACACACACACACACACACACACACACACACACACACACCACACACACACACACACACACACACACACACACACACACACACACACACACACACACACACACACACACACACACCCGTGGCCTGCCACGGAATGTTATAATGACCATCCAAAGCGCGAGGGCGCCATCGACGCACACTTTGTATGAGGCTAAGTATGAGGCGTAGTGATAAAGTGCTTCTAAAGGGATATGCAGGGAGGCGTACCCCATGTGAGATACCTCACTCATGCTATTAGAGAACCGGGGTTACAGTCGTAACCTTAAGTTATTGCATGTATGGAGGCGCTTGGCTTAGCCTAACTTAAAATGTGTGGTCACCAAGTTGCAATTTAAACTACACCGAGGTGGGGATCAGAAGTCTATAAGCTATAGGAAAGGCGGAACAGCAAGGCAAGATTCAGTGATCTGGTCGAGTTCACTGATAAAAACAACTACGGATCATAACAGACCCTGTATGTTACAACATTCAAGATCAAAAACAGGTTTGCAACACTAGGTCAAAGCAGTCCAGAATTATCAAGTCACAGAGGCTGAAATTCCCCAGCAACAGCCTTGCAAGCAGTTTGGCAAACTTTAAGGCTAATACAATCTCTCCCTAGCCTCAAGACAGATATACTCACAAGCTATTACCTCTCATCTCAACTCAAAAGATCAGCTTCTTAAAATAAAAGGGAATCTGTTCTGGGTGTCTCATACCAAGGCACATGAGCACAAACTTGTCTAGTCGCCCCTGATTAAATCAAACCCGTCCAACTGTGCTTCACATAGGCAAAATGGAATATGAAAAGGAATAAAATTATGACCAACCGAAGAGTCTGAAACATCAAAGAGTGGTGTGGAGGCTTCTCTGAAAGCATATGGGCATATTGGGGCCTGTGAAGAGGAGTGAGTATTATCTATTGTGTCTATTAAAGTGAAATCCAGCAAAAGGAAATAAAATAGTGCAAATATATGTATTCCTTGACCGTGCTTGCTCAGTTATGGTTTCTACAAACCAACTCAAACACCTGTTGTATATCAGAGGAAAGGGAACAAACATCCCGCACCATGGCTCAAGAAAAGACAGTCAGCAGTCACAGTCTCAGGTCTGGAGGTGAACACATTTTCGAACTGGTAAAGCAAATGTTGGAAAGTATATTTAAATTTGTGGCTTTCATTGTTTGTAAATATGCCTTAATTGTAACTGTCCACTTGTTTCAACATTTTATTTATTGTTAATTATTGCTTATTTTTTATATTCCCTTACTTAAAAAAATATTTTCAATTCAATTCAATACATTCACACAGCCCTCCCAGAGGCTTACGCAGAAGACCAACAAACAAAGCACCCAAAACCCGAATCTAGTGTCCATACCTCAAAAAGAGAGGGTAAAAAAGTACAGTAAAGATCTCCCTCGCCGGGGTGGTTAATGGTCCATTAAGAGGATGAAAATCATTCAATCTCTGCTACCAGGATTTCTTTGTTCAACCTTCAGGAGCTAAGGGTCTCACAGTACAATAAAGAATTCAATGAATAGACACAACGGAAATGCCTTAGAAAACAAGAAGTTCATGAAGATTGCTAAAGACCCAGCCAACATTGTGGATGAACCCTACAGTCCCAGGTGACCGTTCAGGAGAGAAGTTTTTGACAGGCTGATAATCGTCATGTTGCTGAGCATTGTATTTCCAACCTTAAAAAGAAATTTCCAAAGGAATGAGGCATTTCATGATGAATTCAAGGAATTTCTCACTGATGTAATTGACATAGACTACACTGAGGCAGTGCCACAGGGGAAGCTAACGTGTGAAGATGGGTGTACCACCCCCAGAGAGGCAAGCTCAGGACTTGTTTTTGAGTGTGGTGCATATTTTCCTCAACTCCAAAATTGTTCAATGTCCTGACTTAACCAATCGTCTCATAGGGGTACTCACCAGATTCAGCCAGCCAATCAGAATGATGGATGGCATTAAATCAATGTTCTGCATATAGTGTACCTATAAATAGCATGAAATGACTGTTTTGTGCTTTTATGCAGGAAACCTCAGCCTTAAAGGGGATGGGATCACCTATTTACTTATTACATCCTCAGAATGAACCCAATAAAGGGGTAGTCATCTCATGTTTACATAAAAATGTAGTTAGATGTTACATTTGTAGTAGCTACAGCTAGTCTGCAGCAGGAGCTACATGTTTTTGCTTGCTTTCAGCTTGGCTTACTTCATCTAGTCTAAAACTTATAGCTACTCTGCAGCAGGAGCTACATGTTTTTGCTTGCGTTTTGCTTGGCTTACTTCATCTACTCTATAACTTTCCAGATCCAATGAAGAAATAACTGCAGAAGCCCCCAGCTGCTGGAGAAGGGACACCTGATCTCTACTATATTCAACATAGCACCTTTTAAACACATGTTATTGAAGCAAAGAATATTTGCTTTAACTAGGACTGTCTGACTTTGTTAATAATTGGGTCAAACCTGAACTATAAATATTTCATGAGGAAACAGGGAATCATTTTTAATGAATGAAGAGTGTCTTTTTCTTACTGCCAAATCATTCTTCTTGTTTATCGCAGAAGTTTATTTTGTGGAGCTTTAAAAGCGCTTTTGTTCAAATATTTGTTAATAATAAAGTTTGTTTGAGAAATATTTTAATTTCTAAAAATTTAAAAATGATTTTGTCTGAAACCTTTGTGGTGTCTGATGTTTTTTGTCCATATTTTTACTGAGAATGAGTTGGTGGTGATTAGGCAGTACTGGTGGCGTCTTCAGCATGCTGTAGTGACCCTGAATGTTTCCGTAAAATATATATTTTTACTGCTACCTATGCCCCTAGAGGGGGAGCACCTAATCTCGCCTCGGGCACCATAATGCTAGAGCCGGCCCTGGTTTTAACTCATCCATGGTCCGAGCAGTGCTACAAATGTTCAAAACCCCTTTAAGTGGGACGTTATAGGAGCGGAGGCCAGTACATTATGTTAAACATAGGGATAAGAAAAAGGTAACTCTAGAAAGCAGGTAGCCTGGGAACCACATCAATCTCACAAGATCATGATTAGAAAACATGCAGAGAGGAGTGACAAGTTTAGCGATTGCCAGCAAAAGTGCTGAAGTTGGGAGTTTTTAATTGCATCAACGAAAATACTGGAATTAATAATTTTTCCTTTACGTCTGGAGTCTGTATCATTCTTGGGGTTAAAATAATACAGTCAAAGGCGTGTTTACCAGCACCAGCTAAATTCATAGCAGAATGGAGATCCACGTGTGAGGTTAGCCTACATTTTTTTATATTTACAAATGTAGGCCCTGATTGGCCCCCATACACACACACACACAGACAGACAACACACACACAGACAGACATACACACACACAGACACAGACACAGACACAGACACAGACACACACACACACACACACACACACACACACACACACACACACACACACACACACACACACACACACACACACACACACACACACACACACACACACACACACACACGGGTACGCACGCAAGCGCACACACATGCACGCACAAATAGAGCATCGAACAAGTCCATGTGCTCACAAGACAAATAAACAGCACTGGTTGAGTTGGCCCTTTTAAGACCTAGTTCATAGTGTGTTTGCTTTGGAATTTCATGTCTGATCTTCTAAATGGCAAGGAACCAAATTATATCAAAGCGTTGCAGCCAACAAAGGATTAATCATTGGCCGACAATATTTTTGAATGAGATCGAATTGGTGTCAAAGGGCACGAACAGAGAAGGGCTGTTGTGCGGTGCGTTCAGAGTATACAAAGAAGTCCGATATCTACAACGTTGCTGCCACCTGGTGTACACTTTACTTCTTTAAAATAGTAAGTTATTACGTTTCTTTTACGTTTTACTCTCCGGAAGCATCCAACTCACATTTTTCTAAAGAACCTTAACCCGTTTTAGGCCTTTCAACACCACTAGACCACTCCAGTTTCGCACACCTTGTCAGAGCATTCATTCACAGGATACTATCCGGGCTCCAGCCTCGGGATTGGTGGAAACAAACACGAACCGAGAAAAAGTGCACCGCCCCGTGTAACCCTTTCCCTACAGAGGAGCGCTACTTTCTGCTCCACACGTGAACTTGCAGCTGGGATCTTTGGGTTTAAATCTCCCTGAGCTTAAAGACTGGAAGCTTTAACTCAGCAAGTAAGCATTTTCTTTTCACTGCAACGGCTGTTTTGTATTTTTGTGTGACGGAAATAATAATCAAAGTTTTTTCTGTATTAGTATTATTCATTTGTAACTTTTTTTGACAAGATGTAGGCATTGCTGGCGGTCAATATATTGCGCCTATATGCCGCCGATCGTTCCTAGATAGGCCTATATCGATAGTCGCCTATTAAAAGACATATTAAAAACGGTTATTGAACGAGTTGTGAGCGTTTAGGCAAAACCAAGACTGCTGATGAGATTTTTTAGCAAAGCCTTCCTCTATTTACTGCATGGTTCAGTGTGGATCCAGCGCGCTAGACACAGACCTGGATCAATAAATTATTATTCAGGCGTTACAGAATACAGGCGTTATTATTCAGGCGTTACAGAACTTTCATGGCCATAAAAAATACGAACTACAGTTTACTTTAATTTCTTTGTTCTTATATTGACGTAGAATGGAGCAAAGACTCCTGGGATTGGGAAAAGCGTATATCCAATAAACAGCTTGCAGGTCATTTTCGGAAATGTAGGTATATGAGCGGCCCCACGTCTAATGGCATGACCCTAACGTCATGACAGAGAAGGCGAGCAAGTTCGTGGTTGCTTGCTTGTTGTGGCACTCAACAAGAAGGGAGGCAAGAAGAGAAAGGAGAAAGGAGGGGCTGAAAAGGCCAGAATAAAGAAGAATCGAATGCTGGAGGGGGATGCATCTTAGTGCTCAAAATGACGGATTTATTCCGAAGTCAGGCATTAACGAGTTGTGCAGGTGAATTGGCAGAAAAACAGTTAGCCAGAGCTCCATCATTGACGTTAAGCAAGGCGGGAGCTAGCACAAGCTGCTAGTCAAATGTGCTGGCTGGTATATTTCAGACGAATTAATGACTTAACTGATCTGTTTGTGTGTGTGTGTGTGTGTGTGTGTGTGTGTGTGTGTGTGTGTGTGTGTGTGTGTGTGTGTGTGTGTGTGTGTGTGTGTGTGTGTGTGTGTGTGTGTGTGTGTGTGGTGTGTGTGTGAGGGAGAACTAGATAACGAGAAAAGATTGTGGCCAAGTCCAAAGTTACATTACATTATTACAAGTTTCAACTAGCAGACACTAGAACCTTCTCTTGCAGTGGGCCACAGTAGTAATGGAACCATGTTAGACATGTGAAACACAGCATGCTAACATTTTATACCCCAACTAAAAGTAGTTTCAGTTTTCAGCTTCAGCAGCAGTAGTATGCTAATGGCAGTATTAGTAGGCTAGGCAAAGGGTGTTCATATAGCTAATTGTGTAGGATAGATTTATGTACAGATTTCCTACACACAGCCGGCATGCAAGTACCAATTAAGTAACGGGGGCCTGTTCCCCAGTAGAGCTTTATGTCAAGCAATGTCCTATCTTCATGGACCACGTAAATATTTTATCATTGTGTGCAAAGTTGGTTTTGTTTGGTCGTTTGGTGTCTGTGGCGTTTTCCCCTCAAAATAATCATCCTTGTCTATTATCATTGATACAGTAAACCAGTCTCAGGCTATATTACCTGAGACAAACGATTTCTGTAGTGAGCTGGTTTTTAACGAAAGTGAAAAAGAAAATGGGATTTAAAGCTGACCTATTATACTAACAGCTGTGAGTGTGAATAGCCGTTACAAGCCGTTTTTGAAAATCGTCCTCTTCTGACATCACGTGGGCGACGCCCAAGCGATGAGCAACGTTTGGCTGTAGCAAACGTTGCCAGGCTTGTAGACTGATCTATCCAGCAGGCTTGTAGACTGATCAATCCAGTACACATCTAGGTGGACATGCTCACTTGTGACATCAGAAGAGCCCGATTTTCAAAACGTCTTGTAATGGCTAATCACACACACACCTGGTGGTATAATATGTCACATTTAAAAATCTCCCACCAAAAATGTAAAAATATAAATGAAATAACCAACAGTGTGTCCGATCTCTCTTGTTTCTTGGGCGGTTCAGGCATGTACCTGTACGTCCTGGGCGCGGTCGTCGTCTACTTCCTGTACCGCTGGCTGCGGGAGTTGGCCCGCGTGGGCGACAAGGCAACCAAGCACGTGTACATCACGGGTTGCGACTCGGGCTTCGGCAACATGCTGGCGGGCCACCTGGACTCGCTGGGCTTCAGCGTGATCGCCGGCTGCTTCACGGAGAAGGGCGAGGAGGACCTGCGGAAGCGCTGCTCCTCCAGGATGACCACGGCGCACCTCAACGTCCGCAGCCAGGAGAGCATCGCCAAGGTGGCCGCCATGATCAAGGCCAAAGTGGGAGAGCGCGGTGCGTTGGGTTCTGTTGCAGCAGGGTTTCCCACAGCACTTTATAGCGGCAAGAAAACCCTGTGTTGTGGTTTCTTTTTTTTTTAAGATATATATTTTCTATATTTTTATGATTTATTATAGAGTGAGATAGAAAGGGAGGTATGGGAAATGGAGGGGAGGACTTGCAGCAAATGATTACGGACAGGATTTGAACCCGGGTCACTGAGTTCAGGACTGAGCACGGGTGAGCCACCAGGGCTTGCCCCCTGTTGTGGTTTCTGTCCACGGCTTGTGTGAAAACCTGGCCCTTGGGCCCACTGTGGTTCAGAGAACCAGCCTTAAATGACCTTGTCCATCAGAAACACCTTTTTTGAAACGGAAAATTAATACTCCTGGAATCTCGATTTTACAGTTCTACAAAGTAAGTGTGTGTGTGTGTGTGTGTGTGTGTGTGTGTGTGTGTGTGTGTGTGTGTGTGTGTGTGTGTGTGTGTGTGTGTGTGTGTGTGTGTGTGTGTGTGTGTGTGTGTGTGTGTGTGATCCTCAGGTCTGTGGGCGGTGGTCAACAACGCCGGGGTGGCCACGCCCTCTTCGCCATGGGATTGGCTGACCTTCGAGGACTACAAAGGCATGATGGAGGTCAACATAGACGGGGTGGTCGCCGTGACGCTGAGCGTGCTGCCGCTCATCAAGAAGTCCCGAGGCCGGGTGGTGAACGTGGCCAGCGTGTTCGGCAGAGTCAGTGGCTGCTCCGGTGCCTACTGCATCTCCAAGTATGCCGTGGAGTCCTTCACCGACAGCCTCAGGTTGGCGCATAGACAGCCGCCGCAAAAAAGAGAGTTCACAAAGTCCACTTTTTCCCAAAGTTTCAAAGTGGTAAATCGTTTGCTAATTCACATTAGCAATTCTTAGCCATTTTTGTTTCATTTGTTCAATTCAATGTTCTAATTCCTCGAAGCAATTATATTCGTTATTTTGTGGGCCCGATTTTCTCTCTAACCTCTATTGCTGATGGTTTCTTTTGTTAGCCAATTTGCCATTGACAACTGTGTGCTACTGTTGGCAGAGATCCCTGCCTCTGACCTCATTATTGATCTGAACAATTTCAGCTTGTCTGCCAACAGACTTTAGGTGTGAATCTATAATAGATATATTAGATATTAATGGGATTTGTGAGAAACGGTGTCACACACTCTCAGCGAGCTTTGTTTGAATACATCCCAAATGGTCTCATCAGGATCAAATCAAATAACATCTGTTAACATGTGTGGCAGTTAATCCAAAATGGCTGAACTACAGATATAATTAGCTGTAATATCCTGGAAAATCACAGAAAACTGCTTTTCAAAACCATTTCATGCCTCCCCCATCCTATTAACCTTTTGAGGGGACAAGAAGTAGCATATTAGATGAGCTGTTTGACTGTATAAAGCCTTTTTTATGTGACGTCATATAGTCCCCCCCCATTAAAGAAAGGGTTAGACTCAAAAGCTGAATATGCCTATACAGGCTATTTAATTGCTAAAGTAGCTAAATAGCCTATTACAAAAAAAATTGAGGTGGCTCCAGACAGCTATCCACACCCATTTCTAACCATAAATGGCCCTTTACAAAGAAAAGGTTGCCGACCCCTAATCAAGATAATCCAAGTAAAAACATCCAAAGCACTTCCTGTGGACGATACACACAACTATCCTGGGTCTGATACCGTTTCAATGGCTCCATACATCTTCAGACAGTTTTACCTCCTCGTCCCTTGGTGCTGTGTTCAGATTGCTTCAAGGTTTGGGGGACTCTTTTTTTTTCTTCCAGAATCAGCATGTTACCGTTTGGGGTGAAAGTGTGCGCCATCGAGCCAGGCTTCTTCAGGACGGCTGTCACAGCCTACGAGGCCCACTGGCAGAGCAACCAGAGAATCTGGGAGAAGATGCCCCAGGCGGTTCGAGACGATTACGGACCTCGACTATCTGCAGAAAGGTAACAACTTTAAGGTTGTTTTTTTTAGGGTTAATAATTGCATCTGGGGGTACTACTAGAATAGGGTTACATGCCCTGTATGTTAGAAATACCCCTTGTAATTCTCACACTGTTCATTTCTGCGAAAACCAATTTCAGCATCTTTAAAAAAAAGGTTGGTTTTGCATCATGTCGATTTAAGACCCCCCTCCTAAGTATCCCAGTCCGTTGTTATTGGTTGAATACTTTGCGCCTGTGTCGGCAAATACACCGCACCGAGAAGTTGTAAAAATTGAGGGTAGCCCGGAGGCGCGACTTCTGCACTTCAGCACCGCCGACTGCACCGACGTCAGACTATTACGTCAGCGGGCTCAGACTTGAACCTTGAACCTTGAACCAGACGCAAAGCATGTATAAATACGCCATATAAAAGTCTAGAAACAAATGGAAAAGTAGCAAAAGCATGATATCACCCCTTTAAGAAAAAAAGTTAATCAATGTCGGCTAAATGCCGACTAAATGTAAATGTTAACACAGTTCCCTTGCCGTGATCCCCCTCCCACTTTACTCTGAGCCTCAAGACTCACCGCATAGTTAACTAAACATTCAACTCATTACCCTGAGAGAAAATGGGTGGTTATATAAGCTTTTCTCTGTGTATATTGTAATAAACCAATCCAGTTGTTGCAACCACCCGTCATACATTAATTTCCAATAACTGAACATACCGGGGGTGGTCCTCCGTTTAAACCACAGCTATCATCCCTGAATAAATATTAGTTACTTTCATCTGGTAAGTTATTGGTTTTTCATCGATTTAACAAGCTGAAATTGTAAGATTCTTCCGGGGAGCTTTGAGCATAACATTTTGGTGTCAAAGAAACATCTGGTCAACACTTGTATTTGATCTGGATTTCTAGCATGTTGATTCAGCACTGTCAAAAGGCAGATGTCTCCTGTACTGGAAATAGTGATGCATACCAGTGGAATCTGGAATGCTGTGGTATAAACATACGTAGCCATCAAACAATAGCGTGAGGGTCAATAGTTTGCAAAATGCATGAGCTTGTAGACTCGCATCACGAGAAAAGATTGTGGCCAAGTAGTACATCTCTGGTAAGAACTGGTCACTAAGTTCAAGGTCTTGATGGTAAGCTGCCATCAAGACCTTGAACTTAGTGACCAGTTCTTACCAGAGATGTACTACTTGGCCACAATCTTTTCTCGTGATGTGAGAATACATTTATGTAAATATTAACCTACACATTTGTGAATGTCATTTCTATGACTAATCATTCAGGTGTGTGTGTACAAGAACATTGGATTCAAGTATAACAGATATATTGTTCACATATCAGGTCACATTTTGCACCTCCATACAAGAGAGGCGCTAAGACATGCTCTGAAAAAGCACCTCATCCTTCTGTTTCTTTAGTGGAGCCAATAATCAAGAGTGTCCCCACAATGGCCGACGCGGACCTGATGAAGGTGGTGCACTGCATGGAGCACGCCGTGGCGGGGGTGTCACCGCGGAAACGCTACTCTGCAGGATGGGACGCCAAGCTGTTCTGGCTACCGCTGTCGTACATGCCGAGCTGCTTTGTTGACTACTTGCTCACCGTCTCAGCCATTCCCCCAGCGAAAGCGATCAAATAATGGCGCTCTGCTACGAAGGTCTTCCAACTATCTCGGGAGAGCTCGTGATTTTGCAACCTTTTTAATGTTAACATCGCATCAAGGATTACCAACTGAAAACAATACCTTTTTTTAACTTGAGCATTTGCTTGATTTTGTAATGTTTTCAGTGTAATCACAATGCAAACAATAGTCGGCTTTGCGTGCAAAGTCTGGGACGAATCGATATCATAAAGATAGCACAAAGGGAGATGTCCTTGGCAGGATTATCAGTGTTAAGCGATGATGAAATAAAGCTGAACATTTATCTCCGACAAAGGGTTCAAGGCTCCTGCTTGCAAATAATTTTTCTAATCAATCTAGTCAGTGTGGAGGACAATATTGAAATGCTCGCTAAATAGAATAGTTTCTTGTGCCGTTTCCCCCAGCACTATGGTTAAGGCGACCGCCTTAATAGGGCCCTGCCTTGACTACCAACTTATATATATAAAAAATATATATTTTTAATTTTGCAATAACAAAGCACAAAACTAAAAGGTAGGTAGGTAAAGAAAACATACTTCCATCAAGTGCAAAAATAAATAATATCGGTAATACTGTTCAAAATAGTCGTGCCAGAGCTGTTTGAATGGAATTGAAACGGCGGCACCAGGTGGTTGTAGCCTGATCCTACCAGACCATCGTTCTTCTGAAAAATGAGCGGAAGTAGGTAGGTGGGTGCTGCCAGGCTTAAGTGGGTATATATTGTGAACTGAAGACCGCAGGTCCATCATGACATTCAAGGTCATTCTGTAATAATTGAAGGGAAGCCTTGATATTATTCAGAAATCTAAACTTGGCATGTGATCCACAGAAAGCCATAAATCATTTCTTCGTTAATCTTTTATTTTCATTTCTGGTCATCAAGTTGCAACACTTGCGACAGTACGTGAAGCAACAGCTCAACTCATGGCTGCCATCTAGTGGTCAAAATGAAGGCAGTCATCCACACCCATTAGAAACAACTGTATCCTACGATGGGCAACACAAAACTAGAAAACGAATTGATACAGAACGTATCTTTTTTTTATGCAAAGACAGATCTTTAATCCATCTTCCATTCATTGGAAACATTAAATATAACTTTTCAGGATGACAGGACAGGTACATTTTATGCATATTGATGTGTTTTATAAACCCCGACCCCTCCCCAAGTGCTCCAAGTTGAGGAGTATCCCCATCCTCTCTATTCTTGCATACACTCCAATCCCCCACGTCCCACAACGGTTCTATTGTCTGGAGATTTATTAAGAACCATGCTCCTCAGCCAGCCTGGCCGCCTTTTCGATCACCTCCTCGATGGGTCCCACCATGTAGAAAGCCTGCTCTGGGAGAGCGTCGTACTCGCCTGTGGAACGAGGAGAGGGCAAATTCAATAAAAAAAGCTTAACAAGACGTATGAAAACTATTAGAAAAATGACCGTTTTACTGTGTCTAACCGTCATGTGAAACGTGAATGTCTCAAAATTAAGCAAACATTTCCTTGCAGCAAAAATTTAATCCTGGTTCAAAGTCTAGCATGGCCATTGGTGGGCGCTACAAACCAGGGCCAAAAATGAATCAACCATAGTGGATGTCACATGGGAGAATTTAGGTAGGTTGAACACGAGGAGGGCTGCAGTGTTCTGGATAGGCTGCAAGGGTAGTACAATATTCAGCGATGGCACCTTAAAGTGAGCCAATGTTTAACCACTACCATTCCCACTACCATTCCCAGTGGCCAACTGTTTTGTTGATCCATGTAGCACGAAACAAGCCATAACTTTGTTTCCCTGGTAACGCCTGAGGGTTTGACTAATACCTGGAACAATCGTTACCTTCCCGTAAGGTTCTTATGCAACGGAAACGTTGTTCACTCCTCCAGTGAATATTTCAAAAGCTTTGGGACGGAGCTTAGCTACGACTTGGCAACGGGAGGTATTCTAGTCCGCTCAGCTATGAGCCAACGTTATGCATTGTACATATTTATAATTCAAAATTCGTCCCAGAAAGTGTACATATTTATAATTTGAAATTTGTCCCAGCCTTTATACCACAGATCCTATAGGATCTATAGCATATAACCGTGTTTTCTGATTACAGTTTAATGCATTTTTCACAATAGACGATTTGAGTGGAACTAATTAGCAGTTAGTTGTTTTTATGCGTTTAAGATATTAAGTGATTTCTTGCCGATGATCCATGGCTGCCTTTGTGAATGTCGGCAGGCACACATCGAATAATCGATTATTCGTTCATACCACCCACTGATTATTCAACCATGAAAAATTTGAGGTATTCACATCCCAAGTTGCGACAGCAACTCACACATTTCGGCTCTTTTAAACCCATCTTCAGCACTACTACTATCATTACCCCCAACAAAGCGACTGCTAACAGTGGCCATGCAGACGTCGGCTACGTACCGTGCAGGATGCTCTGGAAGCCCTTGATGGTCTCCTTGAGGGGCACCAGCTTGCCGGCGTGGCCGGTGAAGACCTCAGCCACCTGGAAGGGCTGGGACAGGAAGCGCTGGATCTTGCGGGCGCGGGCCACCGTCAGCTTGTCCTCCTCAGACAGCTCGTCCATTCCCAGGATGGCGATGATGTCCTGCAGGGACTTGTAGTCCTGAGGAGGCGTGGAGATGGGGGAGGAGGAAATGTTGAGTGTCAAAATGGGTGTGGTTTGAAAGCCAAAATGTTGAATGCGTCTTCCATGCCAGTCATTTATTAAGAGCTGTGCGGGTTTGGACTAAAATACAGCGTTTTTGTTGATTAGCTGACCAAACAATATGCCAATTGTTTTTATAAAATGCTTCATGGATTTCATCTCAATTAGCCAGCCGCTAGGTTTGCGGTCAATAGCTAGAGGTCACTTAAATTAGCTAGAGGGTAGGTTTGAGGTCACCCAAATTAGCTAGAGGGTAAGTTTGAGGTCACCCAAATTAGCTCGCTAGTCAGATTGAGGTGCCCAGTCAGCTAGCCGGTAGGTTTAAGGTTACCTGAATTAGCTTAGAGGGTAGGTTTGAGGTCACCTGAATTAGCCAGAGGGTAGGTTTGAGGGCACCTGAATTAGCTATGGGTTAGGTTTGAGGTCACCTCAATAAGCTAGCCGGTAGGTTTAAGGTCACCTGAATTAGCTTATCGGGTAGGTTTGAGGTCCCCTAAATTAGTTCAGAGGGTATGATTGAGGTCACCTGAATTAGCTCGCTAGTCGGATTGAGGTGCCCAGAGTCAGCTAGCCGGTAGGTTTAAGGTTACCTGAATTAGCTTAGAGGGTAGGTTTGAGGTCACCTGATTTAGCCAGAGGGTAGGTTTGAGGGCACCTGAATTAGCTATGGGTTAGGTTTGAGGTCACCTCAATAAGCTAGCCGGTAGGTTTGAGGTCACCTGAATTAGCCAGAGGTCACCTGAATTAGCTCGCTAGTAGGTTTGATGTTACCTGAATTAGCCAGCGGGTAGGTCTGACCCCATGTACTAAAGTGTGACTAACCAATTCATCAAAACATCTGATTTGATTTAAAGTCACAAAAAAGCTTTTGTAGAACCACAATGCGGGCATTTAGTGCATTGTGAACAGGCCTACTGCCAGGCATGATGGGTAAACGCACCTGGAGGATCTTCTGCACACCACGGGCAACGTCGTAGTGCTCAGAGCCCACAATGTTGGGGTCCATGATACGGGAGGTCGAATCCAGGGGGTCCACGGCGGGGTAGATACCCAGCTCAGCAATGGCACGAGACAGCACGGTGGTGGCGTCCAGATGGGCGAAGGTGGTGGCGGGCGCGGGGTCAGTCAGATCGTCAGCGGGCACATAGATGGCCTGGAAACAAAGACGCAAAACACAGGTTAACATTTTTTTCCTCTTTAAAATACAATAAAGGGTTCCTTGTGGGGGAAAACATTTATTAAGGCACAGGACTGGGTCTCAACCATGTTTCAATCAATATTGGAGACATGGCGCCAGCTTGGACACAAGTTTAGGATATTGCACTACAGTATACATAGTTGCCCATCTTAACCAACGTTCGAATTGTAGGATCGCACCAACTGATTTTAGGTTGCAGTCGAGCCTCTCACAACTATGACACCATTTTATATTATAATTTTCCCAAAATAAATTGTGAAAGTCATGCCATTTAAAAACGGGCATTAATTTTGATGGTGTATTCAGAACAAAAGTCTCCTAGGGACTTTCATTTACAAATGACGACATTACATCTTTATAAACAATCGTTTTTTTCCTTGACAAAAAAAAATAAAAATGTTACAAAGTGGGGCTGCAGTTAACACCACAACACCCTGGACAGGACAGGAAGCCCCAGAACAGCCCCTCACCTGGACAGATGTGATGGAGCCCTTCTTGGTGGTGGTGATTCTCTCCTGCATGGTTCCCATGTCGGTGGCCAGAGTGGGCTGGTAGCCTACAGCGGAGGGGATACGACCCAGCAGGGCGGACACCTGGGCGGACAGGAGAGGTCGGCATCAAGCTCGGTCGGCATCAAGCTCTCAACATGCCATATTAGCAGTCTACTTCCTTGTTTATAGTGGCTTATTTATTACAAGTGAATTTACAATTACATATTTATAGAATTATTTTTCCGTTCCTACTGCCGTGAAGGACAAACTAAATCCATTCCTGTGCCATTTAGATATTTATGACTCAAACAAACTAGCCAAATATTAAATTCTCACCACCCCAAGTGGGTCATCTTATTAAGTGAGTTTATCAGTTAATTTTTATGTTAGATATTTATGCAATATGAAATATCCAATATAATCTGAGTTTTTTTGTAAAGCAAACTGTCATACAAAATGGTTTGAGTCAATATGTGCTTCAAAACATGATTACAGTATGATCTATATTTAAACCCAAACTGTGTGAAAGAACAATAAGACTCAATAATAACAATGAGATGCATTTGCATTAAACCATTGCTCTGCGTGTCTGAATTCAAACTGAATCCCTAATGGGGACCGACCTCAGATCCGGCCTGCGTGAAGCGGAAGATGTTGTCGATGAAGAGCAGCACGTCCTGACCCTCCTGGTCACGGAAGTACTCCGCCACGCTGAGGCCGGTCAGGGCCACACGGGCACGGGCGCCTGGGGGCTCGTTCATCTGGCCGTACACCAGCGCCACCTGGAGGACAGTGGGGGGGGGGGGGGGACAGAGACAACGGTTAGAAATGACACGTTAGTCGCAGTGTGCAAGATGTGAGGTCACTCGCACTGCCATTCTCACGCACAAATACGCTACTTGTAACACTACGCCTCGTTATTTGGAATCAGACGTAATGTTTTTCCCCCCCATCTATTTGAAAGTTAGGCTATTACACATGTTGCATTCTATACGGCCTGATTATGTCATTATTTAAGCTAAATAACCGAATAGGAAGCGATAATAGAATATTTGACCGTCAAAACAAAATTTCGACTTTGACCGGCACCGTTTTTTTTCTAGCGCAAACTAAGTGCTACCAAACTATTCAAATAAGGGAGCAATTTAATTTACTTTGTTGAATTATGAGAATAACTTCATTGACATGGTGTTTTGAATCCTTTCCTCAATGGAGTTAAATTCCATTAATTATTCAACAGTATTATTCTGTTGTTACAGAATAGAGAGAAATCTTTGGTTATTTATTTAGCTATACTTTAATATGATGCTTTCTTTTCAGTATTCCAAATTATTTGTTATTAAATATAACATTCAATAAATTGTTATACACGTGTTGTTTTAATAAAATGCTTTTGAAATTTAAAAAAATCGTGGGATGTATCGAACCGACACAAACCGAATCTTGAGCTGGTGTATCGTTACAGCCCTAATGTTATTTACAACATCATATAAAATCACTATGGATCAGCATTGACTACAGCTATATACAGGCAATTGCAATTATAAGCTAACTGAAAAGTAAAATTGCATCTTTCATAGCCGTAGGACCTGCTCTCAGGATTTCATGTGCAGTGATGGGGGATTTGACTAAACCCCATTTTTCCTTCAAGCTGATTAAAGGCACACATCGCCTAACTCCCAATAAATATTAAACAACAACAATAATCCCCGCATGTTTGAATACATTATTGCAATGGACGGTGCCGTTGGAATCAAACCGCCAACCCTGGCAGTGTGAACGCCCTGCTTCGATACACAAAACCAACTGGTACCGTGTAATGCGATTGCTCGGACAAGGCATGCACACTGCCAGATATAGCCGCTCCATTTCTGACTATGAGGGGGAGGGGCAGTTAAGCCAAGAATGTACACGCGTTACGTACCAAGAATAAAAGCAGTCACAGAGGGGCACACACACACCCGTACTAGTATTGTGTTTTCCCTGACATCGCGCGTTCCTGCCCACTACGGGTACCTTGGAGGTGTCGTCCTTGAGGTTGATGACTCCGGACTCAATCATCTCGTGGTACAAGTCGTTTCCCTCGCGGGTGCGCTCGCCCACCCCGGCGAACACAGAGTAACCACCATGGGCCTTGGCCACGTTGTTGATCAGCTCCATGATCAACACGGTCTTGCCCACGCCGGCACCGCCGAACAGACCTGGGAGACGAGGGAAAAGAAATAAGGTAAAATTAGGATTCAGTCGTCGAGGAGCCCTCTTTGCCGTCCCGTGCCCTCAATGGTACTTCCTCCCCCATTCAAACCCACCGTCACGGTCCACCACAAACATCCCATTATCACAATTACATTTTTTATTTAACCAGATGAGTCTTTGTTTTCAATCAGACTTAAATCTACTTTCCAAGAGAGACCTGGCCACACAATTAAAAGATAGTTGTGGGATTTCAATTGTCAAGGAAGGGACAACTTGAGCCAGGGACCACGTACCGATCTTGCCTCCCTTGGCGTAGGGGGCGAGCAGGTCCACCACCTTGATGCCCGTCACCAGGATCTCCTGCTCCACACTCATGTCCACGAACTCGGGGGCCTCAGCGTGGATGGGGGCAGTCCTGCGGGAGACGTTAATAAAACAGGTCACTTATTGCCATGTTTTAGAGTAGGGTGCTTTGTCATTCGCCCGTTGGGTAGAACAGGTTGTATGTAGTTCTCACTGAAACCGAGACATCGGCTCATTAGACCACCGTAGCGCAATGCTGCTATACAATTGCATACACAATTGTATGAAAATCGATTTTGGGGGATTCCTGGCTATTGTTAACCTTTCAACTCTACCAACCCGAGTGTTCTAAACTTCAGCAAACAAACCTTTAGTTTAAACTACAAAGAAACTATGACCATTTGGCAGGTAAAAAAATATATACAATGATGCAGTGCATATTTAGGCCCCATCCCATTTCTACCCCTCACCCCTCCCCTTTGTTTTGAATTGGTAAGGGAAGGGGTAAGGGGGAGGTGTAAGGGGAAGGGGTAGAAAGGGGATTGGGCCTTAGTCAATTGCTTCATCGGTAGATTCTTCCACCACTGGCAGGTACAAACGTAAATTCCCCCCCGAGACTCACTGCTTGGTGGAGATGGGACCCCTCTCGTCGATGGGCTCGCCGATGACATTCATGATGCGGCCGAGGGTCTCAGG